>JARHVA010001041.1:3097500-3697500 GCA_037957365.1 Torreya grandis | reverse complement strand
CTACCCTGATGCAGCTAGATAAATATATAAAGCATTCCTAAAGTTAAACACTTCATTGACTTTGGCTAAACCCATGGGAGCAGTGTCATCAACAAATTGTAAATGAGAGTGAGGAGGCAATCTATTGCCCTAACACCAACCTTATATCAATCCCTAATCCACATGAGATTTTATGAGTCTCCCCAATCCCTCAACCAAGATGATAAACAAGTACAAAGATGAAATATCCCCTTGCCTAAGGCCCCTTGAAGCACCAAACATATTATTAGGCTCACTATTAATAATAATAGAAAAGGAGGTCGACGTAACACAACACATGACCCAATCCACCCAATCAATAACAAAGCCAAAAGCTAACGAGACCTTTCAGAGAAAATCCCATTTAACTCGATCATAAGTTTTAGCCATATCCAACTTAATGACTATTGTTTTCTCCTTAGACACTGCCATTAAATGAATAGCCTCTATTTCCATAATCACACCATCCATAATCTACCTCCCAAAAACAATTCCCCCTTGTTCCTCCAAAATTAGCATATTGAGCCAAGATTTAAGTCTTTCAGCAATCAGCTTCATGATGATCTTATAGACAACATTATATAGATCTATTGGCCTAAAAAGATTCAAGGAATTAGCTCCTTCCCTCTTAGGGATAAGAACCAAAAAAGTAGCATTCAAATCTTTCAATATCTGCTTGCTTCTCTGTGACTTCCTAACCACCTACAAAATATCAAATTTAATAATCTCCCAAAATTTCTAATATAATTCAACTTGGAAACCATTTGATCCATGAGCCTTCCCTCTTTTTAATTGAAAAACAATCTTATACAATTCATCCCTAGAGATGGCTCTACAAATGGCCTCATTCATCTCATTAGACGCCAAAGGAGGAATGCACTCCAAAATCCAATTTTCCTCCTCAACAGTTAAGGGGGATTTCTTCGTAAACAAACAAGAGAAGTATCAAGAAGCCTCTGGTGCAATGCCACACCTAGAAGAAAGTAGAACTGCTTGGGAGGAGACAAAGGAAGAAATATCACTCCCATGTCTTCTATATTTGACATCATTATGAAAGAAAGAGGTATTTCTATCACCTTCTTGTATCCAATCAATCCTCGACTTTTGCTTCAAAAAAATTCCTCACGCAATTCCCATTCAACTAACTCCTTTTAAGCTTATATTTCATACCTGATATTCTCCCTAGTGAGACCAAAATCTCTAATCTGGCAAGTAATAAGATCCAATTGGGATTGAGCAGTTGCCTTAGCCTGAAAGATATTACCAAAATAGTGTTTGTTCTAATTCTTAAGTTGAAATTTCAAATATTGCAACCTCTTAATAAAAGAGTACATAGTAGTACCAAAATTTGGCTTTCCTGCACTCCACCAACCAACCATAAAATCCTGAAGTGAAGGTTCTCAGAGCCACATAAGTTGAAACTTAAAGGAAGGATTCTTAGCTGATCCAAATAGGGAGATTGAAAGTTTAATAGGCCAATGATCCAATCCCCACCAATCCAAAATCTTAGAATTTGTAACCTAATTATGTCAATCCATAAGCTAGAACCAAAAACCTATCCATCCTTTCTGATACACAATCTACCCCACATCTTATATTGCTCCAAGTAAACAAACCATTGGAGGGCTTAACATCCGCAAGGTTTAGGCCAAAAATATTATCTCTAATCAATGTAGAAGAAGGATCTAATATGTCCAATCCCCCCTTCTTCTCATCCAAACTAACAATCACATTAAAATCCTTAGCCATAATCCATAGAAACAAAGGGGCTAAGGACCTAACATACCTAATGTGAAACCAGAGAATAAGCTTTCCCTGAGCGTCAATTGGAGCATACACATTGGTGAAAAGAATATACTCCCCTGAATCATAACTAGTCACAACCATCGACAAAGATAATCTACTAGAGATCCACCAAAAAGGAGAAACCTTGTGTGGGTTCCATAAGCAGGCAACTCCACTAGAATTGCCCTGGGCCCCATTACATTGCCATTGACCTCTAACCCATAAACTAGAAGCTATGTTGGACATACCTTCCACTAATAACTTTGATTCCTGAATGAAGACCACATCAAGGGAATGAACATGAATAAACTCATGAATAACCTTTTGTCTAGGGATGTTGTTCAACCCCCTTACATTCCATGAAAGCACTATCATCTATGAGAAGCAACAAAGTGGGAATCAATGGTTTTAACTGACCTTGATTTCACCAAATTCTCACCTGTCATCTTAATTTCCTCTTGATCTTTCTTCTAACCCATCTTAGGGGGCATATCTCCAACAACCTTTTTGAGGTTCGTTTGCTGGTCCCAAGGGAGGATTGGGCATTGTTATCAACTTGAGGAGATTGAGTTGGCTTTGTGAAAGGCATGCTTGAGGGTTCTTGACTCAAACCAGCTTCCATCACAAATACCTCCACTGGCACCACTAGAACCTAATCTATTTCCATCTAAGAACCAACAACCACTTCCTGAATGTTACCACAAAATTCAACCTCCTTTAAGCCTTCTCGAGTGATTTCCATGGGTCTTAATCCTTCTTACAACTCTTCTATGATCATCCCCTGATGATCTTCTACACCTAAGGCATCAAAATGGTTGTACAATCCATCAGTTTGCCTATCTTTGAGTGTCCTCTTCTAGCCTCTACCTTTATTTCAGGGCTTTATAGAAATAAACCCCTTTGTATATGTCTCACTTATTGTAGCAGGGGCTTTCCTCTTATCCATCTTAGGAGCAGGCCTAGAAGGCTTATCAGGCTGGGTCCCTGCACGATTAATTCTGGGGCACTTCTTTTACAAATGCCCATACTCATGGCATATACATCACCAAAAAGGGAGAGCCTCATAATCTAACTATTGAGTTAAGGTGGAGGATCCTAACCAAATTTCCAGAGAATCTAGCAAAATATTGTTTAAATCAATTTCAACACAAATGCAAGCAAAAGAAATCACCTTTTTATCCAGCGTTTGTTGCGAAGGGCCCACCGGTTTGCCCAGTAGCATCGCAACCATATGTAGAATATCATTCCTCTAAAATTTTAGTGGGAACCAAGGAAGCCGAATCCACACTAGGATTCTAGAAGGGAGCTCCTCCGTTAGAATAAATCCTATGTGCCAAGGCTTAATAAAAAGCCCAATTTGATTATGGAAGTATGGGCCCCCCTCAATGGCTTTATTTTGGTTCAACAAATTTGAGAACACCACTAGAAATTAATTATTTGCCACCAAAATTACCTCCATATCACCTTCAAGATTTTAGGTACATCTCGTCTAGGATTCAATGAATGGTAGAGAGGCACAAATCCCCATAAACATGCAAATTAAGGCATGGTTTGCCAAACAAGTCACATCGATTTTGGCTAAATAACCAAAATAGGCATTCCCTAACTCCTCTCGAGGCATCCATTCACCTTGGAGACATGAGGGCCTTCAAACCGATCCACACACTCTCCATTCACATCCTAAAGAAGCTTTGAAGAAGAGGGATCCTCCCTATTGAGAGCCTCCCAAAAAGACATCTTAGGTCCATCAAACATCTCCACACTCCACTAACCTGCTTTTTTGTATCCTTAAAATAGTAGAAACCACCCCACAAGACCTCCTGAAAGCTTAAAAATCTCCACCAAGATTCGTCTAAACTACTGCCAAACCATTCGGCAACCCAATCTCCCCCTGCGCAAAAGAAAATAAATGAAAAAACACACAATTAAGGCAACACTTAGACATGCCCCAGCGTACAATACATTTCCCTACATGATGCCATCCTCCGTTCAATAACTAACAAAAATTAACTAAGACTAATTTTTTATTTTATTTTCCTTTTTTTAAAGTTCTATCTTTCTCTACTTGAAATTGCACTAAAATGGTTGAAATTAATAGCATCTCTTACATCTATAAAATGTATTTTTTAACAATTTGAAGGACACGAGTGCCCAACATTTTGCAAACAAATATTGAAGGCAATCTTATGTATCTTTAATAAAGAAAATAAAAAATTCACATTTGAAAGATTTCCCATTTTGAAACCTTTATCTACAAAAGTTTACGTTTTATATGGGAAAAAAAAAACAAATCATGGCATAAATCCCTTAAACTCAACTCTTATTCTATTCTTATTCATTTCAAAGCCACAAATTCACATGATACAAGGTATAATCGGTAAAGAATGGTAATATTATAAAATAAACATAAATTCTTTTTTAAAAAATTGTTCCCTTCATCCCAAGATTTTTGTTTCATTGGACAAATTTTGAAGGTCTCATCATTGCATCGTCTTTATAGTCCAACATCTGCAAAATGTAGAGAAAATAATTAATCCATATGAATTCTTACAAGACTTACCCCCATAGATAAATTCTTAAAAATAAAACTGTAGTTTTTAATCATTTTTTGAACTGTTTATATTGTACTGAATTCATGTAATATATTCTTCACTCTCATAGGAGGCCCATGAACATGAATATGTAAATTGAACGGTCGGGATTGGGGCACTTACATTTCATTTAATCAGCACGGGATAAATGCTCGTATGTCCGTTTCCCGTATTTAATGTATTGTGGTTGTCCGGTTCAGTGGAGTTCCAACTGTCATTTTCTAACACTATCGAGCTGGCCAATGATTCTGTCGAGACTGAAGCCACGGCTATCTTTCCTGTTTTTTATTTGATCTCTCCACCTCCTATTAGTTGTCCGCTGGCCCAACCTCGAGGTCGCTGATTCGCTCACGACCCTTTAACTTATCTGAGAATTACGCACGTTAAAAGGCAGGGGCGATTTGGAGTTTGTTTGTATCAAACGTGGAGTCCTATTTCAATCAAATCAGATCTCATGACATTTTTATCCACTTTCAACAATAAAAAATGACAAATCAAATATGTCTCCACCCTGCAAGTTACGTACCCCTCTGCAATGAGTGATGCATTTCATGTAAATCTAACCATTAACCTGAACCCTGGTTTGGTATACAATATGCCCCCCCTAGCACATGGTATCACCTGAAATACCCTATCATCACAACTCACCATCACTATTCAGTACACATTGACATCTTTCGCCACTTAAATGTTCTTTATGGCCTTGCCCTTTCTTTCAAGGCTCTGAGTTTGGTGTTTATGTATGTTGTCAAACTTGTTTCAATTATTCTAGATGTTAATATTTTTGCAACATGGACGAACACAAGTTACAAGATAGAGAAGGTCAACCTCATGAGGTTGATCAGAGTCAAGGCTATGATATGAGATTGCATTGATAGATGTGACATGTTATTCAACTTTCTAAGCATATCACTGGGTTTATTGAGTTGGGTGATCAAAAATTGGGTTCTGATAATGATTCTAATTTAGAGTTTCAGTGGTGTCACACTGTAGAGCTCTTTGAGAGCTTTCCGACGCATTTTTCGAAACGTAAATTCGAGTTCGGGAGCTCCTGTTATGGTCATTTGAAGATGGTCGATAAATGTCGCAATGCAACATTCGACAAGTGTTTCAATGTGGTTTCGACGTTTGGCACGAAGACCTATCGGAAGTCGACTCTTGGCAAATTGAAAGGTTTGCAAAAAAAAATGGTTCGATGACATGCCACGTCACCAACATGCCACGTCGAGTTAAGTGACTAAGCGTGAGATAAGCGTGTTGAGCAAGCCATATGGCAAGTTCAAAGGATAGTTCATTGACGCGAAGCCCGAGAAGGAGGCGAGCCCAAAGGAGACCGGTTCAAGCTCTTTGCTACCACGCCACCCAAGGAAATCTCCAACGGCGGCCTTAAGTTTTGCACCCAAGTCTCCCACAAAAGGGGACATTGACAGATTCAAGGAGGCCGTTTAACTATCTTTAGTATGAAATCCGTTCTTCCCCACCAAATGTGGGATAAAGATAAGACTAAAGCGCCTAAAAAAATGCTGAAGACTTGAACCGCCGACCTCTCATGCAAAAACAAATTAAGCCTTGACCACTTAGGCTACAAACTTCCAAGTAATTTAAAAGGAGCAAACATGTATTTAAAGGCAAGCTTCTGGCCGACTATGTATTGGAGATGATAGACCCGCTTACAGTATTTGGTCATTTTGGAGCCCTTAGAGGCCAAACCAAAGCTTAGAATAAACTACAAACTTGTTTAAAATTCTGATACGCTGTGTACTATATATTTATTTGCCCATTTTGGAGAATTGGTGATGCCATTTTGAGCTATAGAAGTTGCCAATTTTCATTTGGAGAAAGATGAAAGACGTGCTGAGTCAGTGAAGGTCTGATCACTATTATTGCAGAGAGATATGATCTTTTTTTGTTTGTAAGTATTATTTTGGATTGCAAATTTAGCAACAATTAATGGATCGGTTCGATACGAATCCGGGGACGTAGGAATTTCGAACCCCGTAAATAATTTATGCGTTTTGATCTTTGAATTCAGTTTTGCATTTTATTTTTAGTTAATTTACAGATTATAATTCAAATTTTAATCAGAATTAAAAAATTACTCATTTGATCATTTACGAGAAATTGGATAAAATCGAGAATTTGAAAAATTTGATGGTTTCAATGGAAAATTGATGTGATTTATCAATTCACCTTTATTTCAATTTTGAAACTTGGTTTGAATCGGATTTTCATCAGCTTTTAATCATTCCAACATCTTGTAAGTTGATAAATTCAGTATTTGTACTTAAAACTTCACTTTGAGTTTATCAGTGGTGTTTATGGATCAAGTTGGTATCAGAGCAGTTAGAATGCAGGGTATGCTTCTAGTTGTGTGTTGATAGTTGCTTTTAGAATAGTTGGATTATTAGTTTGCAGATTGATTATATTGCAGTGTACATTGTGGAATCAAGTGTTTGCAGGAAACCATGGGCAAGTTGTCACAGATTGAGGCCATCAAAGATGAAAACGCAATCTTGAGATGCTAAAAATTTGCACTTGAATTGCAAGTGGCAAAGTTAAAATCGGAGCTCGAATCCAAGGATGAGCTCTTGATTAGATTGCAATGTGGTGAGTGTGAAAAGTTAAAGCCTTCAACTTCATATGCAAAGATTATGACTGAGTGCACTATAAGTTTTTCACCACATGAATCTTCATCTTCTTCTACCATTTCAGATTCAGATTCTAGTAATATTGTTGGTGATTTTGAAAGATACACTAAGGGCATATGATCTAAATTGTTGTTTAAAATGGGTTATAATGGAGAAGGACTTGGTAGAGATAGCCAAGGTATATCTAACCCAATTTAGGTTGAGCATAGACCTCTTCGTGCAGGTTTGGGTTATACTAGTGCACATGTGGATGATAGAGAAGTTTCTTCCGTGGCTAAAGGAAGACGAGCTTCCAATAGCGAAGGTTCTAGGCCACTAGTTCAAAGGTGTAAAGGTAAAAGAGGTATTGAGATTCCACCTCCTGATTCTTACACTAAATCTTCTGATCTAATTGATATATTTAAGAAGTTTAGATATAATGTACAGAAGATAATGCAATCATTTCCATGCACTTTTTGTGGGATGAATAACCATAGTGCTAAGACTTGTTGGAAACAAAAAGCTTTGTTTAAGCAGATTGCATGTTTGAAAGACCATTCTCATGTTAATTTGGGAATTGGCAAAAGGGGACCCTCACCTAAGAAGGATGTTTGCACTCACTATAAAGTGAGTGGACATAGGATTGATAGATGTTTTAAGCTTCATTCATCTTCACATTCAAGTAATGTTAACACTAAGATGATTTACAAACCTCTCACTAAGGTTAATGAAGATAATTCAATCCATAATGTAGTTGACAATACAACCCAGGATAAGGTAAAACCTACAAGTGAAAATTCATTTAAGAGGTTAAGTCAACAGTATGCAATTGATAATGAATCCACAGAGATAATCAATTTCACTAGGAAGAAAGAATTGGTTAAGTGGATTATCACTACATTCTTTTTGCAAAGCATGGTTAAGAATTCACCTAAAGGAATGAACAAGCTTTGATAGATGTAGATTAGAGTTGGTGGGAACACTTCAAGACAAGTTTACCATATGAAGTTTTTCAATTCTCACTTTTTGATAACTCTAAGTTTTTGATCTCTAGAATATACTGTATGGGCAGTCTAATAATGGATAAGACTTTAACTCATTTGAAATAGTTGGGGATATAGCAGAGTGATGTTGTGAGTTATTTTCTTATAGCATTTGACAGTTAGACTGCTATTTTTAATGTATCTATTTTGGCACAGAGATGTTTAGATGCATTTTTTAAGACTCTTTGGGCATGTTTAGATGTTAGGTAGCATAAACTTTTGGTTGTTTGCATTTGCTTAGCATATAAGTCCCATACTAGGGCATTGTATTACAACATGTCCACAAAATTTATTGTATGTTGTTGGCATTATAAACTTGTCTTGTAGTTACATTGAAATTTGTTTCAATTTTTAAAAATTCACCGCTTTATAGGATGTGACATTTGGGCAGGCAGTTTGATATGTTGTAATCACTTTGGGAGTTGCAGATTCACGTACCCATGCCTTTGGATTAGGCATTTTTGCAGTTTGATCATGAATCATTTTAATTCAATTGTTTATATCTCTTGCTATGATTGGATTCCATTTTCGTGGATGTGGTATACTAGTTTGCAATTTCAAGGGATATTGGACTTTTGGAGACCAAAAGCCTTCCATTGAGGAGGTGTGATCAGAAATTGAGTTCTGATAATGGTTCTAATTTAGATTTTCAGTGGTGGCACACTGTAGATCTCTTTGAGATCTTTTCGACACATTTTTTGGAACGTAAATCCGAGTTTGAGAGCTCTTGTTATGGTCATTTGAAGATGGTCGATAAATGTCACAATGCAACATGTGGCACGTGTTTCAATGTGGTTTCGACGTTTGGCACGAAGACCTATCGGAGGTTGACACTTGGCAAATTGAAAGGTTTTCAAAAAAATGGTTCGATGACATGCCACGTTGAGTGAAGTGACTAAGCGTGAGATAAGCTCGTTGAGCGAGCCATATGGCGAGTTCAAAGGATAGTTCATTGCCACGAAGCCTGAGAAGGAGTTGAGCCCAAGGGAGACCGGTTCAAGCTCTTTGCTAAGTCACATGGAAACCAAATCTACCACGCCACCCAAGGAAATCTCCAATGGCAGCCTTAAGTCTTGTACCCAAGTCTCTCACAAAAGGGGGCATTGACAGATTCAAGGAGGCTGCTTAACTATCTTTAGTATGAAATCCGTTCTTCCCCAACAAATGTGGGATAAAGATAAGACTAAAGTGCCTAAAAAGAAGGCTGAAGACTTCAATTGCTGACCTCCCATGCAAAAAGGATAGGCCTTGACCGCTTAGGCTACAAACTTCCAAGTATTTTGAAAGGAGCGAACGTGTATTTAAAGGTAAGCTTCTGGCCGATTGTGTATTGGAGATGATAGACCCGCTTACAGTATTTGGTCATTTTGGAGCCCTTAGATGTCGAACTAGAGCTCGGAGTAAACTACAAACTTGTTTAGAATTTTGATACGCTCTATGCAATATATTTATTTGCCTATTTTAGAGAATTGGTGATGCCATTTCGAGCTATAAAAGTTTTCAATTTTGATTTGGAGAAGCCTTTGCTTGTGATTCAAGAAGGTGAAGGACGTGCTGAGTCAGCCAATGTCTTTCAAAGGTATGATCACTATTATTTCAAAGAGATATGATCTTTTTTTATTTGTAAGTATTATTTTGGCTTGCAAATTTAGCAAGAATTAATGGATCGGTTCGATACGAACCCAAGGACGGAGGAATTCCAAACCCTGTAAATAATTTCTGTGTTTTGATCTTTGAATTCAGTTTTGCATTTTATTTTTAGTTAATTTACAGATTATAATCAGAATGCAAAAATTACTCATTTGATCATTTATGAGAAATTGGATAAAATTGAGAATTTGAAAAATCTGACGGTTTCAATGGAAAATTGATGTGATTTATCAATTCACCTTTATTTCAATTTTGAAACTTGGTTTGTGTTAGGTTGTGTAGCTAAAAGCTTCACTGATGCAAACAGGGGAGGAGGTTGCTGAGTTGTAGAGCAACCGACGTCAGTCTGATCAGCCGACGTCGATCATATTCAAAGCACATGGCTGTCGACGTCGGTCAGGGATCGGCCGATGTCGATCGCTTGTGCGGTTCAGAACTGCCGGTTTCACAGACAGTTAGTTAACGAATCGGTTGTTTGCATGTAGAAGGCCAATTTTAGTCTTGAAGCTACGGATCTAATTATTGTAATTAGATGTCTAATTATTGTTTGCATGGGATCTATATAATAGACTCATGGGTTGTATTGTAAAGTGTGCTAGTTGAGTTGAGCAGGCCAACTCCTTCTGTGTTTGAAGAGAGTAAGGGTAGCTCCTTCTAGTTCCACAGCAGTGCCAAAAGTGGGTGTTGGTTTGGAGAATCAGAAGGATTCTACATGTATGTATGATCTTGGTCAGCAGGTGTGCAAGGCCAGGTTAGGAGATCTGCATGGTAAGTAAGATCATTGATCTGCAGGTGTTTGTGTGTGTTTGATCTAAGGTTTGTAGGTGTTGTAAAATCAAGTTGATTTCCAGGTGGTAGCAAGATC
The DNA here is from genome assembly GCA_037957365.1 of Torreya grandis. NCBI lineage: Eukaryota > Viridiplantae > Streptophyta > Pinopsida > Cupressales > Taxaceae > Torreya > Torreya grandis. Next base: position 3,686,921 of record JARHVA010001041.1, on the reverse strand, counting down.
AGGGAGATCACAACACAACAGGGAGCAAGATCAGGTGAGATCTACTTGGAGTATGTTTGTGTACTTAAACTCGAGTATGTGTGTATACTCAGTGGTACTGGCAGTAGTGGTACTGGCAGTAGTGGTACTGGCAGTAGTGATACTGACTGGTTGGAGGTGAACACCAACTCTGTGTTTGAGTTGTGTGTTGGGACCGTAAGAGAGAGATAACTCTTGATTTAGAATTACTGTACACTTGAGGTGTGGGAAGCCTCTGAGAGGTGTGGAGAAGAAGTGGCATCTTCTTTATTGTATTTTCTTTCTGGATGAGTATTAATACAAAATTGTGTATTGTCTCTCATATTCTGTGTTATTTTTAAATTCTAGTTACTTGTTTACTTCTGGTTAAATTCCACATTTTAGTTGCTTATACAAAGGTAATCAATTGTGTGCTCTCGGGTCCTAATAGTTGGTATCAGAGCTAAGGTTGCAGGGAGCAGGTTTGTGTTTGATTACAGGTCACTCTCAGGGGTTTTTGATTGAGTGAGAGTATATCAACAACAAAAAAAAGTAAGCTAAGAATGGAGGAATTGAAAAGCATGAATGGTCAATTACGGTGTTATAGAAAGAAAGAGCAGGTAAAGAAAGATTGCTGGTTGGTTCAAGATCAGCATGAAGGAGCTGAAGAAGCAGATGTTGCAGGTGTTGTTACACAGGATGCTCTGGGATGTTCTTTGGATAAAGTAGAATCTTGTTTTATAGATTATGTTGCCTCTTTCCATGCAGCCTGAAATAGAGTATTTTTCCATGTTAAGGTCTTTGGAGACTTTGGAAAGATTTATTTAGGGGCTGGTGTGCCTTGCCAAAGTATTGGCAAAGGGGAAGTGAAGCTGAAATTGCAGGCAGCCAACACATGAGTGTTGAAGAAGGTCATGTAGGTCCCGATTCTGGAGATGTGGCTAGTTTCTTTAAGAAAGTTGGGTGATGAGAGATGCACAAGAACTCTCACAACGAATGCACTTGAATTAGCTGGTGGTAAGAAAGTAGGTATCCTTTATCTATCTAATTATATTACTGATTCTTCTTCTATTGCAGAGACGTGGCTTTGTAGGCTTGGTCACATGAGCAAGAAAGAGATGCATGTTCTTAACAAAAAGTCAGATGTCTTTGACAGACTTAAAAACTGGAAAGCCTTGGTGTTTATGGAGGAGATGATGGACAAAGATCAACAGATGGGACTGAGTAACTCTGAGCAGAGCAATTTGGATAGGGTTTTGATCCAAAAAGAGATTGCAAGTAAAAAGTCATCACTCACAGGCAAACACAGGTACCGGCGTCGGTCAGGAAAAACTGGCGTCGAACAGACAGGTGCCGATGTCAATCATGTGCAGACCAGAGTCGGTGGTGTCAGGCAGGGTAAGATCGACGTCGGTCAGGAGGACAGATGTCAGCAATAGATAAGACTGACGTTGGTCAAGAGGATTGACGTCGACAACAGGTAGACACCAACGTCAGTCTAAAAAACTAGCATCGGTAGTCAGGACAGGCACATAGAACCGGTGTCAGTCAGATGCAGACTATGTGGTGACCGAGGTCAGTCACTATAACAGATTTTGGGTGGACAACAAGCTGTCATGGAGTCTCAGACATCCATATGGATGACTGAAAGGGTAAGTAAGCCTCAAATTCGTTATTCCTCTTCTTTATACTCGTTGCTCACTACAGAGCAGGAAGGATCTAGGAAACAGTGGAAGCATGGCAGGGATATGATGCAAAACCAAATAAGAGATTTGGTAAGGTTGCCAGCCAAAAGAAAGCACTAAGAGACGAATAGATACCTTAGTTAAAGAATAGAGAGAATGGATATGTGAGACGGAAGACCAAGTCATATGGTCTTGAGGAAGCTACAGGACAATGGAGGTTTGACAGGTGGATGACAAAGCATGGCTTTAGTCAATGTCATTGTAACCATTGTGTTTCTTTACCAGGTTGGGTGATGATTGCAACATCACCCTATTACTGTATGTTGTGTGTTTGCTTGATGCAGGGTCACAAATGCAGGGTTGCTGAGCTAAAGGTAAAGTTAGTTCAGTGGTATGTCATGAGGAATTTTGAGCAGCAAAATTCTTTGGCATAAGTGTGTTATAGAGACATGGAATATCACAGATTGATTTTGTCTCCAGATGATTGTGTGAAATCGGTCAGCACGCCGATGGTTGGACAGTTCTATGAGTAGTGTCCTGATTCACATGATGAGATTAAGTACATGCGTATTGGACCTGGGTTTCCCTAGTAGTGGGTGCTGTCAAAAATTTTGGAGCTGATCTGGGAAAGAAGCACTGGAGGGCAGTTCAGTGGATTCTCAGGTATCTGAGATGGACCAACAGCAGGTATACATGCGATGCAGGTTCAAGTTCTTTTCTACATGGGTTTGTAAATGCGGATGCGGTAGGTTACTTGGATGACAGGAGGTGCACCATAGGTTTTGTGGTGGTTAGTCTTCAAGGTTGAGCTTGAAGAGGGATACAATCTAGAAACTAGATTAGACAGAGTATAGGTACAAGTACAAGTGCAGCTATTTATCTCCAAGTGGGAGATTGTTAGGTTGTGGAGCTAAAAGCTTCATTGATGCAAATAGGGGAGGAGGTTGCTGAGTTGCAGAGCAACCAACGTCAGTCTGATCAGCTGACATCGATCATATTCAGAGCACATGACTATCGACGTCGATCAGGGATTGGTCGACGTCGGTCACCTCCAGGCAGACAGGGACCGATGTCGGTCCCTTATGCGGTTCAGAACTACCAATTTCATAGACAGTTAGTTAACGAATCGGTTCTTTGCATGTAGAAGGCCAATTTTAGTCTTGAAGCTGCGGATCTAATTATTGTAATTAGATGTTTAATTATTGTTTGCATGGGATCTATATAATAGACTCATGGGCTGTATTGTAAAGTGTGCTAGTTGAGTTGAGCAGGCCAGCTCCTTCTGTATTTGAAGAGAGCAAGGGTAGCTCCTCCTAGTTCCACAGCAGTGCCAAGAGTGGGTGTTGGTTTAGAGAATCAGAAGGATTCTTCATGTATGTATGATCTTGGTCAGTAGGTGTGCAAGGCTAGGTTAGAAGATCTGCATGGTAAGTAAGATCATTGATCTACAGGTGTTTGTGTGTGTTTGATCTAAGGTTTACAGGTGTTACAAAACCAAGTTGATTTGCAAGTGGCAGCAAGATCAGGGAGATCACAACACAACAGGAAGCAAGATCAGGTGAGATCTACTTGGAGTACATTTATGTACTCGAACTCGAGTATGTGTGTATACTTGATGGTACTGGCAGTAGTGATACTGACTGGTTGGAGGTGAACACCAACTCTGTGTTTGAGTTGTGTGTTGGGACCGTAAGAGAGAGATAACTCTTGATTGAGAATTACTGTACACTTGAGGCGTGGGAAGCCTCTGAGAGGTGTGGAGAAGAAGTGGCATCTTCTTTATTGTATTTTCTTTTTGGATGAGTATTAATACAAGATTGTGTATTGTCTCTCATATTCTGTATTATTTCTGAATTCTAGTTACTTGTTTACTTCTGGTTAAATTCCGCATTTTAGTTGCTTATACAAAGGTAATCAATTGTGTGCTCCCGGGTCCTAACAGTTTGAATCATATTTTCATCAGTTTTTAATCATTCCAACATCTTATAAGTTGAGAAATTCAGTATTCATACTTAAAACTTCACTTTGCGTTTATCAGTGTAGTTTACGGATCATTGAGGATCTGAATATGGTGTTTTTGTATGTTCTTAAGCATGATGTAATTGCTCTAGGTGTAAATATATTGGCATCATGGATGAATGGAAATTATAAGATAAAATCTAGGACCTCAATATCTTGTCCCAATATCAATGATATTTCATCATTCATTCGAGTTTTACATGAGACATACAACCCTGTCACAATTAAATCAACTTTCATGATATCCTCGTCGACCCTTGAAAATAGAAAATAATCAATCAAATATGTCACTACTTTGATTTAATATAACTGACATGTGTCATTATTCACTGTTGTTACATTGACATGCCAATTTGTAATGTCTTATCCACATGTAAATAACATTCTAATACAGATTTGAGCCACTCATCGGATGTGGAATCTTATTACAATCAAAACAATGTTCATGATGTCCTTGTCCACCCTTAACAATAGAAAACAGTCAATCAAAGATGTTGCCACCTTGCAAGCTACATACCCCTTTGCAAAATGTGTAAGTCATGTAAATCCAACAAATGGCCTAAATCTAGGTTTGTGTATGATATGGGCTCTATGGTGTCTAATAACACATGAAATACCTTGTCATTTCCCCTCATGATCACCACGTATCTCACATTGTAATATTTCACCACTTGCATGTTTTGTATTGACTAACCCTCATCTTTGCACAATGCATTTCCACGTAATATGAAGGAACACAATCTCATTCTGTACTATCACCTGCATAAGAAATATATGATTATTTTTGCTCACCATTGTGTGCATAAAAGGCAAAATGGGGGCAAAGTTCATGGGTTTCAAGTGATGTATGACTATCAATTTACAATCTTATGCTTTACAAAACCATACTTTACTAAAATAGAAAATTACATCTTGTATGTTATATATAATATAGTATTAATGTATAATATTATTGTATTTATTATTTTTAATATAGTTATTCTAAAAAATATATTTGTAAGAGATATAACATAACAAGCAACCAAGTCACTAATGAAATAATGATCTGGGGGTGTTGTTGTTCACATTTTAGAAAAACTTGCATGTTTTTTATTGTCTTACCCTTTCTTCCATTCTCTCATGACATCCTTATCCAACCTTGGCAGTAGAATATGCCTAGTCAAAGATGTCACCACCTTACAAGATGCAAACCCCTTTGTAATGTGTATAGGGTATGTAAATCTAATAACTACCCTAAAACCCAGTTTTGCGTATGATGTGGGCCCCATGTATATATTATATATTTTCATGTGTTTGTATTTATATATTGAATTTTAATTATTATATAAATAATATTTATATTATATATTTTTTTACATTAAATATTAATGATGTAATTTCTTTTACACTTTATCATTGTTAAATGGATGACTTGCCATTTCAAGGGTGCTTATGCAACGGTATATATCATCTCGGCCACTTAGGAAAATGTTGACTGTTTGATGCGTGGAAATTTGCATGTCGATTATGCAATAATGATGAGCTAAATACCTTTATTATTATACTATAGCAATTAAGGAGTACTGCACTTAGTTGACACGGGGGTGGTGTTATTAATGAGTATCCATCCAAGCCCCCAATTTTTTAGCCTAGTTAAATACATGATTGTATATTCATTATGTATACATGTACATCATTTTTTGCATGATTTTGCTAACAAACTAATGCAAGCCACCCGCATCTCACACCTATCATATTGTGTACACACCTCCCACACTTGTCGTATGTAACTTCCTAATGTCTAACTATATGGTGGGTTGTTGGGATGATGATGAAAAAATCAATGAATAGGGAGTTAATAAAACAAAGGCAAAAACAAAACAAACATTGTCTTCTTTCCCTGATTTTTGGGTATAAGATGTTGAAGAAATATCAGTTTTAGGTAGAAAGAATGTGAATATCTTCCAATCGTTGGCTTCATATTTTCCCTATTCTCCTCCTTATAGACTGTATGCATGGATTCCTTCTGCACACGAAATGCATGATTTATGGAGGTCTGAAGTTATGTATATAGGTAATTATGGAGCTGTAGTATTTTATTTGTAGGTAATTAGGTAGAAATCTCAGGCATACAATCCATAATTCAAGTTGCAAACAAACAAATGGATAATTCATGATTCCAGTTGAAAAAAAATGGATAATCAGTATATGATATTCATAATGTAGTTTTTTTTTCATAGTAGTAGTGGAGGTTTTTCTGTAAATTTGTTATATTATGTGGTCGTGCTTCAAAACCATAACGAGTTCATTATTTTAAGCCAAAGATCAACATAAGAAAGTGAATACTGCAAAAGGACATAGGGACATGAGGGTGAGGTTATCTCGGTGAAAATGCCTATGCTAATTTAGGATTTTCAGTGAATATGAAGCCTCTTCCGTGTTGTTATAACGTACAATTGTTAATGTGATATTATTTGTTTTTGTGAAAATTTAGTAGATAAACATTGTCTTCAAAATTGAATTCACAACATAATGCCTATGTTTACCACCGCCATAGGTTTCACCTTATATACACACGTCTTATCTGGGTCACACGTCAACAACAAATGGCCAAACAACAACTTTAATAGAATAGGGCTTATCTGGGTGGGTTTACACGTGCTAGTCGTAGGCACAATATAGAGAGAAAATGCCAGATGTTGGGTATCAGTGATGTCACTGACAAGAACAACCTCTAGATGAATCTTAGGTCTATTCCTCCCAATAGAGATGCTCTAGCGTAATGACATAAGTTTTGGAATATTCTTTTTTCCCTCAATCTTTTATTTTATAAGAGTTGACATGCAATAATTTAAAGAAAATCTAAAGTTTTATAATAAAATATATTTGGATACAGTTAGCCTCTGACTCTACTACCATTTCGATTAAAATTAAAGTTCTATTTTAATTGTTGTATTAATGACCCTTAATGTTATTTCTCAATATTCATTATCTATGTGCATACAATAAATGTTCATTGTAGATTTACATTCAACACATTCATATTCAATATACTACTTTGCAAAGTAAAGTTAAATGATGATTCAATAAAATGCTTTGCCTTTTCAATTTTATATCTATTTATATTCTCCCCACACAATAGACTAAGTTGTATTACCACACAACGCCTACAAAGTTTTGTGATAATGGAATCTAACAAGAAAAAACTATCTAATGATTCACCAGTAATTCTCAGTTACCTTTACTCTCTATTCTCTATCATCATACCCATTTTTAGAGCATTATGATCCAAAATTTGGTTTTTTCTGTAATTACATAATAAAGGAATGAAAATCTCATTATAAGCGGCATTTTGTGAAGCCTCATGTTTGGCTTCTACTTCATTTTCATAGAGCAGGTGTCTTGTTGAGAATTACATTTATTTTTGTGTAAAATTAAATTTGAATGTGCTAGAATGTTCACGACAAAATAATCATGTTGCATTATCATCAATTCAATTTAAATTTGATAGAATATTAAACTACAAGTTATTTTTCACTATATGGCCCCAATGTATTAAATTAGTTATGGTTTGCTCAATGTTTGCAATCAATGTGCCAGTATCTACCTTTTTCAATGGATCTCTGACCTCTCCTAATATTCAGTGGATGTCGCACCATTCCTATTACTTTTTCTCACATTTCAAACTTTGAAGACTCAAAATTGAAGACCCTGTGACAATTAAAAACCCTTTTGAAAGGGACATTGACAAATAGTTCCCAAATATAAAGAAAATGAAAGCAAAATAGGTATGTCAATAAATATTTATCTAAGACATTTTTTTTGGGTTTATGATGTGTTTAGTAAAGAAAAGTATGTGTTTTCCATTTCTAAGGTAGTATTGGATGTGATGAATGTATAAAATGTTTATAGTTTTTTTCATTCCATGTCACCTCTTCCCATTCCTAACCCTCGTTACTCTATGTTGGTATGTATCCCCTCTCTGTAGGTCTCATGGATTCCCAATATTAGATGGTTTCTCTCTATGGATTATTAAAAATTGATGGGTTAATCGGCATGGGGTTTGCAGGTGGCATGGCTTTTGCATCCATTTAGGGACAAGGCAACACATACTAAACTCTACAATTACATCTATCAAAGATATTTGCATTAAAGGGAATACCTACATCTATGACAAATTAATAAATATTATCAAAGAATTTTCAAATTGGTGAGAAAATCTAGCATTTTTTTATTCTTTTACAAATTTTAGTGCTCATTTTGAAAAAAATCCAATCAAAATTTTAAATAATAAATTTAGATTTAGATATAGTTTCTTCTATTCCTTTTTTTCTCGATTTGTGAGAACAATGGAGGAATTGGGATAATCTATATATGGTTTTGTAAATGTACGTGTCAAATTTAGTGTAGGCTTTTTTTATTCTATTTATTTTCATCGAATAAAACCATAGTAAGATGAGTTAGGTTTATTAACTGAATCATGCCCAAAGCTCATATTTTTTGCCATAAGGGTTAGGGTTATGGGTACATCTAGTAAGATGTGGACCCTACAAGAATTCATGAATGCTCATAATTTATGTTTGAGGAATAGAACAAAAATGTGTTTAGCAAAACTTAGTAGTGCCTTTTTCTTTGGCATCAACGGTTTTCATTTTTGGAAGAGTTAACAATGGTCTCACAAAAGGTATTAATTTTCTTTTTACCTATATATTTTATGACCTAGGGTTTCATTGAGGGTTCTTGCATTAGTAATCTCTATGTGCTTATACCTCTTCTTATTTGAAAGGAGTGTATGATTGGTCGTAATGTTTTGTTTTTTCATCAAGCAAAATATCATGCACACTTGAGAAAAAAAAATCACTCTTCATTTCTTCTCGATGCTATTGGTAGAATTTTTCCAGATATTAAAAATCACTCCAATAGTGAATTTGGTGACTTCCATTTAAGTTTAAAAATATCTCTTAGGACTTTTATATATTTTATATCCATTTAAATTTTTTTTAATGTATATTTTTATTTCTAAAATCCCATCTCTCATGACTTGAATGATGCACACATTGAAGCACTCATGTCAAATCTTCCACATCAAGACACCTGCACCCCAAATGAATGCCTGTTATTTTCATAAAGGAAATTGAGAAGCTCTTTATGCATGTAATTTTATGGAATGGGCATTCATGGGAAGGAACTAAGATTGATCAAATTAGAAGATGCTACATGCCTTGGATATATACAAACAATCTTGGAAGAGGAGTGATTAATGCATACATTATCAAAAAGGATTAAAGTGGATACAAACTAGAGTATCCAAGTGAATATTGGGAATTTGATTTAAGGTCGGAGTGTTGAAACAAGAAAAATATGAATAAGAATAAGTCAGATGAGTGCACCATGCTCTTGATATTTAAAATTATATAATGATCGAATTAACTAGGAATGTGGTAACATAATCATAGAATCCTAGTCTTATCTTGCCTTTTCTCCCAAAGAATTTATAATTGCCTCTGATGATAAGCTTCCTCTCTAAGAATAGTTTATCCTCTTTTTTTTAAACAACTAAAAGAGGATTTTTTGACGCTCATAAGGAAATACAACCGAAAAGGAATATAATTGTGTATGATATGAATATTGAGCTATACATTTATGCTTCTAATTTACTTTAGAAATAAATTTACAAGTGTGTCAAATACAATCTCACTTATATTCAGAGGAGAAACACTTCATATCATATCTTGCCTTCAACTTTTTTTCACTCTTTTATAATTTTTATAATTAGTATTTTCATTTGTTATATCATATAGATTTATCAAGCTTTTGGAATGACTATTGGTATAATAATGTTGATGGAGTTATTTTAAATAGATTATTTTTAAGCGACGTCTAAATGGAGTCAAATTTAAATTTGGAATTAAAAGTGAACACATTCACTCTATTAAAACTCACCACCACCCACATATATTATTGTAGAATGCCTCTCTGTGTAATAAGCATTGACATATAATTATTTAATAAAAGTCTAAATTTTTATAATAAAAAATATCTGGATACAGTTTGCCTCTAATTCTACCATCATTTGGGTTGAGATTTTTTTTTTCTAATTGATGTATTGATGTTTCCTAATATTATTTGTCAGTATGCATTATCTCTGTGCATACAGTAAATATTTGTTACATGTTATTATGTGAACAAGGAATCCAAGAGGGGAGATTAGTATGGTGTTAGCCCAATAAAACAAAATCAGAATAACACACTAACACTTACACTCCTAGCCTAAACACTAAGGAGAGTATAGATAACAAGACTATAATAAAAATACAACTAAAACATAAAGAAAATCATTCATTTACCTTCCTTGTAGCTCTAAGATGGATTTTTGAAGTGGCTTGATTGACTCGTGGACAAGAAATATTTGTCAATGAAGCTCCATTGATCCACTTCTCCTTGTCACCTTGGCTTAGATTGATTTGGCTTGGCATGTTGACATGGCAACACTATAGTGAAGCTTTTTTGGAGTTATTTTGGCATAATAATATTACACTATTGAAGCTTGGTTTGGAGGTGTATTGACACTTATATTTATAGGTCTCAAAACTAACTCTAACCCTAGGGACGTTAGGTTTAGAACTAACTTTGGTTGAGTTAGTCTACCCCTGAGTTGAGTTAGACTAAATCTGGATTTGGTTAAAGATAATCATGAGGGCCATGTGAGAGACATAGGTCAAGAATGATTGTCTCTCACCCAATTCTAATATTTTTACAAGTGGGTTGACAACTCAGAATATATTTTGGTTGAATTTATGAATTTTGAAAAAAAAAAATCATTAATTCTCCATGATCCACTAGGCCACTTGTCATGAGAGTTGAGGAATAAATTTAATTAATGAATTAAAAAAATAAGAAATTCTAAAACCTATGAATTTTAGATATTTTCATGATGTCATGATGATGTCATTAAATCTAGATTTATAAATTTCTAAAAGTAGAAATTCACTAATTAGCCATATATTTTTCAACTATGCATTTAATTGGGTTTAATCAATTAAGTAGTTTTGATCAAGTTAATTGCATTTTCTAAATTTATGTAAGGTTATCCCTCACCTTTGGTCAAAAATGTCAATTTTCTAGGTCTTAATTTGACACGGGATGAATTGGAGAGAGGTTATTATTATGTAGAGTGCATTGTCCCAAATAAGAATGCCTTGACATGATTCAAGACACTAATGTTCGATGTGTAGATAAACTTGGGACATTCAATGATTCTTAGGCCTAATTTTCACTATTTGGTAGAAATCAATCTGAAGTCCATTTAGATACAGAAGTGGCCAAAAAGGAGTGTCTACATTTTACCCCTATTTGTGAAGGCATCATAAGATATGGGCAAATTAAGATCTTTTAAAAGAATGAATAAGCCATTAAGAAGAAAAAGAAGATAATGATTAAAGAATGATGCTTCAAACAAATTTTGGGAAGCATATGATGATGCCTCCTTGAGGGAGTAGCTGATATATATGACTAATGGATGGTCCCTTGAAAAGAAGCAAGAATAAGAATGAAATTAACCCATGGGAGAGATTAATCTAATTGAGATAATACTTGTACACATTGATTGAAAAGTATTGTTTTGTCTAAAGGTGGTTATAATCATGAATAGAGGTTGAGACACATATTTGTCCAAAGATGGTTATAATCAGTGACACATGTATGTGCCCTAGTAGGATAAGTGGGTAGAAATAATGATTTGCCCACAGTCAGTTATAATCATTAAGATGACTGAGATTGAATAATGATTTTTTTTAAATGTGCCCTAGTAGGGTAGATTGACAAACAAAATACAAGGATATAACTTGTTACATAGATTAAAGATGAGTGGGCATAAACATAGATGTGATGGTATAATGACTGAAGAAGCCACAAAAAAATAGGCATATGAGGATGCACAAAGTGATGAAAGAGATTATTCGAAGAATAATGGTGGCCAAGCTGATATGAGATACATCATGTATCTGAGCATTGCCTATATAGTTTAAATAGACCTCAGGCCAATGTAGTTTACCCAAAAGTAGGAGAAAATAGAATGAGGAAGAGAATAGGAGAATTGATCTCTATGTGAATAATTCATTTGGAATTACCAATTCAAAGATGCTCATCCTTATTAGCATTGATACAACCAAAATGGTCAATGGGTTTATTTGATCAAGGAGGGTGGGAGGATTTTACTAAAGTGAACAAGGAAAAGTTTCTATGGCACCATTGCTTGTAATATCCCCTAACCTAATTTTTGATGTAGCATGTGATGGTATGCACCATGATATAAAACATCCTAGTAACCAAGCTGTAATATGCATAAGGATTGACTCCTAATCTAATAATCAATTAAAAATAATGCATCGATGATTAAAACCAAGATGATAATATTGGCGTATGAATATGGATGGATTCAAGTTCAATACATAAATAATCACCCAATGAATGCATATAGACTGAGTCAAGGCACAACAATGAAAGCAAATAAATAGAAAAACAAACAAATAAATAACTAAGCAAATACACACAAAAATCTTGAAAGTAAAAGTAACAAAAAACATCATGTCATTAACCAAGTTAATATCTATGCGTGAAGGCTTAACATAATGATAAATAGGCAATTCCCCATGAAATATTATATGCAAGGGAATACCATGTAGAGATAAGATATATTGGTATAAGTTGCACACTTTGGTATGGCCCATATAGGTAGAAGCTACAAACTTGGCCTAACTAGTGCGAATTGGATGATGCCCCTAAGCAAGGATACATTCAAAGGGAAGGTTACACCTCCAATGGTAGTGGAATGGATTGGAGCCAACAATATATTTTATTCCAGTAGGGTAAATTGAGGATGGCTGATGAGGTTTAGACCAAACAATTTTTTTTATATTTTGGTGCTTTATATCTCTCTAGGAGATTATAAGCCGATTTTCTAATTTTTAGGACTTTGAAATGTTTTGAATATATATATATATATATATATATATATTTCGGGTATATTAACTCATTAGAGATTGACAAGATACCACTCGTAAAATGATGAGACCATTGGATTAGGTTGATCACAAAATGGTGAGAGCGTTGGAAAAGGGGGATTGAGTTGACCTCAATGTGAATCAAATGTTTCCTACATAGTCCCATTAGGACCTCAAGTCACAATAGTTTCATCCACATAAAAAGTGGTGAGATCTGACTAGGTAACAACAAGTTTGTGAATTTAAGCAAACAACAAGGTAAATGACAATAGTATGGGTGAGGTGATGCGATAATGCATGGTAAAGGTTTTGTTCCTAATTTTCCCATAGGCAGTTATAAGTAGGAAACAATGATATAGTCAGTGATGCTAATTTTTCCATAGGCAGTTATAATTAGTAACACTAGGTGGAACACTGATTTGCCCAAAGTGTTTATAATCAGTGGCACCAATCAGTGTAAATAAAATATGTAATTTTTAGATCCACTCTCATACTACTTTAATATATTGCAATTTAAACATGGAATTCTAAAACTACTAAAATTGGATCAAAATCCCCTTGCTGAAGGTGTCATAAGAACTAATGGAACCAAGGTCAAAAGGGTTAGGTAGGGCACTTAAAAATGAGTTTGGTCAATAATGAAGGTATGGTAGGATAGTATAGGGTATGATGCAAAGAAAATGATAGAAGGGCAATTTACTATAATGGTAATAGGGTTACCCCCAAGTGACAAGGATAGGGAAATGGCATGGTGTGAAACAACAAGAAGGTGAATGGAAAATGAAAAAAAGGCAAGGTAAATATTTCTGGCAAGGTAAATATTTTAGTTGTTCCTACTAATGTGGAGATGCATATCCTAATTAGCATATGATACAACTATAATAGTCAATCATGGAAATTGCTAGCCGACACCTCTTCTAAATAGTTGCTCTATCAAGAACTTGTTACAATTTTGGACTCCAATAATGTGGTGATCTTTGTTGGTCATTTATTCTATTTCCTCACTTCGAGACAAGATGTTTTCATTGCCTCTATAAAGGAAAGTGTGGGATAAAAGGTTTGATTTGGAAATGAGAAGATGGATCATAATGGAATGTATAATGGTTGGGCAACAAATGAAGATCAAGATTTTTAGGCACGCACAATGTTGTTGATTCCAAACATGACATAATTTTGGTTGTGCTGGGGCTGAAGACTTCTAAATATGCTTTCGATAGGACCACCAAATTTTTATATTGTTTGGGCCTAAAAGTAGCTTCCATCTGATTATGTTGTAGAATGGAAGTTGTAATGATGCTTTTTTTGATAATGTCTTCATTAAGTAGTGAAGAATTGTTATCCTTAGCTATTGGAACCTCGAAGAGGTTTTCACCAATAAATTTGTCTTGATTGTCTCGAAAAAGTTTCACTAAGGAACATTGACTTTTGACTTTGATTATCTTCTACTTCTTTCAAAAAGGTTTCACTATAAGATGTTGAGTTTGGAGTTTGATTTCACCCAAGCACATTTGAAAAAGTTTCACTAGGATATTGTTCTTCTTTTGCATGAATGTGGTCTTGGTCCCCCTAATATTCTTCAACTAATATTCCACCATGGATGCAATTTAACAAGGTACGATTATGTCGGTCCCAATCAAAACTTGTGGGAGATGGAATGTCAATATAATGGTTATATTCGGTGGTTTTAATGGCATGTGGAATGGTAATGGAATAGAAAGAGGCAACACAATCCTTGTAGAAGATACTAGGAGAACTTGTGTTGATACTAAATTAGTCATCCTCAAAAACCGTAAAAGGATCACAAATGTATTCAAATTGATCTGCAAGGCATGTATAACCAATGTTGTAATAACCATGAACGTATTCTAATTTTTAAGATGATTCTGACTTAAAGGACTTTGAATCTGATGTTGACACTAACATTGATTCTGCTTCTAATGCTAAATCTAATATCAGTTCAAGAATAGAGCCTAACTTCAATGTTGATTCTTCATCTGGTGTGATTATTGCTATAATGATGTCTTGTTGAATATTTGGTGTTGGAAAAGTAATGGCCTATGATGGCCCAATGGGATCTTCAAAAATAGATTAATCTAAGAAGGGTTAAACATAGACTAGCTCATCTAGGTGAAGCCCTTCAAAGAGAGGGAACAACTGAAGGGTGAATCCATAGAGACTAACTTGTCAAAGTGAGACTCCTCAATGAGAGAAAAAATATCAAGAGACAACTCCACAGAGACTATCATATCAAAGGGGGGCTCTTTGAAAATAGGATAATGGCCGAGATAATGATTTACCCAAAGGCAATCATAATCATTAAGATGTGATCAACAAAGATTGGTTCTTCAAAGTGAGACTCCTCAATAATAAGTAAAAGATTAGAAGGTGATTCATCATAGGTTGACTTGTCACAAATAGGTATTTCAACAAAAATATCATGGATTGGTTGGTTCTTTTGGCCTTGATTTATAATTCGTTGTAATATATCATTTTTGAACACATCTTGGTCTTTGAATGATGGCTCTTGGAGAGGTAATGATTGGTTTAGTTGCAGTTTAAAGATTGACATGGGTTTTCTAAAGTGGGGAAAGGTTAGCAATAGATGAAGAATGATGGGTGGTTAGATAATGATATTTTTGTAAATAGGCTCATCTAATATGGGCTAAACAAAGATTATATGTGGGTCTAGGATGGTATCTGTGACTTGTCTAGTCACACTTGTAAAACATTATTGGGATAACAAGCTACCATACATGAAAGGGCTTGGAATGGTAATGGTATGGTATTTTGAAGCTTGGTTACTCATACAATCCAAAGGATGAGGGCTTGGAATGGTAATGCTAGGGTGTTATGAAGTTTGGTTGCTTGCACAAGCCAAAAGACAAGGGCCTGGAATGGTAATGGTAGGGTGTTGTGAGGTTTGGTCATTTTCACGAGCCAAAGGATGAGGTCATGGAATGGTAATGACATGGCATTGTGAAGCTTGGTTATTATCACAATCCAAAGGACAAGGTCCTTGAATGGTAATGGTAGGGCATTGCAAAGCTTGTTTTCTTGCACAAGCCAAAAGATGAGGGCCTAAAATGGTAATGATATGGCATTGTATAGCTTGGTTACTTGCACAAGACAACAAATGAGGTCCTATAATTATAATGGTAGGGCATTGCAAGGCTTGGTTACTATCACAAGCCAAAAGACAAGGTCTTGGAATGGTAATGGTAGGGCATTGCGAAGCTTGGTTGCTTGCACAAGCTAAAATATGAGGGTCTAGAATGGTAATGGTATGGCATTACAAAACTTGTTTGTTATCACGAACCAACGGACAAGGTTTTGAAATGGTAATGGTAGGGCATTGCGAAGCTTTGTTGCTAATGTGAGCCAAAGGATGAGGTCCTAAAATGGTAATGGTAGGGAACTATGGAAATTGGTTGCTCGTATAGATCGAAGGAGGATTAATGGTATAGGGAGGGGGTTAGGTAACATTAACATTGAAAGGGCAAACTTTGTATGTTAATTGGCCCAAAGAAGGTGTCATCGAATAATGTGCTTGAGGATCTTGGCTTTGTTTTCCAAATTGAGTATTGTAAGGAGGATAAGGATCTGCCTCATAAACTACATCATCATCATCACATGGGTCTTGAACAAAGTCATCTTGAGTGACCACATTATCATAACCTGGATTGTATATGGCTCCACTATGAGTGTAATGAGACATATACAAATCAATGATGAACATTTCACTAAAAGGCCTAGACTTCTACAAACTCTAAAAAACAAGGACCAAAGGATAAATGGTTCAAACATAGTCTAACTTGGTCTAAGGAATGGAGTTTTATCATCAAAGCATTAGTGATAAACTTGGTCTAAAATAGTCTAACATCAAATGTTAAATGTCTTAAACAAATGGTCAAGCAGATGAATAAAAACCGGAATGCCAAACTTAGGTAAAAAGTGGTTCAAACAAGTCTAAGCTAGGTCTAAAGAAACAGAGGTTGCTAGGTATTTTTGAAATCAAGGCAAAAAAATCTAGGCTCAAAATAAGTATTGCTAGGTATTTTGGGAAAAAGGAAAAAATGAAGTCTAAGAGGCAAGAGATTTAATCTAACAATTTTGAAACACTTTAGCACAAACTAGGCATTCAGATTTAAACACACACTTGATCATTTGGCAAATGACATTGAACTTTAGGCATATGAAAGATAGGCCACTTCCCCAAATTTAGGCACAAAAATAGTCTTTTAATTGAGCTAGGAATTAACCTAAGTTACACAACCCAAAAGTGAAGGATAAACACTTAAGCCAAAATTACACAAGGCATAGGCATAAACCAATCAATGTTTGAATTTAAACGTGTAAAGACTAATTTCAAACTTCATTTATAAGACTAGGTGCCTCAAATAGACAACAAGCTAGATGAAAATGAACAATATGATGGTACTAGGTATAGATCCAAAAGGCATACATGGTTTTGAAATTATAAATTTGGACACAAGGCAACAAGTCTTTGAAATGATTCGATCAATGTAATGATGTTATCATGATTTAAATATATGATAAAATGGTTTGTTTTAAGACTCCAAAACACAAAACTTGAAATGAAATGGGCAGGGTAACAATGCCCCTTTCAAACAAGCAACACACATAAAAGGTTGGATAAACAACTAAGGTAAATGCATGATATCAAGTGGATGGCATAATGCCTCTTCAAACAAAGGAATGATGTATAAACAAAACTTATTTTGAACATGGTATGACAACTAAATATTTGTGAATCAAGACCATGTAAGTAAAAATGACAAATGATAAAAACACCTAAGTGTTACATCTTAAATCCTATAACTAACAAGTTTACATCATCCATTTTTATACTTTCTCTTGAGAGGGTTTTTAATTGTTAATCCAAAAATTAAAAGCACATGGAAAGTAGGGTTTTTAAGCCCCCTCTTCTCTTAAGAATTCATACGGTGACATGGAACTTTGGGCTACTCACCCTACATCAACAGTATGTTAACGGCAAGTGGGGTTGTCTAAACTATTAATTTTTATTCATTTTTAGATGGTTTTAAGTGTGGTTAACATTACAGATGCAATCACATTATTTGGACCCACATCAATTACTCAGTCTAGTCCATTGTCTTAGTTGCCCCTACGGTCTGAGGTCAAGTACCACTAATGGAGCTTATTTTAATCACTCAAAACAAGTATCCCAATAGGTCACCCTCAATTTATACACCCCACTATGAAATGACATTGAATTGATGCCAGGAGATGAATTCTCAGGTCAACACTTCTGTAGAGAACCCATGAAGAGGTGATGAACTCCCGCTCACAAGCCAAAATGCATGAAATAAAGACAAGTGAAAGGATTTTAAGTTCATTTTGTGGTCATCCAAATTATACAAATTTAAGGAGGGCCTTAACGACTTTCTTTCCACTCTTTTGGACTAAAGCAACAAATGCAAAGAATGAATAATTTTGATCACTGAAGTTCCCTAAATGGGATGGGGGAAAGCATACACGCATCACTCGTTTTACTTTAAACAAAACACTATCAACAAATAAACATAAAAATAAAACTATTGTGAGTATTTAACTAATGTGAGAGTTAATTTTATGGCACCAAAATGAAATATGTTATGAAGTTTGAGTCCCTGGGCTTTGTTGTTGATAATTGTAAAAAAAAATAAAAAATTAATAAGAGATGAAAACAACTAAGTATATTTTAAACACCAAATAAAATGTGTGTAAATTTTAACCATGCTTAAACTTTGCTCTTTCAACCTCAAGACCTGTAAATTTTTAGATAGTTTGCAATATTTTTTGAAAAATGTATGTAATTTGAAGGTAAACTAATAGAATATTATAAAAATTTAGGAGAAGACACGTGGTTTAACAAAAAAACATAAAAAATGAAGTTTGGATGACCCCAAACGAAGCTCTAAAAGATGGCCTATCAACCTATTATTCAAGCCGTGGGTTGTTGGGTATAGTAGCAGCCTGCGATGAGTCCAGGATACGAGTTGACAATCTAAGCCACGGCTTTGCAAGTAGAAAACTTTAAACAAAATTTTGAAAACTATTTAATAAAAATGAATCATATTAAGCTAAAATATGGACCCAATAATGATATAAAATATATTTAAAAGTTATTGGAAGGATTCATGGGTTGTGTATGATCCATTCGAGCGTGCCACTATGTGAATAAGGAATCCAAGAAAAGAGGTTAGTATGGTGTTAGTCCAATAAAACAAAATCAAAATAACACACTAACACTTACCCTCCTAGACAAGACACTAGGGAGAGCATATATAACAAGACTGTAATGGAAATACAACTAAAACACAAAGGATATCATTCCTTGTAGCTCCAAGATGGCTTGTTGAAGTGACTTACTCAGTTTGTGGACATGAAATTTTTATCAATGAAGCTCCATTGCTCCATTTCTCTTTGTCACCTTGGCTTGGCTTGGTATGTTGGCATGGTAACACTATAATGAAGCTTTTTTGGAGGTATTTTGTTATAATAACATTGCACTACTAAAGTTTGGTTTAGAGGTGTCTTGACACTTGTGTTTATAGGTCTTAGAACTAACTCTAACCCCAGGAGATTAGGTTTAGAACTAATCTTGGTTGAGTTAGTCTAACTCTGAATTGAGTTAGGTTAACTCTGGGTTGGGTTAAATATAATCATGAGGGACATGTGAGAAACATGGGTCAAGAATGATTATGTCTCTCACCCAATCTTGATATTTTTACAAGTGGATTGACAACTCATAGAAGATATTTTAGATAAATTTATGAATTTCTTAAAATAGAAATTCATTAATTCTTCATGATCCACTTGGCCACTTGTCATGAGAGTTGAGGAATAAATTTAATTAATGAATTTAAAAAATAAGAAATTTGAAAAGCTATGGGTTTTAGATATTTGTGTGATATCATGATGATGTCGTCAAATCTAGATTTATGAATTTCTAAAAATAGAAATTCATTAATTAGCCATGGACTCTTCAAATATGTATTTAATTGGGTTTAATCAATTAAGCAATTTTGATTAGGTTAATTGTATTTTCTAAATTTATGTAAGGTTATTCCTGAACTCTTGGTCGAAAACGTCAATATTTTAGGTTACAATTTGAATGGGGATGAATTGGAGAGAGGTTATTATTACGTACAATGAATTGTCCTAAATATGAATGCCTTGACATGATTCAGGGCACTAATATCGGATGTATAGATAAACTTGGGACATTCAGTGATTCCAAGGCTTAATTTGTACTATTTGATAGAAATCAATCTAAAGTCCATTTAGACATGGAAGTGGCAAAAAAGGAGCATCTACAACTATGATTCAATACACTACTTTGTAAGATAAAGTTGAATGACAATTCAATAAAATGTTTTCTTTTCAAATTTATTACTGTTTATACACTCTTCACATAATATATTAAGTTATGTTTTCCAAACAACTTCTGCAAGATTTTGTGGTAATGGAATCTAACAAAATAAAACTAGATCTAATGATTCACTAGTAATTTACAATTACTTTTACTCTTTTTTCTCTATCGTCAAACATATTTTTTGAGCATTTATGATCCGAAATTTGGTTTTATTCTATAATTACAAAATGGAAGAATGAAAATCTCATTGCAGGTGGCATTTTGTAAAGCCTCATGTTTGGCTTCTACTTCATTTTCATAGAGTAAATATCTTACTAAAATTATAATTATTTTTTAATGTAAAATTAAAATTGAATATACTAAAATGTTAACAACAAAAATAATCACATTATTATCAATTTAATTTAAATTTGTTACAATATTAAATTACAAAGTAACATATGTTAAATTTTATATATATATATATATATATATATATATATATATATATATATGTATATATATATATATATATGTATATATGTATGTATATATATATATATAATCAAAGTACTATTAAATTGGTGAGAAAAATCTAACATTTTTTTTCATTTATAAATTTTAGTGTTCATTTTTAAAAATTTCAAGTAAACAATTTAACCAATAAATATAGATTTAGATAAAGTTGTTATATTCAAATTTAATTTATGAAGACAATTAAAAAATTAAGTTTAATATATTTTTTAGATTTTTCATAGAAAGAATTGGTTTTGTAAATGTATGTGTAGGAAATTTTTATTATATATTTTTTTTTCAAGAAAACTTTAGTAAAATGAGTTAGGTTTATTAGTCATAACCATGCCCAAAACTCATCTTTTTTGCCATAAGGGTTAGAGTTAATTAGTGCATTTAGTAAGAAGTGGACTTTAGAAGAATTCATGAATGCCTAGAACTTATGTTTGAGGAATTTAACACAAGTGCCTTTATTATAACTTAGTAGTATCTTTTTCTTTAGCATCTACATTTTTTTAAAAAGTTTTAATAATTGTTTAATAAAAGAGTTTAATTTTTTATTTTTTTTAATATTTTACAACTTACTGTTTCATGGAGATTGTTTGGGTTAATAATCTCTATGTGCTTATCCCTTTTCTTATTAAAAAGGGGTGCAGGATTGTTCACAACACTCTATTTTATTATCAATGAAAATATTATGCACACCTGAGAAAAATAACACTCTTTATTCCTTCCTAATATTATTGGAGACATGTTTCTAGATATTAAAAATCACTTCAACAATAGATTTGGTGATTTACAATTAAATTTATTAGAAATATCTCTCAAAACTTCTAAATATTTTTTATTCATTTAAATTCTTTAAATCTAAATGTCCATATTTATAAAATCCCATCTCTCTAGACTTCAATGAAAAATAAATCAAACAATAAAATAAATAAAACTTATAAAACTCAAAACTAATACAAATAATTAACTAAAAATAGCTGCCCGGAATTAACAAAGACTCATTTTTTATTTTCTCTCTTTTTAAGTTTCATCCTTATCTACCTGGAATTGCACTAAAATGGCTTAAAATAATGGCATCTTTTTCATCTATAAAATATTTTTTTTAACAATTTGAAGGACGCGAATTCCCAACATTTTTGAAAAAGAAAATTTAAATGATTTTTTTATGTATCTTTAATAAAGAAAATAAAAAATTCACATTTGGAAGATGTCCAATTTGAGACCTTCAGTCTACAGAATTTTAGATTTTATATAGAAGAACGAAAAAAAAACATGGCTTAAATTCCTGAAATCTTATTCTATTATTATTCCTCTGCAAAGCCACAAATTCACATGATACAAGGTGAAGCATTGAATAAAAATTGTTGTCACAAATTTATTTATATGCAGAAGTTGGAATCCTTTTTAATTGGTTTGAAAATTTGAAATATTTAAATAATAAAATTGTTATTTTTTATATTTTTTAATATATTTTAAAAATATTTTTAACATGTTTATATTATATTAAATTTATAAAGTTTCATAAACTATTCTTAATTTTCTATAAACAATAATATTTAAATTAAGCTTATGCAATGTCATTAATGCAACAGACCACTGGAAGATTATGCAATGTCATTAATGTAAGAAAAAGTTTGTCATGTGAAATATTTATTACGAAAGAAACCTTACTTACTGATTACCCAGTTTACACACACAATCTGGAAAACTCCAAAAGAAATAAAAGAGCGCTGCAGGATTATGCAGTGGTGAGTGAGATGTGGAAGGAAATTTGTCATGTGAAGTATTTATTTATTTATTGGCGAAGGACCCATTCACTCACTGTGAACCCTACTGACTCCCGTCTCTGTCAAATCTGCGAGTGCGTGAGGAATGTTGATAAGCATCTTCTTTAAAATAAAAAATTTAATGATAATGTCACTGACAGTATTCGTTGGATTATGAGCCCATTGCATTAGATTTATCAGGGTGGGCTGCGGGCTCTAAAAATTTATCCATTTACAGGACTTTCTAATTAGCAAAATAATATGAGGTTTAGGTGAATTAGTAAAGTGAGAGAGAGAAATCTATGTGAAATCAATTTTAAATTTGATAAAGTATTTGTTGATTATAGTTGTTTTATAATAAATCAGGGGATTTTTTTTTTTTTTTTTTGGGGAAGAAATGTGATAAATTCAATTTTTATAAGTGATAAAGTATATACATTTTATATTTGAAGTATAATTAGATTTTTTTTATGATGAAAATATAGAGTGGTTTTATATATTATAAATTATTTTTTAAACTAAAAAGGTTTTTTGTTTTAATTTTTTTAAAATATATAATTAATAAAAATTGTGGTTGTTTCAAATTAATCATTGAATATTAAGATTTTGGCTTCATTGCATTGCAACTATAAAAATAAATGTAAGTGTTGTAGAGATTATTTAAAAGTAAATATATATTGAAACGATTTTATGGATTTCAAAAACTACAAAATTTATACTTAAAGAGAAAATCTAAGAGATTTAAATGTAAAATCAAATTAAAAATATATTTATAGAACACTTTTTATTGATTGTAAAGTCACTAAAAATTCGTGTGTTGTAACTTCTTACCCACAATTGCTACTCATCTCTAAAAATCTTTTCTATGTAATAATTATTTTTATTTTTCAAAAAAAAGATTCAATTTTTTTTAGTTCAATACATTTTTATTGATCTCTCCACCTCCTATTGGTTGTCTGCTAGCCCCACCTCCTGCTCGCTGATTCGCTGACGTTATGCGATAATTACACACGTTTAAAAGGCAGGGGCACCCTCTAGGGTTTGTTTAGTGTTTTCGTACATCTCCCCACGTTACTAACTTTTAATTTTTATTATAAGAATCATCTTAGCCAAATGATTTGTTATTTAAATTAATCAAAGTCTTTAAAAAATATATATTGTTTTGATAATTATTAAATTTGTATGGCATAAGTTTTGGAATATTCTTTTTCCCTAAATCTTTTATTTTATAAGAGTTAGTATAAAATTATTTAAATAAAGTCTAAAGTTTTATAATAAAATATATTTGCATAATAGAGGAATGAAAATCTTGTTGCATGCTACATTTTGTGAAGCTTAAAAGTTTGGTTTCTACTTCATTTTCATGGAGTGGATGTTTTGTTGAGAATTATTTATATATTTATATAAATTTAAATTTAAATGTGTTACAATATTAATTTCAATATATTATTAGTAATTTAATTTAAATCTGATTAAATATTAGATTATAAATTATTTTTGTATTATATGATTTTAATGTATTAAATTAGTTATAATTTGTTTAATATTTGTAATTATTGTGTCAATATTTATCTTTTTCAATGGGTGCTTGATCTCTATTTAATGGATGATGCATTATTTTTATTACTTTTTCTCACATTCTAAATTTTGAAGCTTCAAAATCAAAGACTTCATGACAAGCTTAAATCCTTTTAGAAGGGACATTGACAAGCATTTCACAAATATAAGGAAAATGAGAGCAAAATAGGTATGTTAATAGATCTTAAGCTAAGACATTTTTTTGGGGGTTTATGATGTGTTTATTAAAGAAAAGTATGTGTTTTCCATTTCTAAAGTATTATTGAATGTGAGGAATGTATAGAAAATTTCTAGTTTGTGTTATTCTTGTCACCTTTTCCCATTCCTAACACTCGTTACTCTGTGTTGGTATGTCTCCTTTTTTCGTAAGCCTCATGGCTTTCCAATGGTGTTTCTATGGATTATTAAAAAAATTAATGTGTTAATTGGCATGGGGTTTGCAAGTGGTATGGCTCTTGCATTTATTTACAAATAAGGCAACACACGTTAACTCTACAATTTATTGATAATTTATCGAGGCATACTTGGCTTTATTTTCAAAAAGTACAAGAGTGAAGTTTTTTCTCACTTTAAAGGTTTCAATGCTTTGATCAAGAATCAATCTTCTAGTTACATAAAGAAGCTTAGAAATGATAATGGGGGGGAGTACTTCAACAAAGTTGTTTTTAATTTTTTGGCATCTTGTGGCATTGTTCCCCAACATTATGTTTCTCATACTCCAACATAATGGCCTAGCAAAAAGAAAGAACCGAACTTTAAACGAGATGGCTAACTACATGATGCATTCTCTAGATTTACCCCTTGTATACTGGGCAGAAGAAATTAATTGTGCAAACTACATTAAGAATCACACACCACAAAAAACACTTGAGCATTTGACTCCATAGCAGGCTTGGCCTAGAACTACATGAGATCTTATCAAATTTTGTAGAGTATTGTGAAGACATGAGATCTTATCAAATTTTGGATCCTAATACTCATGATTTTATTTTTTAAACACATGTTCATTTTGATAAGAGCTTCTATTCTCATTATTCTTCATCTTCTTCTATGTCTTCTTCTTCTTCTTTGCTCCCATTCATTGATGATTCTTCACTTCATCTTGATGATTCCTTCTTTGAGGAGCTAGTTCAGGAGACCACTGAGGAAGTTATGGATGTAGACTTAGATGTGCATCATATTCCCGCTATGCCTAAGTGGGATCATACTATAGTTGTTGAGGCAACACCTATCATACATGATCTTCCACCCACTAGACATCATCATGCACATTCTACAGTTTCTAGACTTTTGTGTCAGACATTTTCTAGGGGTCCATAGTCTTTTTCACAGGCTCATGAGATATAGGAATGGGATGATGAGATGACATATGAGTATTCTTCTTTGATGAGAACCATACATTGGATTTAGTCTCTCTTCCTAAGGGAAGAAAGTTGGCTAGATGTAAATGGATAAACTACATCAAATATCAATTGATGGGTCCATTGACAAGTATAAGCCACGTCTTGTAGCAAAGGGTTTCTCATAAGTCGAAGGTATTGATTACTCTGAGACTTTTTCCCCTCTTGCCAAGATGGAGTATGTGTGCCTTGTACTTTATCTTGCTACATCACAGGGTTGGCCAGTGTACCAGATGGACGTAAAGAGTGTCTTCTTACATAGAGATTTTGTTTATGATTCTTCACTTGTTTATCAACTACAAAGGTCTCTCTATGGTCTCAAATAGGCTCATCAGGCCTGGTATGAGAAGATGGATTATTTTCTTCTATCGACTTTATTCGTTGTCACTCAAATCCTATATATATATCCAACATGTTGGAGAATATATTGTTATACTGATTTTATATGTTGATGATCTACTTCTTATAGGTAACTCTTCTTCTCATATTCAGGATATTCAGTAGGCTCTTTCAGCATAGTTTGATATGATAGATCTCGATCTTTTGCATTTTTTATTTGATTTATATATTTCTCAATCAGGTTTACGGATTCATCTGAGTCAGCGTAAGTACACCCTTTATCTTTATCAGAATTTTGACATGATTAATATCAAGCCAAGTCCCTCTCCAATCTGAGGTCACTTTTACTTCCACCTACACTACTCCTTTTTGTGATCCTACATTGTATAGGCAGTTGGTTGGAAATTTCATGTGCTTGACCCATACTCTCCCTGATATTTCTTTTACAGTTGGGCTTGTATCTCAGTTTGCACATGTTCCTCATGATAGTCATTGTTAGGCTGCTAAAAGGATTTTATGGTATCCATAGGGCACTTCCCACTTTGGATTACAATACACTGGAGGTTTTATTTAATTGGTTGTTTACTCTGATTCAGATTATGTAGGTTCTATTGATGAAAGGGATTCCACTTGTAGATAGCTTTTTGTCTTAGTTCTTCTCCAGTTGCTTGGGCATGTAAGAAATAGTAGGATATTGCACTTCATCTACAGATGCAAAATATAGGGTAGTAGATATGAAATAAAATATGGTCTTACAATGAATTCATAAATAAATGACTACAACACCTTAAGCTCTGATACCATGAAAGAAATAAAAATCAGATTATTTCAAGCCACTAATATCTCAAGTGTTAGCAAAACATCATATTCATAAAAATAAGAATATAAAAGTAATTTAACAATATATACTTATAGATAGATATGTAAAACAAAGAGCAATAATAGCATATATTATATTTTCAAAGCTTGTCAAATACAATACATGTGCCTTGTATATATAAGCAATGAAGATCAATCATTACTAAGAGATCAATCATAACTAAGAGATCAAACCTAGGAATAAAATATAACTATTTTTAAAGGATAGAAATAACTAATAAATATCTCTACAATATATAATAGATAAATATGTAATATCTTGTAATATCTAAAATAAAGTAAATGAAATATCCACACATAAGTAGGTGAGAATAACTAAATAAAAGAAAAAATAAAGCACCTAGATGAACATGAGCTAAGGTAAAAAACCTACTCTAACAAATGCATATTTATTTAAACTTGTAAGCTTTCCTTACTATGATATCACTGGTTGTATAAGTGGCATCAAAAATATATCATGATGATTGAGAAGTAATATTGAATAGAAAATATTGAATTAGTATTGAAATATACATATAATAATTATTTTCTCTCTATCTATTATTTTATATTATTAACTTTCATAAAATGTTGTTTATCGCATGTATAATAGCCTTTAATTGTGCTATGAATATATTAACCTATTTTAGTATGGTATTAAACCATAACTAAAACCCTAAAGGTCCATACCTAAATAGATAATAGTAGTGTGTCATAGGAACGAGGTGAGTTATTAAGTGTTTTGGACAGTGGAATAAAAAATGTGAAATTAACAATCAAAGACATCTATTCAAAACTTAAATGCCTTTAGAAATATTCATAAAATAATAGACTTCCATGTAATAAATTCAATTGCCTATTACTTGAACAATATAGATTCAATTCTTAGCCTATGAAGTCAAACACAATTAAATTTTTATGAAACCAAGTAGATGTCTAGGTGGTAGAGTTATCATAAAAATGTTTGTGAACCACAAACTTGGTGGTTAACTATTAAAATTAATAATTGGGTGGTCTCATCTTAACTTGGACACAAAAGCATTTAACATATAGAGAATTGATCATTTTGGCATAGAGTTCATCTACGCATTTATATATTTATATCCATATACAAATGTATTTAAATGTGAGCAGTAATATGGGAACCATAAGATATGATTTTCATCATTTATTGAAGGAGGAAATTAAAAAGACCATTTTATAACATGACTATGCAATAAAGTCCTTTGAGTTTCAAATATTCAATGGGAAATGATGAGGTTACTTTAATTTTTTTTTTTGATATTTTTGATATGGATGATATCATTGTTTTATTATTTCGTAAGATGGATAAACGGTCTTTTGTCTATTATTATATAAAGTGATTCAGATGGGAGGATGTTGAGGTGTGGAGCTAAAAGCTACACCAGATGAGCAAATGCAAGGTTGTTGTATTTACACAGTCACCGACGTCAGTCAAGGATCGACTGGAGGATGTTGACGTTGGTTATGGATCGGCCGACGTCGGTCATATGCAGGCAGACAGAGATCGACGTCGGTCACCTATGCGTTTCATAAGTCTATTTTTGAGGTAGAACAGATTGTTTGCATGATAAGTTTAACTATTAGTGTTGAGTCCGCGTTTCTATTTTTGGCAAGACTGATTTGAAACTTTGATTAAGAGGTGTATCTAACGGTGGAGAATGC
The DNA here is from genome assembly GCA_037957365.1 of Torreya grandis. NCBI lineage: Eukaryota > Viridiplantae > Streptophyta > Pinopsida > Cupressales > Taxaceae > Torreya > Torreya grandis. The sequence goes on along the minus strand of JARHVA010001041.1, from coordinate 3,658,712 downwards.
ATAGCTCATGATCCCTAATTCTATATAATAGGGATAAATCTTCATAGCTTGTGTAACAGACGTGGATGAGAAAAAGGGTGAATCAATTCAAGTAGCTGAATTGTGTTTGTAATTGTGAGAAAGAACTCTTGAGGGAAAGAGATCTGTACATCTGAGAGGTGTGGAAGAAAGAGAGATTTCTTCAATTGTATTTCCTTTTGGAAGAGTTTAATACAAGTTTTCATTTTTTCTTGTATCTCTTATTCTTTGCTGATTCTGATTTCTAGTTACTTATTATTCTGGTTTAATTCCGTGTTTAATTGCTTACACAAAAGTAATCAATTGTGTTGTAAGATCCTAACAGAGGATACAACTTTATGGATTTTTTCATGATCAATTTCACAATAGGAAAATATATTGCTCTTATGTGTTGAATCATGTAAAATATAAGCGTGTGAATTTTCTTCATTAGATAGTTTTAGATGTGATATTTTCATAATTTATTTATGTCATCTACTAGAGCATTGTCTCAAATTGAGTAGGTTTTCTTGAACCCGAGACTATGGAAACTCATATATTATGATTTTAATAATCTAAAGATGAAAAGTAAACTTAAAATGGGAATTGAAACTTTTAGGATAATTATTAAGATTGGGAGATAAATTCATTTGAACTGTGCATAACCTTTTGAGCTATGAAAACTTAGGCAAACATAAGGACATGAATTGGTGTACACTTTTAATAAATCTTTAAGTCTATGTTTAATTATTGTATTGGTGCCTCATAATAGCTCTTTTGTAAATGGTGTGGAACCCTTACATATGGTGTTATCACTTGATCAAGGAACACCTTTCTTGTTTGCTTGCATTGATCTAATACCAATCTATGAAACCTTAGTGTTTATCATAAATAATCCAATACATTTCAATGAATTAATAGTAAAAATTGGGAATTATTAAATGTAAATGGGATTATTAACCCTTTTGGGATATTAAATTCACAACAAGAAAATTGTGACTTTGACCAACTATGAAATCATAGTTTTGGGTTGATGATTCCTATAACAACTTAAGTATAATTTTGAATATTGAACCATATGATAGATATGCCTACTCATTAAGATGATAACGGTGTTTGGTTTTTTAACATTTAAGTTACAATTTTGATTTGGTCATATTTTATGTTTGTTTGGTTGACTTATAAGTATTGTATCTTTGGGAAAATGATATATATCCTTTCAATGTAAAATCATAAAATGACACATTGGGAATTATGTTTTCAGATCGTTAAGATCAATTATAAAATAACTATGAAAGTTGTTCAATTAATGCATTTATGTATAGAAAGATAAACCCTTGAGATTGGGAAGCTATATCCTAAAAACCCTTGAGATCGAGAAGCTATATCCCACTTTTATATGTTTAATTTCGATTTGAGATAATAAATCCATAGGTAATAAAAACTAAATCTATATTAAGTAGTGGAGTATTGTAATGATATTACTTCACCAAATAATCAAAATAACATAAATAGATCACAATGATATGGAAATATAGCAAAAAATATGAATAATAGATGAGCCACTTCGAGGAGAAAACCTCCAAAATACGTGTAATAAGAAATGAATACTCAAAATATGATATATAATCTAGTTAGGCTGTGGTTACTCCATAGGCTGACCTACTAACCCAATGAAAGCATAAAGAAATGTGATATATCATTAAAGAGGGATAAGTAAGCCAGAAGTTGGTTATTTCTATGCTGATAGGTTAGGGGCGTAGCATGCCCTCCCCTTCGAACCAATGTTGTCCTCCAACATTGAACAAATCTAGATGTTACGAAAAATCTTCACCCTCCCAAGTTGCATCCTCACTACTCATGTTATTCCAATTGATCAGATATTCCTTATGTCAGGATCTTGCTCCCCAATAAGAGCACATATGACAACCTCTTGTATTAGTAACTAAACACGAAATTTAACCAGAATGAATAAGTAACTAGAAATATGAAACAACACAGGAATATGAGAGACAATACACAATTGTATTAATAATTACTCAGAAGAAAATACAATAAAGAAGATGCCACTTCTTCTTCCACCTCAAAGGCTTGCCACACCTCAAGACCTTCTTCCCTCTCTCTCATGGTCCCAACAATCAACTCCTATACAGAATTGATGTTTACCGCAACCAGTCAGTAACAACGCTGCCAGTACACCAAGTACACAACCGTACTCCAAGTAGATCTCCTGCTCTCTACTGCTACCTGCAAATCACTAGACCTTACTTACCATTATAGATCTCCAAAAGAAGCCATGCACACCTGCTGACCAAGATCATACATACACGAAGAACCCTTCTGATTCTCTAAACCAGCACCTACACTTGGTACTGTGGCACTAGGAGGAACACACCATTGCTCTTCTCTCTCTGAAGGAGCTTATTTTGCTCTCTTACTCTCTAGCACACTTTTACAATACAACCTATAAGTCTATTATATAGATCTCATGCTTACAATAATTAGACTATCTTAATTACAATAATTAGACTCGCAACTCTAAGACTAAAATAAGTCTTTACATGCAAACTGCCTGTCCAAAAATAGACTCTCTAGAATCCGCATGTAAACTGCATGCTCACACAGGTTGCCGATGTCGGCTCCTCTATGACCGGTGTCGGCCGACTTGTAACCAACGTCGGTTGATTCTACACTGTAGTATGACTGACATTAGTTCCTCTGCAACTCATTTCGCAACTCTACATCCTTAGTAACTCATCCTGTTCGCATCTTGGTGAAGCTTTTAGCTCCACAACCTAACAATCTCCCACTTGGAGATAAACAGTTGCACCTATACATGTACACCATCTAATTTGTTTCCTGGCTTGTACCCCTCTTCAAGCTCCATCTTGAAGACTACCCCCCACACACCCTGTGATGCTACTCCTGTCATCCAAGTAATCTGCCGCATCCGCATCTACAAACCCATGTAGAAAAGAACTTGACCCTGCATCGAATGTCGACCTGCTGCTGGTCCCTCTCAGATACCTAAGAATCCACTGAACTGCCCTCCAGTACTCCTTTTTTGAATTGGCTCCAAACTTTCTGACAACTCCCACTGCTTGGGAAAACTCAGGTCTACACTAGACCTCATGTGATTTCGAACACTGTTCTAAGCTCTGCTTGAACTATCCAGCCCTTGGTCTGCTTACTGATTCTGCATCCTACGAATTGAACCCCGCCAACACCGTCTTCACATCAGCTCCCACTAGAGACAAAATCTCCATGTCTCTTATGCCAAAGAATTTTGCTGCTCCCAAATTCTTCATGACATACCTCTGAACTAACTTTACCTTTAGCTCAGAAAAACCCTATATATCTAATCCTATAACTAGTATACCATCCACATACAGTAACAAGATAATGTTGCAATCATCATCCACCTAGTAAAGACAAACACAATAGTTACACTGACATTGACTAAAGCCTGCATTGTCATCCACCTATCAAAACCTGTACCACTGTCCTGCAGCTTCCTCAAGACCATATACCTTGGCCTTCTGTCTCACGTATCCATCCACTCTCTTCTTTAACTTGGAAATCCATCCATCTCTCAGTGCTTTCTTCCAGCTGACAACTCCACCAACAAACACATGTTTGGTTCTTCTCTAAAGACTCACACTCCTCATCCATGCCAAGCTCCCACTGTTTCTGGATTATATCTGCATTGCCTCTTCACATCTTCCTGGTTCTCGACCATCAGTAAGCAACTAGTAAGAAGGTGAACAATGAATATGAGGTTCACTTACCATTTCTAACCTCCATATGGGCGTTTGAGACTCCTTGACAGCTTGTTATCTGCCCAATATCCGTTCCAGTGACCGATCTCGGCCATCTCCCAATCTGCAATCGATCGACGTCGGCTCCTGTGACTGACCCTATCTGTCGACATCAGTTTCCTGACTGATGCCGGTGTACCTATTATCGACGTCAGTTCCTATATGACTGACGTCGATTCCTGTTGCCCGACACCACCGACTCTACTGATTTGCACATGACCGACGTCAGTGCCTGTCTGTTCGACGTCGATTCCCTCTGACCGACGTCGGTACCTGTGTTTGCCTGTGAGTGATAACTTTTTACCCGCGAGCTCCTTTTGGGTCAAACCTATTCAAATTAACACAACCCTGCTCAGAATAATTTAGTCCCCTCAGCTGATCTCTGTTTGTCATCTCCTCCATGAACACCAAGGCTTTCCAGTTCTTAAGTTTATCAAAGATATATGTCTTTCGCTTAAGAACACGCATTCCCCTCCTACATATGTGACCAAGCCTACAAAGCCACATCTCTATAACAAAAGGTGAATCAGTAATATAAGTAGATAGATAAAGGATACCTACTTTCTTACCGTCTAATTCAAGTGCATCCACTGTGAGAGTTACTGTGCATCTCTCATCACTCAAATTTTCTGAAGAAATTAGACTCATCTCCAAGATTAGGCCCTGCATGACCTTCTTCAACACCTGTGTGTTATCTGTCTGCAATTTTAGCTTCAATTCCCCTTTGCCAACCATTTGACAAGGCTCACCAGCTCCTAAATAAATCTCTCTAAAGTCTCCAAAGACATACCCATGAAAAGATGCTATATTTCGGGCTACATGGAAAGAGGCAAAAGAATCTGTAAACCAAGATTCTACTTTATCCAGAGCATCCTGTGCAACATCCCCTGCAACATCTGCTTCTCCCTATTGATCTGCTACCAACCAACAATCTTTCTTTATCTGCTCTTTCTTTCCATCAATCAGACCATTCGTGTTATTTAGTTTCTCCATTCGTAGCTTACTTTCTTCTGCCATTGCTATACTCCCACTCAATTAGAAACCCCTGTGAGTAACCTGTAATCAACACACACTAACCAGATCTGAAACCACCTGTTAGTAATCCAACCAAAAGCTCTGATACCACTTGTCAAGATCTTGCTCCCTAATAAGAGCACATATGACTACCTCTTGTATTAGCAACTAAACACGGAATTTAACCAGAATGAATAAGTAACTAGAAATATGAAACAACACAAGAATAGGAGAGACAATACACAATTGTATTAATAATCACTCATAAGAAAATACAATAAAGAAGATGCCACTTCTTCTTCCACCTCAAAGGCTTGCCACACCTCAAGACCTTCTTCCCTCTCTCTCACGGTCCCAACAATCAACTCCAATAAAGAATTGATGTTCACCTCAATCAGTCAGTAACAATGCTGCCAGTACACCGAGTACAAAACCGTACTCCAAGTAGATCTCCTGCTCTTTGTTGCTACCTGCAAATCACTAGACCTTACTTATCATTATAGATCTCCGAAAGAAGCCATGCACACCTGCTGACCAAGATCATACATACATGAAGAACCCTTCTGATTCTTCAAACCAGCACCCACACTTGGTATTGTGGCACTAGGAAGAACACGCCATTGCTCTCCTCTCTCTGAAGGAGCTTATTTTGCTCTCTCACTCTCTAGCACACTTTTACAATACAACTTATAAGTATATTATATAGATCTCATGCTTACAATAATTAGACTATCTTAATTACAATAATTAGACTCGCAACTCTAAGACTAAAATAAGTCTTTAAATGCAAACTGCCTGTCCAAAAATAGACTCTCTGGAATCTGAATGCAAACTGCATGCTCACACAAGTTGCCGACGTTGGCTCCTCTATGACAGGTGTCAGCCGACTTGTAACCGACGTTGATTGCTTCTGCACTGTAGTATGATCGATGTCGGTTGGCCTGACCGATGTCGGTTCCTCTGCAACTCGTTTCGCAACTTGTTTCGCAACTCTGCATCCTCTGTAACTCATCCTGTTTGCATCTTGGTGAAGTTTTTAGCTCCACAACCTAACACCTTAATCTCTCTGGTTCTCAACCTCTTAGTACATGTTTTTAGGATCTTCTCTAGTTCTAAAATGACTCATCCTTATTCATCTAGTTCTGGTAGCTTCATCTGTGCTAAAAACTTATGTCCAATGACCTTATTCAAGTAGGAAACATGAAATACTAGGTGTATGTGAGATAAATGAGGCAACTGCAACTTGTAAGTCACACTTCCAATTTTTTTTATAACCTTGTAAGGGCCATAATACTTTGGATCAAGTTTGTTGTCTTTTTTTTTTGCTTTAAGGACATCTTCTTGTAAGGTTGCAAACATACAAAGACCCAATGATCCACATCAAAATGTCACTACGGTGTTACTCTATTTGTTGCTTCATCTTATTTTGTTTTAATGCCAAAAAAAAAAAAAAATCAAACCAGTCAAGACCTCTTATTGTTGTTGAATGTACTCCTCCACATTTCGAACCTTAGTTTACACCCTTAAGGAAGAAGTGATGGAAGGTGGACGGTAACCATATAGTGCTAGAAATGGGGACTTTTTAAAAGAGGTATGGAAAAATGTGTTATACCACCATTCTGCAAGTGGTAGCCATTTAACCCAATATTCTTGCTTATCTGATACAAAACAATGGAGATACCCCTCTAAACATTTGTTGACCACTTCTATTTATCCATTAGATTGGGGGTGGTAAGATGATTTATGAGCTAACTGAGTACCCAAATAGGAAAATAGTTCAGTCCAAATACTACTAGTGAAAATAAGATCACAATCACTCGTAATTATTTTTGGGGTTCCATGTAATTTTAGAACTACCTCCAAAAAAATAAATGCTACTGTACTTGCTATAAATGGGTGTGAGAGGACACAAAAATGAGCATATTTTATAAGCCTATCCACAATTACAAAGATAACATTCTTACCTTCAGAACAAGGCAACCCCATGATGAAATTCATGAAAACCTCCTCCCACCTTTGACTAGCAATTGTTAAAGGTTGTAACATACCTGGGGTCTTAACTGTCTCACCTTTGTTCTATTGAAATATCAAGCATCCTGCCACAAAATTTTGTACATCTCCTTTGAGTCCTTCCCAAAATACTTTTGGCTTGATTTTGTGATAAGTTTTCAAGAACCTAGAGTGTCTCCCAATTCAAGCTGCATGCAACTCTGAAAGAATCTTATGCTTCAACTCTAAAACTTTTCATAAGTATAATCTATCCTTATACCATAGGGCATTACCTTCCCATTCAAATTTGTCAGAGGCTATAGAACCTTGTTGGATATTGTAAATCAGAGCCTATGTATCCTTGTCCTTCCCCTACTCTAACCTAGCTACATCTACCCAATCTGCATATAACATGGAGATTGCACAAATTAATGCTTTTGTGGATGTACCCTGCCTGGATAGTGCACATTATCTTTACCCTTCTTGTATACGATTTCAAAATCATAACCCAAAATTTTTGTTACCCACTTTTTTTGTTCCTCAAATGATAATATTTGTTCCAAAAAGTATTTGAGACTATCATGATCCATTTTCACCTTAAAATGTCTACCCATCAGATGGGGACTCCATTGTTTTACTGCATGAAGAATGACCATCATTTCTTTTTCATAGACAAGTTTTTGGAGATTCGTACCTTAGAATTGACAACTCTCAAATGCAAGGGGTCTTCCTTCTTACATTAGTACTGCTCCGAACCTTGATTTGGAAGCATCACATTCAATAATAAATGTCTTTGAAAATTTTGGAGTAACCAAAACTGGGGTGGTGCACATAGCTACTTTCAGTTTCTCAAATGCTTCAGTAGTTGCATCATTCCAGTTGATTAAAAAGGGGGGTTTACAGTTATAACATTCAACAGAAAATAAAAATAAAAGAGGTAAATGAAGATTCATGAGACAATGAATAAACATCGATTTAACCCACTTATGTGATGAAGTAAACAAAAGGGAGAAATTTCAAGTAAAAGATCAAACACAATTCACGCTTCGAAAAATGAGAAATACATAAATGTATTAAAAATGCATACCCATTAAAAAAATAACTAGACACAAAGTTCAATTAATTCCTCATTCTAAGATAAAGATAGAACACAAAGTTTCTTTCTTCTTCCTCTTCAAGATTCACAAATTGTGAACATCAAAAAGCCCCTTTTCAATTGTCATTTCTTATATTTATAACAAAGGGAATGGGATGACCCTTCACATTTCAAAAATGACCTTCCACATTCTCTTTTTTGTCTTATTCTTCCCTTTACAAATTTTAATTTTACAAAAAGAAAATATGAATTTACCAGAATAAAAGTCAGACAAAAATATAAAAGAGAAACTACATATTTTTTTGGGAAGTTTTTTTTGAGTTATAAGTGGTTGCCAATGGGTTGGCAGCAGCTGAATCTTCCTTGGCTTGCTCCTTGTCGCATGCAGCCTTGAATTTTTGAAATTTCTTAGTTGCTTCAAGAGCCTCATTGCTTTTTCGAATTACCACATGAAGACAATGTGTGAACTATCGTTGGGAAATGAATGTCAAGGCGCTCTAAGATTTAAATAATTCTTATAGCTGGGTGTTTAACTCTTTTAGCGAATGTGGATTTCACTTAGAGTTGTCACTAAGGCTTTGTTGACCTTGTCTTCATAAATAATATCTTCTTTGACTAATTTTTATAATTGAACCTTTAGTTCATCTATAGTGTGTGCAATATTCACATCTTCTTTGTATAAATGACAATAAATCACATCTAGATTATTGGATATAAGTTTGATTTTTTCTTCACGTATGTCTCTGTTATATCTCATCTCCTCTATAGCTTTAGTCAATATTTTCATTTTTTGGAGTATGCACTCTGCACATTTGTAGGAGATGTCATCATATTCTTTTTCGAATACTCCACCATCTACCCTTACCTTGGCCTCCATCATGATCATCGCTTTTATGTCCTTGATTACTTCCTCCCATACTTTCAAAGTGGCAGTGTGAGCTTTGATTTGTACATGGATATATTGTAGTTCTTGATTAATGAGATCATATATTTTCATGACTTTTTCAATATATTTCATTCCATTTATGAGGAAGTCATCTACTAATGCTTCAAGATTCTTGCCATAAGTATTATATTTGTTGATTGTAGCAACAACCTCCTTGCTTATCCCTAAAAATTATGTTGGAGTATCAACTTGTGGTGTTATAGGGTTTCAACAGGATTGAGTAGGGAATTGACATAGTTTGCAAGTTGTTTAATCTGTCCTTGAGTTGTCCCTAAGTCAACTCATCTTGCTTAGACCTCTTAATGATTCTTTCAATGGTTTCTCAAAGATTATGAATGTCACCTTCTCGTGTTACTTCTTTGAGTGATATCCTTTTCAAATGTAATCCCCTACTATCATTTATTCTATGTCTTTCTCAACATTTGGCTCGATAATTTCCATAAATTATGCCCCTGAAGAGTCAGACACCAACCTAGAGGTGGTCTTTGCTTTCTTTGGTTAAGGTGTCTTTAGGAGGTCAACTACCACATCAAAATATGGCAAGTCCACTTCAACTATCCTTTTCCTTTTCTACAACATTGGTTGTACCCATTGGAATAAAAGGTCACTAGAGGTAACCAATTGGGTATCTGATGGGGATGGAGTGGGTTGATTTGGAGGAGGGGGAGGACCCTGTGAGAATCCGAATGGAGAATGTGGATTCTCCTCAATTTTTTTTTGTTCTATCCTTAAGGATGAGGCTATGTATTGTTGTGTGTTATTCGGGATGAGCAAGTTAGGGTCACCCAGGGCTTCAATCGAAGACTGTGGCTTCACTGATTTCTTGGCTTACTTCTTTTTCCCTACCACATGACTATCCTTGCATTGATTTACCAATTGGTTCTTTGGGTTAGGGTCTTCATCTCCACCATTATCTGAACTAGAAGGACTTGATGTCTCAATCACCACATTCGAGTTTCTTCTTTTGAAATTTGATGGGGGGTGTTGCTTCAGAGTGGCTAAAGATTTCCATCTCATTGAACCACTTGTGGTTACTCTGACCAATTTATTATCCAACCACTTCTTCGTAAGATCCCATATTCTTTGTGTTATCCATTACAAGTTGGTTGCCTATATGATTGACCAATTGATAGCTAGTAAGCGTGCAACAACAATTGTATTGATGTATTCTAGATCAATAAGATCTGATTTATCATCTACCATCCCTTCTGGGATCTACTCATCTATGAATGATTTTATTTGATTGAGAGTCATCTGACTCCAATCCTTCTAGAACACATCAAATTCATTTGTGAAATCAACGCAATAGTCCCCTAGGTGGGGCTTATGCTCATAAACATATCATATGCCAAGATTTTGCATTACATATCCTCTGGTATCCATTGAGTCGCTACTCGCATAGGTTTAGATAATGAATTCAGATATGACTAATTCTATGTCATGTGCATTTTTTTTTGATTGCAAACAAAATATCCCAATCTAATGGGAAAGGAAACACCTAATATGTGTTTCTCTTTGCAATGTTTATGAACAACTCACAGTTGTCTACAAAGCTCAATGAGAATGTTCTTGTTGCTTACCGACATTAAAAGTCTCAAGGGGTATCCTTCATAGTTGCCAACCCTGATATATGTAAACTTTTGGAATTGGATATAGTAGTTTCCATATTGGTTAACAAATTTGGTTTCTTCAACTAAAATCCTCATTCCCCAATCTTCTTCTAGTAACTACACTACTATCATTGTGAATGCATCATTGACCATGGTGTAGTATTTGTTGCTTTGTTGCAATGTGAGTTGGGGGAAGCACTCAAATACCTATTTTAATTATGTGATGGTCCCACGTTGGGAAAGCCTCGGGTATACCATTTAGGTGGCCAATGAATATACTAGATAGGATTTCATGAAAAATTGCTTTGAGGTTTGTACATTTAACCACTACAAGGAATCACTAATTAGCTCTCCCCAATCTATGAATTGCTTCCCATGAAAAATGATTTGCATTGGGTTAAACATCCAATGTGTAAAGGTCTAGTGTCTTCATTACCTACTACTCGATTTAATAAGGTAACCATATTTGAGAGTTCTTCCTTGAAATCTGCTCAAAATAAAGTCTTGGAGACCTTAGAAGGTTTCTCTCTCTTCTACTTCAACTATAATTTATTGATAGTGGTTAAGCATTTAGTAATATTCTTATTCCAATGAGTCTATCCATGTTTAATGTTGATACTGACCAAATTTTCATGAAGGGGAATCTTCAATGTCATATTTTTTGGGTGAATATTTTGTCGACCAGCTAACTGGTGAGCAAAATAGTTCTTATCACCATAGCATAGGGAGATTGGTCATCCAAGTGTAAAGTTTTACTACATCAACAGGGGATAAATCTCTCTTTTCATCAAGGAGAGGTTCCCTATTAAATATACGGAGGCTATATTCTATATATATAAGCAGAAAGTAAGACACAGGGGTGGGATTAGCCATCCATCTCTCTTTTTTCAGAGATGATGTTAACAAATAGAGGAGAAATCCTGGGTGATTGGTGAAGGTACTTCTCTTCTTTCAGAAGTAACATTCAACCAAGAGCCAGATCCCTTCCTGGATAGTAAAAATCCTAGTGAAGTGACAGAAGGCACTTCTCTTCTTTCAAAAGTGCTTGTTCTTGCAAACAATGGGAATCTTTCTAGTAGGATAAGTAACAGGGTGCCAAGGGTGTAGTAACCAACAATATAAGATGTAGCACAAAGTCTCCACCTTGACTGCCCAAGAGTGAGATACGAAGGACAATGAGGGCACAAAGTCATCCCAAGGTCCTTTACACAGAAACATAAAATAAACACACACTAAAGATAACTATGGCAACACAAAGTCTAAAAGTAGTTGGCTTCATAACACCTTTCTTATCACTTCCACTAGCTCTGCTTGTTAAATTGCATAAAAAAGAATACATTCAGGAAATAGACATAAGAATAATCTCTTAGAATGATACAAGCTATGACAACACAAAGTCTGAAAGTAACTTGCTTTTTGATTCAAACAAAGAAATATGATAAACAATCTGAGCTCAAAGTCTCAGTGATGCCTTTCAATTTAGGCAGAGTTTTGCTTCCGTTAAAGGAGAGATCTCATTTCAAATGATACATGAGGTTACATTATATAGAGGCCTAAGGGAAGCTTGGCACTTTGTCCCATGGAGTGACCCATGTTGCGTATTAATGCATTAGATGCATTTTTGACTCTGTCAGGGAGGGCCATGCTAGAGTAGGGTGGTTGCCTTAACTGTGGCGTGTTGGTTCATCCCCCTTGTCTTCCCCCGATCTTGAATCCCTCATTCCATTATCTATTACCCGCGCAGCTATCCATGTTGCCTTTACTCCAAAGGGGACAAACACGCTGCGCTTTCAATGTTGGCAGGCCCCAAAAACTTACCTGGCAAACTGCTTTACCTACTAGGAATAACTCCTACTGAGTTTCCCTCTATCTCTTCTTCTATTTAGCCCTGGCCTTAGGATTTTTGAATGCATTGGGTCCACGCTTTAAGTCTACAAAAATCAACAGACACTTCATTGCAAAAAATTTGACGTTTGTGGGTCCGTCATTCTTCGTAGCAACTCTCTCATGTCTTTCTCGCTTGCTATGGTCACTTTTCGCTGTGACCTGGGTGAGGACACATGGCGGCATTTACAGCATTGAAATAAGCTTATCGAAATAAGCTTTGAAACTTGTTAGAGACTGTTGGCGCAGATGCAGACACTTGGCAACTTCTGCTGCGCTGAGATGAAAAATGTGGCGAGTTTCGCTACATTGAAACTTGTTAGAGGTTGATGTCTCGGCACGCAACATTTGGCAGCTTTCGTTGCTCTTTGACGCTTGACCTTTTTCGAAGGGAACGTGCCCTTCGGGGTCTTGAACAGGGTCCATTTTTGAGTGTTGAGTGTCCCCCCGCAAGGGTACCTACCCTTCGAGATCCTCCAGGGGGCATTCGAGATCTAATTTTTGCAGTTAGGCTCGACCCTTTATTTCATTCAGACAATTTGTCTGAAGGAAGTTCCCCCTTTGGCTCTATGTCTCTATATTGAGAGTGCCCCATTTTTGACACGTGGCACGTTCCACTGGTTTTACCCAGAGACACGTGGCATTTTCCACTGAATTTTAGGAAAACATATTGAAGCCTTCTGTAGTTGCCACTTGCCACCCTCTGCGAAACTTTGAAAGAAGCTTTATCGAAAGAAACCCTGCAACTTATAAGAAACTTGAGAAGCAAATGCCGACACTTGTCGCATTTTGCTGAGTCACAAATGGACACGTGGTGCGGTTTGCATACTTTTAGCAGTCACGCGGATGCAGACACTTGGAGCATTTTGCTTCATTTTAGTCACTCGTCGAGGGCCCACTATGGTCTTTACTCAATATAGTGAAATGAAAGGAACTGCAAACATTGACACATGGCAGCTTTTGACGAGCTTCATCAAGGACTCGAGGTGACTTTCGAGGCTTTTTAGGAACAAGACATAATGGGGCTCGATCGACGGCACTTGGCATCATCTGCTGGATTCTAAGAGAAGCTTTAGGAGATACTTGAATTTTGACGTTCACGGGGATGTCACCGGTCACTTGCCGCTTCTTTCCTGCGAAGTCCATAGAAATGACCCTGCCTGCAAATTTCGTAGAAACTCGCAGAGTCTGTAGAAATGACCCTGCCTGCAAATTTCGTAGAAACTCGCAGAGTCCGTAGATTTTGCTAAAGAGCTTGAAGAATGGAGAATTTGAAGACTCGAAATAATTTTTGAGAAGGGAAGAGATAATTTTGGCCCTGCAGGACCAAGATAGCTCATATGTTGTTCCAAAAATGAGTGACATTTTTGGGGAACAACAATATTCACTACAACTCTATATATTTTTTCCACGAGTTGTCCAGATTTTATTCTAGTTTATCTTATTTGTGAGTTGTAGTCCCTGGGACAAGCAAACACCAATACAAAACACACTAATGAAGTGGAAAAAGTTGTTATGTATTGTAAGCCATTTTTTGCAATGCGTTCAATTAGTAATGTTGGGCTTTTAGAATTGAGTCTCTTATAAAAATCCTCTAGATCTACATCCCTAATTCGAGAATATAATATCTTCAGGATATCATAGTCCAAGGCCGGTAGTGGTTCATAGCCCATGTACTTGTACTTCATCTTACTAGTTTTTAGGTTTGCAAATTCTATTTGGTAAGGGCCAAAATATGCAATGGGTTAGGAGGTAGGAAATGTTGAATTCGTTGGAAAGAATGCAAGGCAATGGACATATGGTGTCTCTGAAATAAAATAAAAATCCCTTGAAACAAGGTTATGAAAGAGGGGGTGTTAGCAATATAGGGATGGTAGTGCTTACAAGATTTCTGTTATACTTCCTGTAGAGCTTCACTATTGGAAGGTAGGGGCATGGTAAAAACCATAGTCCTCAAAATTTAAAATGAGTAAAAAGGAAGTGTTTGTAAGCATATATAGTGAGGATGCAGGGGTAATAATGCATCATACCCATGCACATGCATGTCTGAGGAGGATGATAGGTCTAGTTTCTACATCCCTCCAGGACACGCTGACATAGATGCATCGCTGCTTTGGCAATCTGTATCACCACATCCATGGAGGATGGGCCAACCAATCATGCCTCATGCAGATGCACGAGCAAAGATTTTTATTTCTGTTTCCAGTTAAACTCTCTTTGATACCTTTTTGACATTGATTTTTAGTACTATAAAAGAGTACTATTGTTCTTGACCAGGAATATAGGGATGGTAGTGCTTACGAGATTTCTGTAATAGTTCTTATAGAGCTTCACTATTGGAAGGTAGGGACATGGTAAAAACCATAGTCCTCAAAATTTAAAATGAGTAAAAAAGAAGTGTTTGTAAGCATATATAGTGAGGATGCAGGGGTAATAATGCATCATACCCATGCACATGCATGTCTGAGGAGGATGATAGGTCTAGTTTCTACATCCCTCCAGGACACACTGACATAAATGCATCGCTGCTTTGGCAATCTGTATCACTGCATCCATGGAGGATGGGCCAACCAGTCATGCCTCATGCAGATGCACGAGCAAAGATTTTGATTTCTGTTTCCAGTTAAAATCTCTTTGATACCTTTTTGACATTGATTTTTAGTACTATAAAAGAGTACTATTGTTCTTGACCAAGAATTGACATGATTTTAATGAAAAACAAAACTCATTAGCATTTCTATCGATATCAAACCACTTTAGAAAGTTGGTCATGGTTAGGGTCATGACCTTGGATTGGTGACAAGGTTAATGCTTGACAAACATAAGAGTATTTTAAAATTAACATTAGGTCCTAATGTGGCCCTGTAATTGTTTATAGTGATACTCTCTTTTGTATGTAAAATGGATAGATTGGATTTGAAGTCTAAGAGATGACTCGGCTAAATCCTAGTATTTTGAATGAACATTGGAAATTTGGTACGTTTGGTTTTAGAAAAAATTTAAGGCCAAAAAAAACTAAATCCATTATTTTAGTACTAGAGTTAGAATCTATTTAGAGGTCACCTAACACGTTCCCAAAGTCATCCATATTATGAATGGCATATCAGTGCATATTATGAATGACATATCATCATATATCGTATTGCAGTAAGGAACTACATGTCAAATTGTTCTATCTTTTATGAATCTATTTGCTCTATCGATTTTATGCATCTAGTACTTTTGTGGAAGGGTAGGGCTACTCTTAGTGTATAAGAGGAGTATGGAAGATTCAAAAAACTCTATGGTTGGATGAAAAGTCCTCCAATGATGTTCTCCCTCTTTAGCTAACTAAGTTGTCTTTCAGCAACATCGATGGTCTACAAAGCACTATTATAT
The DNA here is from genome assembly GCA_037957365.1 of Torreya grandis. Lineage (NCBI taxonomy): Eukaryota > Viridiplantae > Streptophyta > Pinopsida > Cupressales > Taxaceae > Torreya > Torreya grandis. Next base: position 3,642,980 of record JARHVA010001041.1, on the reverse strand, counting down.
TTCTCAAGAGATTGTATTGTGATATGGAAAGATGAAATTAAAACACTTCATTCTCTTATTTTGTTATGATCGTATTCTAGTTTGTATTTATTCTAAAATGGAATTATTAGGTTAGTGAAAGACGAATGTTGACTTGCCTACTTATATGTTACTGCATTTGTATATGCAAAGAAAGAAAATATCTTTACTCATTTATTGGGAAGGTTACTTTAACTTCTAGATATAAATAAAAATCAGTACAATGAAGTGATCATTAGTTGTACCACTTGTAATAAAAATATATATACTTTAATTTTAGTATTGTGTAACATGGATAATTTTGATTAGTGTATACTTTAATTTTAGTATTGTGTAACATGGATAATTTTGATTAGTGTATACTTTAATTTTAGTATTGTGTAACATGGATAATTTTGACAATGGATCTCTAAAAAATTATTATAAATTATAAATTTTTGGTGAAGCTTAGAGTTCAAAGATAATTCCATTAACAAATGTTTGGTAAAATCATTATATTAATATAAATTAATTGACAATTTCTATTAACTCATTCAAAAAACTTATAAATCGCTGGCAAATCAAGCGTCAATGTAACCACTGAACACTAACAGTTGGTCTGATCTAACCCTGAGACCTTCCAAATCCCACGTTTAAACTCATCCCAAAAAACAATAATAAACAAAAGTCCACAATTAATTTGCAGCGTCCTGTTCAAACATCCACCAAAATCCACTCATTCCTCAAATGGGCAGGAATGGGGCATTTACATTTAATCTGCATGGGATGGGATAAATGCTCGTATGTCCGTTTCCCAAATTTCAGGGTTGACCAACTGCTTAAAACGAACCCCGGCACCGGGCCATTCCTGTATTTAATGTATCGTGGTTGTCCAGTTTATTGGAGTTTCAACTGTCGTTTTATAACGCCATCGAGATGGCTGGCCAATGATTCTGTCACGGCCAGCCTGCCTGCGCTGTCGTGGGGCTACCGGCAACGGCTATCTCTCTTCTTTTTAATTTCATCTCTCCACCCAGGGCTGAGATTTGACGTTCTCCCCGACCTGTCAACCAAAAATTTAATGACGGTCTCATAGTAATCTAGATCTTCTAATAACGTTTTCGAAAAATATTTAACTACACTTTATATTTCTATAATCTTTAATAGGAGTATTTAGATAGTTTCTATAATCAAAAAGAGTTATTTCCTTAAAATACTAGAACGGTTTACAACCTTCAACTTCCTTATGCAAAAAGAGAGTTGAAAATCACCGTCAGACAGCAGCAAAAAATATATACTTACATAATTTACAACTTGCATCTGGACGATGTAACATATGTTTGTCTTAATTAATGTTAAACCAACGCACAGGCTCTTTACCTGATATCTGTTTTTCTGAGAAGAGGGCCACCGTTCTCAGCAGCTCCCAGGATTTTGTAGATTAGGCAGATCAGCTGATCTATATAGATTAGGTCGGCAGATGATCTGTAAAGGCACTGTGAAATCTTAACTTTTTGATATTATTATATTATTGAGCAGCGGCATTTGAATTTTGCTTAGATTAAAGTACAAATAAATGGTGCATACATTACTTACAGCCTATATACGATGAATCAATGATACAAATAAAATAAAATTGCGTCCTCCGTCTGCACGGCTCATTAATAACCCATTGATTCGGCAAGATTTGGCATGGTCTCGGGCCTCGGCATTGATGCATTGGCCTTCATTCTTTATTCACTATCAAATGAGCAGCCCAGCCTCCAGGCGCATACGCTTCCCATTGTTATTTTAATCAACAATGCGCCTGTATCACTCATCTCACGATTCTCCATATCTTATTTGCATTGTACTTAACACGATCTTTGAAGATCCGGTATATAAGCAAATATGACGTGTTCATTCCTTTTAGAAATGTCCTTTGGATAAGATCCGTAAAACTTTGACAGTCTTTATTGATGGTTTTAAGAAAAAGACACCGTAAAATACATTTAAAAAACCCTAAAAATGTGCGGGATGGGCGTCAAATCTCAGAAGTGTCTCCACCTCCTATTAGATGTCTTCTGGCCCCACCTCGAGCTGGGTGATTGGCTTACGTTATCTGAGAATTACGCACGTTAAAAGGCAGGGGCACTCTCTGGGTTTTGTTTAGTGTTTTTGCACATGTCTCCACGTTACTATCTTTTACTTTTCATCTTTATCATATGAATCATCTTAGTCAAATAATTTATTTTAGTTTTTTATAATTATAAAATTTATATTAAGAGTTGTTCCAATGGTATAAAGAATATGAGAAGGCATGTATTTTTTATTTTCATGTTGTGAACTAGTAATTTCATTAAGAAGAGGTAATTAGTATTATGTTAGTGAATGAAATCAAATCAAAAACACACTAAATTAACATCTTCGTTCCTAGTTATTAGGGTGAGCTTAGTGAAGAAAGACAAGTGAACAAAGCACAACTAAAATGCAATAAAGGACATATTTTTTATCTTTCTTGATATTTCAAAAGTATTTTTCGATTGGCTTGCTTGGTTTGTGCTGATGAAGTCTTTGTCAATGGAAGTTTGGCTACCTCTATCTCTCATTGGCACCTTTGGCTTTGACTTGCCTTGGCTTGTTATCAATTTGCCATGGTAACACTAGTTGCATGAAGCTTTTGGAACCAATCCTACATTATAACTTTGCACAAATTAAGCTTAAAAATGATGTTTATGGCCTCTCTATTTATAGATTTTTGAGATTGATTAGAATCAATTTGAACCGTCCATCCTGAGATGAAGATGTGTGGTTAAAGATTAATTCAATTTTTTGAAATTAAGTTTATAATTATCCTCATCATGAATTGAAAAAAGGGGCAATTAAGAGGCATGGAGGGTATTGATGAGGCATGGAGGGCATAAACCCTGATATTTATGGTATTTATGGCCTAAAAATTTCTTCCCAAGAAATGAGATCACCTGATGATGCAGATATTCAATATTCATTTTTAAAACAAATTATTCAACAAGTTTTTATGGATTTCTTGATTAGGCTCTAATTTAGTTTAATTAGCTCGTAAGCACGTTTAAGCACTTTATCCACAAATTACTCAAATTGATCAGAATGCGTTGTTATTGGTCCAAAATTTGACTATATTGAAATTTCAAAGTGATGTCAGATGCGTTGGATCTGTTATCCCATTTTATATGTTACCAACACCAAATAACAAATGCACGTGTCTCATATAAGAGATTTGATAGGAAAGAGCAATTAAAAGCACCCAAGTGCAAAATTGGTATTTTAACTTGAAATAAATTGACAAAGTTAGTTGGCCCATAAATTGTACTTCCCTATTTAATGATACTTTGTCTAAAATCAACACTTGAATATATCAATTTCAACTTATTTAATGTATTTTAGTGTTTTTAGGCCAAATTGTGCACTTTAGGTAAAAATTGGTCAAAAACTTGGTTGAAGGTTATTGGTGGTTGGATTTACGTGTCTACGGTTTGCTCTTGTTTGGGAAGGCATTGCAAGCTATAAGCACAGTAACAACTTTTCAAAGAATGAAAATGACTTGTATGCCTATAACTGCAATGATGATAAACTAACTGTATGATGCCCCCTCGAGAGAATGGTTGACACAAGTCAGCGAACGATCTCTCGATAAAAAGTGAATTGAAGGGACCAAAAAAGGGAAAGATGATGGGGTGAAAACATAATGATATTAAAAAAGCAGTCGAAATCAATAAGAATATAAGTGGGATGGTGTACAATGACTTGTCCAATGACGGTTATAAGAATTGTACCCTGATAATGGCAACGTGGTATGATAACACAATGATTTGCCCAAAGACAATTATAATCATTGAGAAGATGAAGTTGTCCCAGTTAGGACAGACAAATAAGATAACACCATGCCCTTCTATTGGCAAAAAAAGTAAATTGGTGACAACACAATGATTTACCTAAAAGCGGTTATAATCATTGAAAAATGTAGGTGAGACGATGTGCAATGATTTATCCATAGACGGTTATAATAATTGGACCCCAATTATGGAAAACATGATAAACTTGGTTGAGGATGATGATAACTTAAAACAAAAGGTAATGATGAATTAGAACAACCTACTAATAAGAAAATTCTCGTCTAAACTAATAAAAGTTGAAATTCTTTTGTGATTAATTACTCTGTTTGAGATATGATTGGGATTGAATTAGGTTGTCAATGTCGAAAAGATGTTGATGTCACCATTACTAAATAGACATTTTGAAGCTGAGATTTATTGTAGCACGTGTCAGTAGGCATCATGGTATAACATCATAAGGAGTTGGCCAAAATATGCATAAGGATTGACTCTCGTAATCTAAACTCAATAGAAAACATTGCACCAATGATGGAAACCATGATGACAATATAAGTATATGAATATAGATAGATTCAAGTGTAAGTGTGGGCAAGAAATTACTCAAAAAACACACATAAACTAAATCAAAGCAACAGTGCTCAAAGCAAATAAACAAACACACAAATAAAAAAATAAAGAAACAATAAAAACCATACGAACATTGTCCCTAAAAAATAAGTGATAACATAACAAATGATCAAAATGGGGGAATAAAAGAAAAAGGAGGAGGTCAATCTATCTCCATATGCACTAGGTAAGCGGACGCTGCCTACATAGTTTTATGGATATAAAATTTAATAAAAAACTTCAGGTCAAATATAGTTCTCCCAAAAAATGGAAAGAAAAATGATAACTAGTGATAACAAACATAATAGATGCGATAGAAAATTAGGAATAGTCTTACAAAATGATAAGTGCATGAAAGAAAAGGCCAAAGAAGATGGAAAAACTAAGTGACAAGTGGTTTGCTTGAAACTTAGTAAGGGTTCCCAGAATCTTTAAGGCAAAGAAGTGGTCTATATTTTTATTGTTCTTTTCTAGTAGTTTTATAAATGTTTTTAAATTTTTTTAAAGTATCTCAACTCGATCAAGAATGACAAGACACTAAGCTCACAAAACAATGAGAGCATTCAAACTTAGGTTGCTTGCAAAATGATGAGAACATTCAAACTTAAGTTGCTCATAAAATGGTAAAAGCATTCAAATAGGTTGCTCATAAGACAGTGATAATGTTTAAACTTAGGTTCCTCATAAAATGGTGAGAGCATTATGAAAAGAGTGGTTGAGCTGATCTCAACAAGCATCGAGCACTGCCTACATAGTCTTAGAGCAGGACCTCAAGTCACTATAGTTCTACCTTATAGTAGAAGAATTCAACTAGTGTAGCCATTAAATCAAACAAAATAAGCACAGTTAGTAAAAAAATACAGCGTGGCATAGGAAGTGGTAAGTTGGTACGTTAAGGATTAATAAATAAATGTTTCCCTTAGTTTACTCATAGACAGTTATAACTAGGACACAACATCATAGATCAATAGTACTAATTTATCCAAAGGCGGTTATAATTATTAGCAAGACCGATGATAAGAAATGAATAATAAATGAAGGATGCAACTACCAAAAATTCTATCGCATTGCTCAAAAATATGATCTTTGTCTAAAGTACTTAAATCAACTGATAAAATTGATCAGGTTTCTCGATGTTGAAAATACGTAATGAATGGCAAAAACCAAGGTCAAATGGGTTAGGCTTTAGAACACACTGGGTTGATAAGTCAGAAATGTAAAGTGGATACGATTAAGAGGACAGATAAGAATGATATTTGTACAAAGAAGAGTAGTGATAAAATGGCATAACTGAAATGGTCTTTATAGATAATACTTCTTAGCACTCAAGCATAGTATCGCTTAAGGTGAATAATATTCGTTGACTCAGGAAGTTCATCTCCATCTGATGTGGCAACCTTGTATGCTCCTAATTCATAATCTATAATAATGATGAAAGGCCTTATCTAATTTGGTTTGAATTTATCTTTATGCTTCTTCTCAATCATGGTATTCTTTAAGAATAAGATCATCAAGTTCAAATGTTCTATACTTGACATGCCAATTTTGGTGGCCTTTGAGTCGATTTTGATATGCCTAAAGATAGTTAAGCATCATTGTATGTGTCTCATCAAGTAGGTCTAGCTTTTGTAGGCAAACTACTTGATAGTCATGATCATCTAGGACATGCTTAAAGAGATGCATAATGAAGGCAATTTGACCTCAATGGGAAGGATGGCTTCATTACCATAAAAAAGTGAGTATGGAGTGGCCCTTGTGGGGGTACGATGATTGGTATGATATGTCCAAAGGGTAGGGAATATCTATAGGTGCCAAACATGATCGATATCATTAATAATCTTTTTGAGAATATTGATAATAGTTTTATTTGATGCTTCGGCCTGGCCATTACCTTGAGGGTAATATGCTGTAGAAAAATATTGTGTGATGTTATATTCGATACATAGCTAGTCTACATCCTTATTCTTGAATGATCTTCTATTATTAGATATAATGTCAGAGGGGATATTGTAATGATAAATGAGATGGTTGGAGATGAATTTGAAAATTGCTTTCCAGTCACGTAAGTGAGGGGTATAGCTTCAACCCACTTAGTGAAATAGTCAGTGACAGTAAGGGTATGTAACCTCTTCCTTTATAATTTTGATGCTCCATGATCCTATTGGGAATATGATACTTTGCACTTTTCTAATACTTAGCTTGGTTGTCATTGTATAACCATGATTCGTCCCCTTCAAGAGGATCTGGTTCTAGGCTAGATGCTAATATAAATATGATAGGTCCCTCATTTTGTTCTTTTATTTCCAATGCATGTGTGGGGTGACTTTAGGTCACTCAAAGGTCTTCCAATTTTGAGAAAGATTAACAATATGGAAGGTATCATGGGTCACATACTCTCCTGATCCATTATCTGAAATGGTGAAATGATTAGAAGCTTCAGGAGGTGGCATGTGGGAAAGGGAATCCAAAGTATTAGGATCTATGCAATTATCCTATGGTAGATCAATAAGCATGGCCTTTTTTTTATCTTGTTTGGAAGTCAGATTCATGTCGTATTGGTAATTGTAGATTTGAAACTTGACCTTAAGATGTTTGCAGTGTTCATATGGGTGTAAATCTTTTAGAATATTCACTTCCATATCTAAGTGGGAGAACTTCATACATTGGTGCAGCATTGATGGGACTACTTGAATCTCATGTAATCAAGGCCTACCTAAAATCATATTATATGAAAACTCAAGATCAAGCACATGGCAAAGTGTATTATGAGTCAAAGACCCAATGAAACTGGTAAGCTAATGACACCTTGTGATTCTCTTTCTTGATTATCATAGGCTTTGATAGTTATCATTTTTGGCTGGATATATGTCATTGTGTACCCAAGAAGCTTGATGAGCTTTAGAGACACTATGTTGAGGACTAATCCATTGTCTATAAAGACACGTTTCACTTTATGTCATTTTATATAAACTTCTATGTACAATAGATTATTATGGAGCAGACCAAGGGAAGACATATCACTTTGGTTGAATGTGACTTATTAGGTTGGAGATAGGTGTCTACCCAAAGATTAAAATTTATCAAGGGATATGTCACTGAAAATAGTTGATTGGGTCAAGAACTCATTTAAGATATTCTTGTAGATTGTTGATGTTCACAGTAAATTTAAAATAGAAATTTGTGCTAGTGTCTTCTGTGATTGTTCCACAATATCAAACTTCTTGTCTTGATCAATAGACAATGGTTTATTCTAAGGTTGAATGATTGTTTGGATAACAAGCAAATTGGTAGATGGTTGTGGGCCTGAGATAGTAATCTTTGACCTTTGAGTTGTTATTGCATAGTCAGGATTAGATATTGGACCATTATTTCTAACAATTACTGGGAATGGTGTGGGACCAAATAAGACAAGTCTCGGTTTTCGATGCACTTGTATGTGATCATGTGAAAAGGGCAAGTTATCGATGTAAGGTCGAAAAGTGGAAGTCCTAATTTACTACTTTGTTTGTGTGCTATCTCAGGTCAAAGAAGGATTGTCCATGTAATGTGGTTGAGTGTTATTATTTAGCAATGGTCTAGATTGATTAACACTCAATCGAGGATTAATGGAGATGGTATTAATGCTACCCCCTATAATATGACCTACAATCATGTTGTAGTCATGTGCAACTGCATGGTAGGTTTTTTGGTTGATACCTTTCTAACCTTGGTTTTATCCATTGTTCTGACATTATGAGTTATGTTGTTGATTCTATTGTTTTTTTTGGTTCAACCTTTGATTTTGATACTATTGATTTTATTATTCCATCAGCCGGTGTTGTTAACACTGATTGTTTTAGTGCTGCTGATTATTATGTCAAAAAAAGAGGTTTTGATAAATTCCAAGAGTTTGACTGGAAGTGGAAGCACTATTATCCAATGTTATCTCTCTATTCTCCAACATATTCTCGATTAAATGCTTGATTTGCAGACATCTTTGTAGATTATGCCCATTGACCTTATGATATTCACATAATTCATTTTTATGGTACCAATCAGGATAAAGAATGCCTTATGGATAATGTTTTAGTACAGGCAAACTAATCAGATTAGCAGTGGCAGGTTTATGAAATACTGACTCAATAGGCTCTCTTAAGTCACTAAAGACACGATGCGTAGGTATAATTCTCCTTGGATGAGGGGTTTACAATAGTAAAATTTGTTGTATTTATTGCACAAGTCTTAGTTGTGTTGTGGCATTAGTGGGAGAGGTTGTTGGGTAGGAGTAAGCTAAAAAGGTGGTGCAGATGATGTTTGCACCATTTGGACATGATGTGACTCGATTACTCCATTAACCACAACATTCCTATTGCAGTTAAATTGTTTTGGTCTTTCTCGGTTATTGGCCTATGTTAGTTGCGATGCTTGTGCTTAAATTTGATGTTGGTTTTGGCCACTTCTCTAATTGGTACCTTGATTTTGATTAGTCGATGTAAGCTTGATGATCCCTTTATTAATAAGAACCTGCTCAATTAACAAGCTTTTGTCGATGATCTCTTTAAAATTATGTGCACATTGTAGTTTCAAATGATAAGCTATCTCACTATGCAAACTTTTAGTAAACACAGAAGCTAATTTTTTATCTAATAAACTATGGGTGAATCTACTTGCAAGAGCTCCCCATCACTATAGATAACTTGAAAAACTCTCACCAGCTTTTTGTTTTGCTTGTGTTAAGTCAACCAATGAAATTTCATGTTCAAGATTATAGAAAAAATGCTACCCAAACTTACGAGAAAGATCATCAAAATTTATTACTGAATTCTTGGGCAATTTTAAAAACCACTCCAAGACTTGTCCAGCCAAGCTCCTTGAAAACATCAACAAAATGTATATATCTCTATATGCTATCAGTTGACATGCGACAAAGAACTCAGTTAAATGGGCTTTAGGGTCACCTTTCCCTTTGTATTAGTCAAATTTTGGTGGTTCATATTCTAGAGGAAATAGTATCTGTAAATACTTCATGTTGAATAGATAAGAACACACATCATCCAACTCAAACTTTTTAGTCTATTTTTCAGCTTAAATGGCGGTAATTGCATCCTTCATCTGTTACAATTCCTGGGATAGGAAATCGGAAGGAACATTAGTTTGAGGGAGAAGATTGGTTTGGGAAAATGGTTTGGAGATCACAAGCGGGACACTTTGACTAGGGTATGATGGAGATATCTATTGGGTTATATTGGTTTGGTTAGGAAATAGACTAGAAATATCCATACGTAGATTAGGATGTACTTAGAATTGTATATTTGGTTGTGTATTATTATGGTTTGGGTAGGTGATAAAGGTTTGACTTGAAAGATTTTGTTGTTGGGATAGAAGGATATAACTATACTATGCCTTTTATGGTTGAAAAGGGACATGCTACTAACTAGTCAAACTTTACTGTTGAGTGGAAACTTGTGGACCAAGACCCTGTCTCTGAACTTGTGGCACATTTTGAACCAATTGTTATTTATTAGGTAATTGAGAAACATGGGAACCTCCTTATTACATGAATCCCTATGGGGAAGTGAAAGCAGATTGAAGATTCGGCATCTATCATAGACCAATATTTACACATTGTTGACTAGTCATCTCTTGTTTTTAGATTGGTACACTGGTCTACGACTGAAGAGGTATGTTTTCCATTACCTTGTGAGATGGAAGATTAGTTTCCCCTTGCCGAGGTGATAATATATTCAGCCTTTGTTGTGTTGGTACACTAGATTGTGCCTGTTATTGTGGAATACTACTCATCACTTGTTGAGGAGTAAGATTAGTCATATTCAATTGTTGAGGCGTGACATTGGTTGCTAGTTGACTACCTAATCTTTTTGGTTACACACTTGATGAAGCAACTGGTTGAGGTTGGGATGCAAAACTCTTACTCCCTAGTATGATGGTCCACTCATGGTATTAACTACTGGTACATGTTGTTGACTAGTTGTTTATATGTTAGTGCCACTTTGATTGAGATTAGACGTTACTTGCACATTTTCCACTATATTTTATTCATTATTCTATGTAGAAGTAGAATAAACTTATTCAATAATGGGCATATGCATCAATTTTTCTATCGAAGTATTTTACATGAATGGGTCTGAACTCTAATTCTCTTAACTTTAACTCTATCAAAGTTCTTGTTAACGGAACTGAGTCAATAAGAGGTTTACTCACCATGTTCATCTAATTAAAATTACATGCTAGATTTAAGTAGGTTTGATATGTTTTTTTCATTTGATTAAAGTGGTCTTTCATGATGTTTTTACCTCTATTAGGCAGATTAAGGTCATAATATGTTGTTTGGACTAGAGCCAATAGATTGTTAGAAAAACCCTGTTGATCGTAAATGATATTGTAGGGCATTCTTACTAGACTTGTTAAATTTTCATGAGAAAAGTCTATTGAAAACTTGGTCCCCACCTCTATGGCTCTAACCAAAATCCCATCTTTGTTTTCCAATAAATGATGCTAAAAAATAAATGGATCATATGTGGCAGGTGCATTAGTAGAGTGTGACTATTGAAGAACTTATTCGTCATTTGTGGGTATTGTAGCTAGGTATTGTATGATTTGTTCTTGATCTTGTTCTAAATAAGAAGATGTATTAAACAAATAGTTATCCAATGGATCTTGGCTTTGTGCTCCTAATTGAGTATTATAAGAGGGATAAGGATCTATCTCATAAGCAATATTATCCACATAGGGTCTTGCACCATTTCTTCATGTGAAACCACATTACTAATCCCTGGATTGAACATGACTCCACTACGAGTGTAGGAATACATGTTGATATCCATAGTCAATGCTTTATGATAGAAAGGGAAGAGACTTCTACAAACTCTAAAAGGATAATGTCTAAAATAGATGATGTTCAAACTTGGTCTAGATTCGTCAAAAGGATCACAATAGTTTATGCAAATATTTGTGAGGAAACAAACTAGAGGTTAAGTATCTAATGCCTCACTGTTCACACAAAGATAAGCAAGTAAATAGACCAAAAATTGAATTTCCAAACTCTAAGATTGAAGTGTTTCAAATCAGTCTAATCTAGGAAAAACAAAAGTTGCTACGTCTTTTGGCCAAACACGACGTCAAAATCTAGGCTCAAACAAGGCATGTGCTAGGATTCTTGGCCAAACGATGTCAAAAGCTAGACTTTGAAATAAAGATAACATTTAATCTAACGGATTTGAAACACTTCTAACAAATACTAGGCATTTGAGTTTTGGATATAAACTTGACCAACTAAGTATAATGTATGAAACAAAAGGAAGTTTAGAGATAGTTTATTTTTTTTCTCACAAATAATTGAATAAAACTTGGTTCTTTTGACAAATAAGCTAGACAAAAAATGAATGACATAACTATGATAGATAAAGGTTCATAAAAGATTACACTCATATTGGTCTAAAAATGTAGGAACAAATTTGAACTCTATGTAAGAGGGTCTATGAATTAATATCTGAAATGTTTTGGGTACATAACAATGCTAGACTACCCAAAAGATGTGACAAAATGTTTGTTTCAAAAACTCTCTATGGCGAAAATAGTTTCCCACAAATTTGACATCATAACACTATCTTTTTTGACTCAAAATGTTGTGGTGCATAGACTCAAAGTGCAAGTGTTTAGCATAAAATGGCTTAAGTCTATCAAGTGGTGATAATGATCATGAGTCTTAAACGACCTTCCACCCAAATTAGAAATTGAACCTATGTTCCCTCAAGTTTAGTTCAAATGGTGAATCCACTTAACACAACAAACTTATAAACTTATAAAAGTGTTATTTCGAATTATAAATGAAGGACTTAAACAACTTTCGCAAAGGTCTAAACTCAATTGGGTAGCATAACTACGCCAAAGTGGATGATATGACTCCCAAGTTTTGATGGACTTTGAATAAGACAAATTTGATGACTTCACATGGGCAACATAATGCCTCTTTATTCAAAGGAAAATGAAGACCATGTGTTTTAATTTGTATCATTTGTTTATACCAAGTCTTGACTCCAAACAAGACTTTAATCTAGGACAAAACCAACTAATTAATTGCTCTTAGACTCTAAACTGACAAGGTTGCTTGGTATTGTTGAAATTTATCAATATACGTCATTTGAGAGGATTTTAAGTGTTCTTTCAAAATTAACTGAGCATTATATAGAAGGTTTTTTACAGCCCCCTTCTCTCAAATGACAGTACTACGTATGGACCTTGAGGTGCACCTTGCACCAACAATACTTGCATGGTAAGTGAAGATTTGTCTAAGATCCACAAGTTTTCTAATGTTTTAGGAGAATCAATTGCACAATAAAATTCACATTAAACGATGCAAAAGAAAAGCATAGATTTTGGATTTATATCACTTGGTTTGTTGCAAAAAGATCTAGTCCTTTTTACAAGCACTATATCATGTTGTTCGCTCAATTTAGTGCGATGTCCAAAGTGCCACTACGTCTCGTATGCAACTCCAATTAGAAGCCAAATGAATTCAATGTCAGGAGGTGAAACTCCAGGTCAAAGCTTTCCAAAAGAACTTATGGGAGGTGATGAAGTCCCCCTCGCAAGACAAGTTTGCATAAAATAAAGCAAGCATAAAATAGAAATACTTTAGGGTCATTTAAAAAGTCACCCAAACTTTGACGAGTTTTCAGTAAGTGCTTTAGACGATGCTCTTTCTATGCCTTGGACTAGGCAATTTGCAATAAGAATGGTGCTTTTGATGCCAAGGGTTCCTTAAAGGGGACAAATGAAAGAACATATCTACAACACCCCTCTTTTTGCCAAACAAAATCTAATTTAAACAATTAAGTGAATATAAAAAGCTTGGAAAGGTGAGTTCATTTTTAATCTCAAATGGAAAGGTGTGATGGTGTTCTTTTGACCCCTTGGTCTTAATTGCAAACTTTGAAAACATTCACCATAAACATCTAAATTTTTTGTTAAACACCAAAACAAGGTTCATAATCCATTTTAAAGCATGCACAAGGTGATCAAAACATGTTTTTAGCAAATTTGAAGCTTGGTCTTGTAACAAAAATGTTAGTATGTCCTTTAGCCTTGAAGCTACTTTGGGTTTGAAACAATGAACTTGAAAAAAAGAGCTCTCGAGTTATCACAGTGGTACAATACCGCTACTTGACAGAGCAATCCCACCACTTACGGGATAATACTACAACTTTAAGAGTTGTGGTATTGTAACTTAACCATAGACAGTTTAGTCATAAAATCATGACTCAATTTCACAATCCCGCTAATGGCAGGATAATCCCACTACTTAGAGAGTTACGATATTAACAATCCCACTAATTAGGATAAAAAGAGGTTTTGTGAAAAAAGTATACAACTTCAGGGTAAACTAATAACATATTATGAAAATTTAGGAAAAAACACATGGTTTAAAAAAAATTGTCAAAAATGGAGTCCAAATGACCCCAAATAAAGCTCTGAAAAATGCCCTGTTTTACACACTAAAATATTGCGACTCATAATGACAATATTGCTACTTGTATGATAATCTTGCCACTTTAAAAGTAGTGGTATTATTGTTTAACCTACTAACGGTTAGATAATACTGCAAATTGGTTTGGCAACCCTGTGAGTTGAAAAATAATATTGTGACTGAGTCAGTAGCAGTATTGTTGACCCTGCATGAAAACACAAAATTAGTCCAAAAACAAAAACAACAAGTTGTAATACCGCTAGTCTAAATAACAATCGCGCTACTTGCAAGACAATACCGTGACTGAGTCAAAACAAACCTGTGACTTCCAAAAAAATTATTTTCACTTAAAATTTTCACTCTTTTTGGCTCCTTACTACAAGATTCTACAAGGAAAATATTAGTAAGTTAATTGAAAGATATTTGTGACCATTCTTTTGAACCTAGGAAGGTCCCACCTGGCGTGCCATTATGTGAACTAGGAATTTGACTAAGAGAGGAGATTAGTATTGTGTTAGTGAATGAAATCAAATCAAAAACACACTAAACTAACATCTTCATACCTAGTTAGTAGGGCGAGCTTAGTGAAAAAAGACAAATGAACAAAACACAACTAAAATACAAGAAAACACACATTTCTTACCATTCTTGATGCTCCAAAAGTATTCTTCGATTGGCTTACTCAATTTGTGCTCATGATGGCCTCATCAATGGAAGTTTGGCTACCTCCATCTCTCCTTGGCATCTTTGGCTTTGGCTTGGCTTGGATTGGAATCAATTTGGTATGGTAACACTAATTTCATGAAGCTTTTGGAACCAATCCTGCATTAAAACTTTGCACAAATTAAGCTTAAAAATGATGTTCATGGCCTCTCTATTTATAGATTTTTGAGATTGATCAGAATCAACCTGAACCGTCCATCCTGAGATGAAGATGTGTGGTTTAGGATTAATTCATTTTTTTGAAATTAAGTTTATAATTATCCTCATAATGACATTGGAAAAAGGGGCAATTAAGAGGCATGGAGGATATTGATGAGGCATGGAGGGCATGAATCCTGATATTTGTGGCATTTATGGCCTAGGGATGTCTTCTCAAGAAATGAAATCACTTGATGATGCATATATTCAATATTTATTTTCAAAACAAATTATTCAACAAGTTTTCATGGATTTCTTGATTAGGTTCTAATTTGGTTTAATTATTTCTTATGCATGTTTAAACACTTTGTCCAAAAATTACTCAAATTGATCAGAATGCCTTGTTATTGGTCTAAAATTTGACTGGATTAGAATTGGAATGTGATGTCAGATACGTAAGATTTTTTATCCCATTAAAGATATTACCAACACCAACTAACAAATGCATGTGTCTCGTGCAAGAGATTTGATAGGAAAGAGAAATTTAGAGCACCCAAGTACAAATTAGTATTTTGACTCGAAATGAACTGATCAAAGTTAGCTGGCCCTTAAATTGCACCGCCCTATTTAATGATACTTTAACCAAAATCAACACTTGAATATATCAATTTTAACTCATTTAATGTATTTTAGTGTTTTTAGGCCAAATTATGCACTTTAGGTGGAAATTGGTCAAAACCCTGGTAGGAGGTTATTGGTGGCCAAATTTAGGTGTCTACACAAGTGTCAATATATTGGTAACATGAATGAATGGAAGCAATAAGATAAAATTTGGGAGTTCAATGTCTTGTGCTCACATTAACGACATTGCATCATTTATTGGAAGTCACATCTCAGACGTGGAGTCATGTTTCAATCAATTCAAATCTCATGACATCTTCGTCCACCCTCAACAATAGAAAATGACAAATCAAATATGTCTCCACCCTACAAGCTATAAACCCCTCTATAAGGAGAGATGTATTTCATGTAAATCCAACCATTACCCTGAACCTTAGTTTGGTATAGAATATTGGCCTCCTAGCATATGGTTTCACCTAAAATACCTTATTATCGCCACTAACCATCATTGCCTAGTGGCCGTTGAAATATTTCACCACTTTAATTTTCTTTATGGCCTTGCCCTTTGTTCTAAAGGTCTGAGTTTGGTGGTTTTTTATGTTTTCAAACTTTTTTTAATTGCTCTAGATGTTAATATTTTCACAACATGGACGAACATAAGATACAATATAGAGAACTTCAAATTCGTGAGGTTGACCAGAGTCAAGGCTATGATATGAGACTGCATTGATAGATGTGACATGTTACAAAAATTTCTATATGTTCTTAAATGTGATGTAATTGCTCTAGGTGTCAATATATTGGCATCATGGATGAATGGAAGTTATAAGATATACTCTAGGACCTCAATATCTTGTCCCAATATCAATGACATTTTATCATTTATTCAAGTTTTACATGAGACGTGGAGCCATGCCATAATCAAATCAATTTTTGTGTTGTCCTCATCCACCCTTAACAATATAAAATAGTCAATCAAAGATGTCACCACCTTACTTTAATATAATTGACATGTGTCATTATTCACTATTGTTACATTGACATGCTAATTTCCAATGTCTTGTCCACACATAAATAACATTGCAATGTAGATTTGAGCCACTCGTCGAATGTGGAGTCCTATTGCAATAAAATAAGCTTCATGACATCCTCATCCACCCTTAATAATAGAAAATATTCAATCAAAGATGTTGCCACCTTCCAAGCTACATACCCCTTTACAATGTGTGTAAGTCATGTAAATCTAATAATTTGCCTAAATCTAGGTTTATTGTATGATATGGGCTCTGTGGTGTCCTATATCACATGAAAAACCTTGTCATTTTCCCTTGTGATCACCACGTATCTCAACTTGAAATATTTCACCACTTGCATGTTTTATATTGACTAGCCCTGATTTCTGCAAAATCTATTTCCACATCATATGAAGGAACACACAAACTCATTTTATACTATCACCTGCATGAGAAATATATGATTATTTTTTCTCACAATTGTGTGCACAAAAGGTGAAATGGGGGCAACAATTATGAGTTTCAAATGATGTATGTGTTTCTATACGATTTTTGCTTTCTACATTCAAAAAGGAAATGAGAAACTAAGAGAAATGGTCTAGGGTTAGAAGATACCCAGATGAGGTCTGCACACCGTTATCCAGACGATGAAGGTACTCCTCTTTGGTTGTGGAGGATGACACCTGCAGAAGAAAGAGACTAAGACAAAGAAGGCGTTAGATGGATAGATGGTGGGCTGCCAAGCAAAAGCTTGATCCCAGAAGTACAAAGACTTCCTTGAGGGATGTCATCCCACTGATTGATAAAAATAATGTCTGATAAAAGGCAGAATGATAAAAGACTGAAATGATTAAAAACTAAAACAAAAATAGAAGCAAATGCTTACCTGAATGCTACTATTAGTCTAGTCATAGTCCCCGACATCGGTCAGTCTACCGATGTCAGTGAAGGCAGTGGTCGATGTCGGTCGGGACAATGGTCCGGGACAGGGTCTGGATGAGTTTATGGTCCGTGGACGGGTCTGAGAAGGGGTCTGGGTTTTGTCTAAGGGTCTGAGAGTCTGTGCAGGGTCTTTGCAGGCAGAAAGAATGGTCTGAAAGAGTGCCCAAACAGAGGATAGAGGCAACAGGGAAGAAAGAGTGGTCTGGAAGGGGTATGTGGTCTGGCTGACAGTCTGAGAGATGCTAATACATTTCTAGATTATTGAAATGAAATAAATGAAACATTCTTAGCTCATACCTGCTGAAGAGGGAGTGTTGCTGACTGGTTGCACCTGTTGCTGATGTTGTTGGTGTGGAAGATCTGTTGCTGGTGGAGTGGTTGATGTAGAGTACATGTTGTTGTTGTAGCTTGCTGTGTCCCTGAGAGAGAGAGAGTGAGAGGTCTGATGATTGGAAGGATTGACGGATTGAGGAGTGAAAGATTAGATTGCTGAAGGTCGAAAGGTCGGATTAAAAGATTGAAGGGTCAGATCCTACGTCCGGGGTGTTGAACGCAGTTTTGAAGGAAACTGATGCTGGCAAAACCGTCGATGTTGGTCGACGTCAGCGGCTGGAAGGTGGGCAGAAAAGCTAAAAATAACCTTTGGTCTATTTTCTCAACTGCCGGGTCAGTGGGTTGGGGTAAGAAATGGTTGAAGGCGACTTAAAATGGATGAGAGGATGAAATGGGGGTCTAGGCATTTAAGATTGGTCATGGGGTAGTGGAGAGAATCCAAGGAAGGGCATCCTAGGGTGGTAAGGTGTCATGAGTGAGGTGGCAAGGAGAGAGGGAGAATTATTAATTTAGAATAAGATAATTATTTTAAATTAATAAGACATCGGTTAGGCATGGTTAGAAGTGGAAAGGGACCAAGGGGACCAAGGGGGGAGTCGACCAGGGAGTAGACACGATTTCGGTGTCTACAGTATGACTACCGATTTACACTCTTATGCTTTACAAAACCATGCCTTACTAAAGTAGAGAATTACATCTTGTATGATATATATAATATAGTATTAATGTATAATATTAAATTGCATTTATTATTGTTTAATATAGTTGTTCTAAAAAATAAATTTGTAAGAGATATATCATAACAATCAACCAACTCACCAATACAACAATGAGTTGGGGGTGTTCTCATTCACATTTTAGAACAACTTGCATGTTCTTCAATTCAATTCAAAACTTGCATGTTCTTTATCATCTTGCCCTTTCTTTCATAATCTCATGACGTCCTTATCCAAACTTTACAATAGGAAATCTAATAATTTGTTTTTTAACTTAATCATCTTAGCCAAATAAATTCTTTTTTAACTTAATCATAACTCTTTATAATATATATTGTTTTGATAATAATAAAATTTGTAAGATTTAAATATATAGGAAAGACGTCGATTCTATTTATTCTACAAATCTAAAATCATATAGGCGCTCTATTCGCTAAACGTTTTTACATAAATCTATCTAAGATATGTAAGCTAATAATCTAAGATTATCCACATTAAATTAAACAGTTAAAACTTCTTTTAAAAACATTCCATGTATATTTCTTAAAATTTAACTAATTATAATATTTTTTAAAAATTATATATATATATATATATATATATATATATATATATATGCACTCACAAACTTGTATTAATTTGAATAATATATAAAAATTTAAAATAAGATTTCAAACAATATCCATTGTATTGCATATTTTAAATATGATTTATAACATAATGTCGATAAAAATAAATTATTACTAAATGGAGATATAATTATTTAGATTGGATTAATTAGAGACTCGAGAGAGGTGTCTATATTATATTACATTTGTGATATAAGTGGAATAGACATCTCAAAAAATAATATCTCTCAACATTTCTTGCATATATTTTCTAAAATATTTATTAATTTATTCTTGTAATAGTTTTATTCATAGTATTGATTCCTTAGATTCAAATGTAGTTATTATTCTAATTTTTTTAAATGTAAAAACTTCTACACCATTTTCCCTCTTCAGTCCTCCCCCATCACCTTATTCTAATTTTGAAAAGAACTTTACCCACCTTTATATCCCAAATGCCTTTTATCAAAAACTGTGTAGTATCATGATTTATTTTGTGACCTCAATATTAAGGGTCACCATATGAATAATGGATCAATACAAGGAGGAATGCTAATCTCCCAAGAACTATTTCCTATATATGGTGAAAGTTTATGTCCCACCGAGTATTTCTCTCCAGGTTGCAATGAAATACACTTGTTTTTAGTTACTCATACTTCCAAATTACACTTATTGAGTGTCCATAAATTTTTTGGACAGCAGATTGTTATGGCTTCGGATGCAACGCTTGAGAAGTAGTGAGGCAACAATGGTAGTCAGGATAAAGGATTTACAGAAGGGTAGGATCTAACAGCTCTGAAGGACTTTGTTCTCAGTAAGTTGGGCCACAATAAGGCAAAGAATTATATGCAAGCCATTGGCTAGGGGAGTGAGTGCATTGGAGGCAAGGAGAGAGGAGTCACTGGGGTTTGGTCACTGAGGGGGAACATGGGTCATCATGCATGACTTTTTGGGGTAGGGTTGGTACTTTGGTAAAGTAATGGATTAGCTCTTGTCTCTTGAGGAGAGGCTTAGCTCAAGAACAAATCCTCCTAAAGATCCTTTAGGGTTGAGCCGTATGAATGATTTATCAATAGGGGGTTTCAGTCTTGGGGAGAGAGACGATGGACCTATAGAAGAAGTGGTTAGGGTTTTTGCAAAAGCCTTAGTTTTTTTAAATTGTATTAATATCTCTAACCCCTTTCATTCCTATGGCTCATTTTGCAAAGATGTTATCCTTAAGGTTCACCTAGGCTCTAATATTATTCTCAGAAGCCATATTCCTACAAATAAACCCACAACGAAAGATTTAGATGGTGTAGAGGGCTTTCATGGGGCTACAAAAGAAAGATTTTCTTAGAATCAATCTCTAGAGATGGCTTATCTAGGTGATATTCATTTAATCTTTTCTGAATTTCCTCCTAATCTAGAAATAGCTGCCTCAGATCTTTTCACGATGGTTTTGGCAAGAGGAAACAAGTATTTGATAGATAGATGTGTTGGGAAATGACCATCTTGAGAAGCTCTTCAGTAAAAGCCATCAGGTTCTTGGCCTTCCCTCAAATTCCCTTCTATTTCCATGCTTCCAAATGGTTATCTTTGGCTTCAATTTCAATCTTCAGAAGACAGAGATTATGTGTGGAAGTATGGACCTTAGTTTGTTGGTAAACAGGGGGAGATTTTACGCCCATGGGTTCCCTTATTTGATTGTGATTCTTTCATCATCACTCAAGCACCAGTGTGGGTAAGATTGTACAATCTTCCCTTAGCTTTTCATGAACTGGGTCTATTTCAACAGCTGGTGAACATACTGGGTGATTTTGTTAAAATTGATGATTCCATTATAGCTAACCTAAATTATGTAAGATCTTGTGTAATGGTAGGTCTTTCTCAACCTCTACATCATTTGGTAAGGATTTATTCCTCCCATCGAGTTTAGAATTAATTTTTTAATTATGAAGATCTTCCATTTAGATGCTTCAACTGTAACAAATTTGATCATAAGATTGTTTCTTACCCTGAGAAGGGTTTTAAAGGTTCTTAATTAGCATTTGTTCAGAAATGGGTAACAAAGACTAGCTGTCTGAATGGTGATTTAGTTCACAATTTGATTTTATCTTCAAGATCTAAAGCAGTTGAGGTTCCTTTTCAAAATCCCCTTCAATAGCTCAGACTAACTCTTAGAAGAGCAAGGTTTCAGTGGTATCAATAATAAAGAAGACTATTTTGGATTTTGGGTAGCCATCCCCTGCTAAGCTAGGTTAGGAAGATTCATTCCTAGAAGCAGGGTTAGATGACATGGATAAAGCCACTCCAATTCTGAAAATTCCCTAAGAGAAGGAAAGTTCTCAAGCAGAGTAGAGGATTGGGAGGAAGAAGAAGAAGAAGAGCTAGCAAGTAAGGCAGTTTTATCTATTGCTCAGAGTCTCAGTAATTTGAAGACTCCTAACTATGGCTCAAAAGGGAAGCGAGGAAGGAAATAAAAAACATAAAGACTTTAGCTGGATCCTCAAAACTCTATTCTAAGTGGCACTCAATAGAATATGGAATCATTGTTGTCCAACAGGGGCAGATGCCTGCAATCTATAAGAGGATTATTTGAAGGCTAGTTTGGTCATGTTTTTCTATTTTTTAATTATAGGTTATTTCTACTTGTAGGTTTGTGTAGGTGTTTTTTGTAATCTTTTGAATTGAGTAGTCTCATAAGTAATCATTGTTTTGATGGGATACTTTAAGTTTAAAGGTTTCAATTTATCATTTTTGGTCTTTTTTCCTGGGAGACTGGGCTTCCCATTGTGTTCTAGAACTAGTTAAGGCTCTGTTCAAAACCTAGTATTGATCTAAAAAAGAATTTGGACAATGGAAAACCATGGAGGTATGGTTGTCATATTATGGACTTGAAATAATATCAAACATTTATTTACTCATATGAAAACTTTTTGTGGATTACTTAACCCATCATGGACTCATCGAACAAGGTATAGTTGGGGTATTTGAATGTATGAATCTAAGAAAGATGCATGGAAGGTTGTTCTAGCACTGAAAGATATAATTTTATGGAATGGGCATTCATGGTAAGGAACTAATATTGATCAAATTAGAAGCTACTACATGGATCAGATATACACAAACAATCTTGAAAGAGGAGTGATTAATGCATACATTATCAAAAAGGATCAAAGTGGCTACAAACCAGAGTATCTAGGTGAATATTGGGAATTTGATTTAAGGTCAAAGTGTTGAAGCAATAAAAATATTAATAAGAATCAACCAAATGAGTGCACCTTGCTAAGCATTGATAAAAAAATTATATAATGATCGAATTAACCTTGAATGTGGTAATAGAATCATAGAATCTCAACCTCATCTTGCCTTTTCTCCCAAATAATTTATAATTGGCTCTGATGATAAGCTTCCTCTCTAAGAATAGTGTATCCTCTTTTTTAAAACAACTACAAGAGGGTTTTTTGTCACTCATAAGGAAATACAACCAAAAAGGAATGCAGTTGCATAGGATATGAATATTGAGATATACAATTATGATTCTAATTTATATTGGAAACAAATTGAGAAGTGTGTCAAATTCAAATAGGAGTAACACTTCATTTCATATATTGCCTTCAACTTTTCTTTTTGATCTTTTATAATTTTTATAATTAGTATTTTTATTTTTTATATCATATATATTTATCAAGCTTTTGGAATGACTCTTAGTATAATAATGTCATGGAGTTTATTTATTTTAAAGTGACAGCCAAATGGACGTCAAATTTAAGGTTGAAATTAAAAGTGAACACACTCACTCCATTACAACCCACCACCACCCCCAGATGTCATTGTAGAATGCCTTTCGACGTAATAAGCATTGACATGCAACTATTTAATGAAATTCTAAAATTTTATAATAAAAAATATTTGGATACAATTTGCCTCTAATTCTAGCATTATTATATTTTTCATTATTTATTATCTTTGTGCATACAATAAATGTCCATTATAGGTTTACATTCAATAAATTATGATTCAATATATTGCTTTGCAAGGTAAAGTTAAACGATAATTCAATAAGATGCTTTCTTTTCAAATTTAATATTGTTTATACACTCTTCACATAATAGGTGCAATTATGTTTTCCAAATATTTTTTTCAAGATTATGTGGTAATGGAATCTAACAAAAGAAAACTATCTAATAATTAACTAGTAATTTACATTTACCTTTACTCTTTTTTCTCCATCAATAAACCCATTTTTTGAGCATTTATGATTTGAATTTTGGTTTTATTCTATAATTATGGAATGAAGGAATGAAAAGCTTACAGTAGGTTGCATTTTGTGAAGCCTCATGTTTGGCTTCTACTTCATTTTCAAAGAGCATGTGTCTTACTAAGGATTACAATTATTTTTATGTAAAATTAAAGTTGAATGTCTTAGACTTTTGACAACAAAAATAATCACATTATCATCAATTCAATTCAAATTTGTTAGAATATTAAACTACAATGTTAAGGATGTGATTAGGAATGTGCATTTTGACAAGTCAGAGGTGAATCCTATAGTGAAGTATGTAGAGATTCAGAGAACATGAGTTCATTCATGGTCACTGGGGATTGGTATTAGCTCATCTTAGATCCCCAAAGGGGAATGCAAATTGTTTGGTAAAATACCTGATCAATTCACCCTTCGCCCACATCTCACCTCCAACACAAGGCATGTGACCTGGAGAAGATTGTGGATAGAAAATTTAAGATTTGGCGTTGTCAAATTAATCTTCAAATTTGATCATGCAAACATGAATAATGGTAAAGTAGTTTTAGCATAGAAAAATGGTAGAAAATGACCAGAACAAAAATATTAATCCTATGACAACTTCCTCAATGCTAAACAAAATGAAAAATAGTAAAATATTCTGAAAAAATGATAGTGAGGCACTCAAAACCCATAAAATATTTCACGAAATTATTTATGAGTAAAGAGTAGTTTATCAAAACATAACACGTTTTTGTGAAGAATATAAATTTATCAAAAATAAAAAGTCGTAAATTATCTTTTAACCTAACCTACAAACTCGAGCAAGCATACTCAAAGCATAAAATATTGGTGCAAGAAGAGAGTTCCCATTGTGGTCAACAAATTTGAGATGAAAAATTTGAACAATTGATCTATGATATGTAATATTATCAAAATCACCCAAAATTACAATCTACTTTATAATTTAGAGCCAATAGATAATAATGTACACAAATAAATATTAAAAACCAATATTATGAATCTAAAGCTAAATGCTCCAAACAAGATTCAAGACAAGAAAAATATTAAATGATCATGGATTGCTTACAAACTCAAATTTTTAGCATAATATTGACTTTATTCAAGACTTAGATTGCATAGATTAATTGATAACTTGATGAAACAATTAATGGATTGTATTAGCATAGATTGCTTGGACATTCAACTCATTATTCTAAATAGAAGGAGATGGTGGGTTTAAATAAAGAGAAGGGAGGGAGATTTTATAGAATTTAAAATTTCATAGAATTCTCTAGAAAGAGCTTTCTAGAAAGTTGGAGAAGGATTGGAATATTATGGACTTTTTGAAAGGAGCTTAATGGAGTTTAGTTAGGTCTATTGGAGAATTATGTGGAGATTAGAAACTAGGTATGTAGGAGATCCTAGGGATAGGTGGGTAGGTGGGTTATAGGAGTTTTAAATTTCTAAATATTAGACAAGTGAGATTAGTTAGTAAATAATGGGAACTTAGGTGGATTAATTGGTTTGTGGGGTAGAAATAAAGTTAATAGACGAAAAATAATGAAAATTCCAATGTTAAACAAAAAATTAAGAGGTTTAGTAAAAATGTATTAGAAAAAACTTAAAAGATTAATGATGTTAGTATCAAAATGAATAAAATGATGAAAATGAGCAAATTTAAATGCATGCACTTTTAAAATTTCATCCTTATCTACTTATTGTACTAAAATGACTAACATCTCTTACATCTGTAAAATACTTTTTTTTAACAATTTGAAAGATATAAATACCCAACATTTCAACAAAAAAAAAAAAAATGAGTGAACTCCATATATCTCTAATAAAGAAAATAAAAAATTCACATTTAAAAAATGCCCAATCTGAGACCACCATCTACAAAATTTTACGTTTTATATAGCCCAAAGAAAACAAATTCTTGAATGAACTCTATATTCTATTCTTATCCATCTTCAAAGCCACAAATTCACACGATACAAAGTATATTCGGTAAAGAATGGTAATATTGTAAAAGAAACATAAATCCCTTCCCAGAAAAATTGTCCCTTCATGCCAATATTTTTGTTTTATTGGACAATCTTTGTGGGTCTCATCATTGCATTGTTATCTGCAAAATGTAAAGAAAATAATTAATCTATGGATTCTTGCAAGATTGCTAAAAGGCAGGGGCACCCTCTGGTGTTTGTTTAGTGTTTTTGCACGTCCCCACGTTACTAACTTTTCCTTTTCATATCATCTTAGTCAAATAATTTGTTTTTAAGTCCCTATAATTATAATTATTATATATATATTGTTTTGATAATTATAAAATGTGTATGACATAAGTTTTAGAAATTTTTTTTTCCAGTCTTTTATTTTGTAAGAGTTGGTATGCAATTATTTAACGAAAGTTCAAAGTTGTATGATAAAATATATTACTATTGTTTAAATTGAAATTAAAATTTTAACAAATAACAAATATATGTGTATATAACAAATATTTATTATAGGGTTATATTTAAATACGATTTAATATGTTATTTTGTAAGGTAAATTTAAATGAAGATTTAATAAAATATGTTGCTTCTTCAATTTTATTTCTATTTATACATTTTTCACACGATAGATTAAGTTGTATTTATTAGATACCTTTTACAAAGTTTTATAGTAATGGAATCTAACAAAAGAAAACTATCTAATGATTCACCAATAATTACCAATTATTTTTACTCTCTTTTCTCTATCATTATCAGACTCATTTTTAAAACATTTTGATCCAAAATTTCGTTCCATAATTATATAATGGAAAAATGAAAAGCTTGCTACATATGGATTTTATGAAGCCTTATGTTTGATTGCTACTTCATTTTTATAGAACAAACGTTTTATTGAGAATTATATTTATCTTTATATAAAATTAAATTTGAATGTGTTACAATATTGACAACAAAAATAATCACGTTATCATCAATTCAATTTAAATTTGATAAATTATTAAACTCTAAATTATTATGCATTATATGCCCCAATGTATTAAATCAGTTATGGTTTGCTCAATGCTTACAATCATTACACTAGTATCTACTCTTTTCAATTGATACATGACCCCTTTTAACATTCAATGGATGTCACATCATCTTATTACTTTTACTCACATTTCAAATCTTAAAGACTCAAAATCTAAAATTCAATGGATGTCACACCATCTTATTATTTTTTCTCACATTTCAAACCTTAAAAATTCAAAATCGAAGATTCAATAGATGCCACACCATCTTATTATTTTTTCTCACATTTCAAACCTTAAAAACTCGAAATCGAAGACTCCGTAATAAGCTTAAACCCTTTTAAAAGGGACATTGACACACAGTTCACAAATATAAGGAAAACGAGAGCAAAGCAGGTATGTTAATAAATCTTTAGCTAAAGCAAATTTTGAGTTTATGATGTGCTTAGTAAAGAAAGTATTTATTTTCCATTTCTAAAGTAGTTTTGGACGTGAGGAATGTATAAAATGTTTCTAATTTGTGCCATTCCCTGTTGCCTCTTCCCAACCTCTTCCAATTCCTAACTTTCATTACTCTGTGTTGGTATGTCTCCCCTCTCGCCAGGTCTCGTGGCTTCCAATTATTAGATGGTTTCTCTCTATGGATTATTAAAAAAATGATGGGTTAATCGGCACGAAGTTTGCAGGTGGCATGGCTCTTGCATTTATTCAGGGATAAGGCAACGCACGTTAAACTTTACAATTACATCTGCCGTAGATATTTACACTACAAGGAATTCCTACATCTCTAACAAATTAACAGATATTATCAAAGCACTTTTAAATTGGTGAGAAAATAAAGCATTTTTTTATTATTTTACAATTTTTGATGTTCATTTTGAAACAATTCCAATCAAAATTTTAACTAATAAATTTGGATTTAAATAAAGAGTTTTTTTTAATTCATTTTTTCTATGAGGACAATGGAGGAATTGGGATAGATATATAGAAAGATTTGGTTTTGTAAATGTATGTGTCAAATTTAGCACAGATTTTTTTTTGTTGAAGAAAATTTTAGTAAGATAAATTATGTTTATTAGTTTTAATTATGTTTAAATTTCATTTTTTTTTTGTAAGGGTTAGAATTATTGGTACATCCAGTAAGATGTGGATCTTAAAAGAATTTATGATTGCTCAGAATTTATGTTTGAGAAATATAATACAAATGTATTTATCAAAACTCAGAAATGCTTTTTTCTTTGCCATCTATAGTTTTCTTTTTTGAAAAAGTTAACAACGATCTCCTCAAAGGGCTTAATTTTTATTTTATCTATATATTTTGTTGTATTTTACGACCTAGGGTTTCATTAAGGTTGCTTGGGTTAGTAACCTCTATGTGCTTATACCTCCTCCATTGAGAAAGGGGTGCATGACAAGTCGTCATGACTTGAATGATGCACACATTGAAGCACTCGTGTCAAAACTTCCACATCAAGACTATTGCACCCTAAATGAACGCATGTTATTTTCGTAAAGGAAATTGAGAAGCTCTCTTTACAAAACAAATATGTTCCTAATGCATGCTACTATGTTTATTGTTTTTGTTATGGATCCTACATACATTATTAAAAATAAAAATACATTTTACAATGGGAAACTAATCCTCCACCCTTATGATAATGTTTTTTATGTTATGTTCAATATATTATCAGTTATGAAATAACTCAATGACTCTTCATTGATTTCTCTATTACCTCCGATGTCAAACTACATTTTTTCTTTTTTCTCTTAGCTTCCACCATAGTCCCACAATATTTAGTTCTTATTTCATGTTGCAGAGAGTTTAATTTATCTAATAAGCATACTAAAATTTGTAATTGCTTTGTATTGGGTGGGCTAATTTACCAAATTATTTATAACTTGCTCCCTTTGCATTTGTTAATCACTGCCATTTTAAAACTACACAATGGCTATGTTTGGTTCTTTTCTTTTGTTCTGCCTAATATTATGAAATGTACAATATTAGATAAGGTATGTCATCTCAAGGTCTTGACAATCATTGAATATCACTTGTAAATGTAATGTATAGAGCTTCTAGCATCTATGGGACGAATTGTATAAACTATATTGTCAGTGAAATTCAGTTTTGATAATTGTAGGTTGATATAATGTTTGTTGTAATTTTGCATTTAATATGTTTTTAAAATAAAAATATAACTATGAATTTTTTAAACAAGTTTTTCTTAACATTCCTATAAAATTGATTTTATAGACAAGAATCAGAATATCCCTTGGTGCAACAAAAGGCTTTGAATTTGAATACTTGCATGATTATATTGATCCTCCATTGATCCACACAAAGTTCAAAAGTAGCAATAATCTCCTAGATATAAACTACCATGCCAAAGTCTCATATTTTGGTTTGGCCAAACTTGGGTTTCATAAAGTAGAAGGTCATGTTTTTACTTAAGTTTTAGGAACACGGGAATAAGTTATCTTAGAGTAAACATAATCTCCCATTTCTTCCATGTTCAACAATACCTAATTTTTATTTAATTACCTTTCTTATTATTTTATCAATTATTTTATCTCATATCATATTTTCTATACTAATCTTCATCTTTATTCATAATTATAAATTAACGTTTTATTCTTGTATAGTACATTACTTATCATTATGCTTTTTATATTTATATTCATTGTTGTGGCATCTAGTTTGAAGGTATTTTATAACCTTGTGAATTGAGATTATATAACATCCACTTAGTATTGTATTATTATTTTTTTCTTTATTGTAATCTTCCATTCAAAGCTTATATATTCTTCATTATTGGTAGAAGCTGTAAAACATAATTATTGTTAATTTTTGTCAAAAAAAAATGCTAAAATGAATATAGTGTTTTCAAATGTATGAAGATAAAGATGGAAGGCCAAAACTCATATTCTATGAAAAATATTATATCTTATCAAAACACTGTTAAATTGGTGAGAAAATTTTAACATTTTTAATTCATTTACAAATTTTGATATTCATTTAAAAAAAAATTAATTTATTAATTAATCAATAAATATAGATTTAGATAATGTTCTATTCAATTTTTCATCAATTTATGAAGATATTGAAGAATTAAGTTTACTACATTTTATTAGTTTTTTCATACCAAAAAAATTAATTTGATAACTGTAAAAAAAATTATTATATTTTTTTATGATTGAAAAAGACTTGGTAAAATGAGTTAGGTTTATTAACTATAATCATGCCGAAAATTCTCTCTTTTTTTTTTTTTTTTTAACTATTAGGATTAGGGTTATTGGCGCATTTAATAAGATGTGGATTGTGTCCTTATCAAAACTTAGTAGTGTCTTTTACTTTGTTTTTTTTTTGTGGGGGAGTTTTAACCGTTGTCTATCGGCAACGGCTATCTTTCTTGTTTTTAATTTGATTTCACTAGCGCCTATTAGTTATCTGCTGGACCCACCTCGAGGTCGTTGATTGGCTGATGAGAATTACGCACGTTGAAAGGCAGGGTGTTTGTTTTAGTGTTTTTGCACGTCTCCAGGGTACTAACTTTTACTTTTCATCTTTATTATAGGAATCATCTAAGCCAGATAATTTGCTTTTTAAATTAATCATAAGTCTCTATAATATATATATTGTTTCAATAATTATTAAATTTGTATAACATAAGTTTTGAATTTTATTTTTTTTCTAAATCTTTTATTTTATAAGAGTTGGCATGTAATTATTTTAAGAAAATTTATAGTTTATAATTACATTGGAGGTATTTTTATTGGGGTGTTAGTCTTAAAAATTCTTAAATTTTTATTAGAGATGTTAATTTTGGGGTGCTCGTGGTTTTGGAGGGATAGTATTTAGGGAAAGGGTAATTTTTGGTCATTTGTTGGGAGCCATAAATATATCCACTGCCTCCATTGGCTATAAACTTCACCTCTCAACATTGTGTGGTGAATATGGCGAGCGACGAAAGAAAGATTATTGGTGGAGGCAAGACAATGGTTGGTTCTTTTGGCAATGGCGAGGATGCAAGTTGAATTTGGCATGCCATCACATCAAAAAGGTGGTGTCTAGCCTGATTGAGCTTAACCAACACGCACAAACTCAGAGGCGTGTTGGCATGGCTCTGGGCCCCACCCCAACATTGAAAAAGTCAGTGTCTAACCAAACCCAACATCATTTAGCTTAACACCATACACCAACTGTCAACCAAAATCTCATCCACTAACCATTACTGCAAATAACAAACACTAAATGGAACTGCATGCATTGGAGCAAACATTTAAAGCCAACCACATCGTTAACCCAAATCACACATCATTGACCAACCTCTACCTTTTTGTACGTCATCAACCAACCATTGCATTAAACGTAAAAAAGCTTGCACAATTAGCCTTGATTTTTACCCATATCCCTTGTTTGAACCCTGTTTTGTTGGAGATTTTTGGTCGCTGAGCACTGCAAGGATTATTCGAATTGAGCCATATTTTCAATCCATAACAATAAGTTATATGTAATCCTAGTAACTTATATGTTTAAACCACTAATTTGTATGATTTGTGGGGCAAAATTGTCAATTTTGAGCGAAATATTACGTTCCCCAATATATATATTTTGAGTCTTCTTTGAACTACTAAATAGTGAGAACTTAAACGAAATTAACAAATTATAATGGCTATAAAACCTTCCTCAACTTAAATTTTTCTCCTCTTCCTTTAGACTACTAGGTAATAAATTAAAATGGCCTATAAATAGAGGTAGAAACCAGAGATCATCGTAGATCATACTAGAACAAAATGTTTAAAATTGGACAATAACAAGACTATCCTTATATTTTATCCTACATGCCATGTCGTTGCATTTTATTACATACCATAGTATCAAGTAGTTGTATTTTATAGGTTTTATGATTTGTGGTTAAATGTAATTCGATGTGGGATTCACTATGGGATTCGAACCAGTAATTTGTATTCACATATTTTGTAGTTTTTATTCAATGTGGTTATACACAACGTAATTTGTATTCGATGTGGGATATAATGTAGGTTGTGCAAGGGATATATATATATATATATATATATATATATATATATATATATATATATATATATATATATATATATATATATATATATATATATATATATATATAAAGCTTGGGATATAGATAAGACTAGAGCAATGATAGCTTGAAAAGTGTTTTAGTTTAAATATTACCTTACCAGTTAGTTATGCAACAACATGATTTTCATAGATAGATGTATGATTTACTAGCCCAAGAAAGGGGCTCTACATTAAATCAAAAACTTTATTATAAAAGCTTAAGACTCTTAAAATTCATCTATAATAGGTGGCATGTTAATCACTCACATGTCGAAGCAAAAGAGGAATTAAACTTAAGATTTACAATGACCCTGAGGATATATTTATTTTTCTAAATCATGCTAAGATCGATATCATGTTAATATCGATATGAAAATCCAAAAGTACAATGAAAAGCAAGAAAAAAACTAACTTTTTTTTTTGGGGTGGCGGGGGGGAGGGGGCTACGGGGGGTGGGGGTTCTCTAACTATTTGAATTCTTTATGTAAAACCACTGCTTAGAATAGGTAAAAACTATTGTTTTGTTATGGAGCTATTGCTTACATATTGAAAACTATTGTATTACTTACACAATTACCATTTTAACATGCACTACAATCTTCATTGCATAACAGGTCAATTGATAATGTACATGCAATCTCTTCTCTACACAAAATGATGTTTTCGCTATGAGATATAAAATACTCTTTTCTTCTCTATTTTGTATGATAATACTTTAATTCAATTGAATTCAATGTATTAAAATCACCTCCTACAATCTCTGTAGCCCCTTGTATACACTTTATTGATTCATTCTTTTGACTGTTGTATAAAAATCTTAGTTAGCTGATTGAATAACCTTTTATTGATCCAAATAGTGTGTGTGTGTGTGTGTGTTGTGGGATTGGAATAACCGATTGTAAGGAACATCATTCATTTTAATTAAAACTTGTATGTTATTATGTTTTTCTTGTCTTTGTGGTTGAGTTAACTATGCAGAAATAGGGTTTTCATAGATAGATGAATGCTTAACTAGTCCAAGAAAGGGGCCCTACATCAAATCAAAAACCTTGTTACAGAAGCTTAATCCTCTTAAAATTCATCTATAATAGGTGGCATGCTAATCACTCACACATCAAAGTGAGAGAGGAATCAATCTTAGGATAGGTGGCATGCTAATCACATGACATAACTCAACCTATATTAAATTAATTTTGATATTGCTGACCTCTTCAATTATACCTTGTATTCTCCAAATTTTCATCCTACTTGTTTCATCCCCATTGACGAATATTTGGGAATCTTCTTAACCCCATTTTCCATAGCCTTGGATCAACCCATAATTAAACCTTGCCCCTAAAGCCATGTTGTTAGTGTTTTTCCAAATACACACAATCCCAAATAAAATGCTAATCCCTTATGACTTATAATGATATACATTGCCAAAAAATCCTCTGGATTCTAATTCGAAGCTCCATCAAATTTGAGCCTAATCCAAATTATTGATGAATGCATATATATATCAATAATAGTTATAAACCAAGAGAATACACAAATAACATAACCATCTCAAAAATACTAAGATCAACATATATGTTAGGGGAAATTTATGAAAGATGCAAGTTCTAAATACAAGATGAAATAAAAAATTATAGCTTCATAAATATACTAAGGAACACAATGGTCCATAAATGATCCACTCAAAATTATAATCCACTTTACCCTGGATTGAATATCAATTATTACTAAGCAAATACAACATAAGGATATTGCAACATGTAATAAATCATATAAAACATTTGCTGACAAATGTGGATAATTTAATGAATGGATATAGTCCACATTATCAGATACGTCCCTATGCTTATCTAACCCCAACTACTTTCACTTACTTGCCACTGCCACCGTTTATCCACCTCAATCTAACTGTAGTTATCCAACCATAACATGAAATTTGAACATTGAAACCATAACATGACAACATGCACACGAAGTGCAATCATAAAAAAAGGCTACACAAATTTCCCTCCCAAATGGACCCATTTTAGTGGTCCCCCAAATGCCCTATTTTATGGATGTCTGACCTGCATTGAGAATTTGGATTTGCACCCAAGTTTTTTCCAATATTTCTCCTATTTCTAATAAACATGTAATCTTGATCTATTGCTTGCAAGCATAACAAAGTAGTTTCTCCTATTTAAAGACAATGTGGGATTTTTTAATCTCATTAATCAATTGTGAAAAACAATCAGCTGCCATTCTTGAGTATATCACATGGGTAGGATATCGATTAACTACATTTTTAGTTTCTTTTATATATAGTTGAAATTTATATTTATTAATCTTGTAATGGATGTTGTCCCTTAAACAACATGTTGATAGTTGTGCATTACTTTTATTCTAGAAATATACATTCCATGTTTACATTTTGTTAGCTACTAGGGTTTTAGTTCATCTTTTCCTTGTCAAGTAAAAATACACATTGTTCATTCTAGGTTGCATTTCTTAATAAAAATGGGTCATATCTTAATAAAGAAAACACGGAAAAAGGAGTCGAATAGAGAAAATATTTAATACACCAAACTATTATTCATTCACTCTGATAATAATTCATATGAATGATTACAAAGTTATATAGGAAAACACTTTCCTATAATTGGGGAGATAATATCTCCACTAATATCTCTCACGGCCCTATAATAATTCACACTAACAAACTGAGTATAAACAAATATATTGTTATCATCATATATTCGAATAACGAATCTAATAACTAACTCACCAATATACTATTTACCTCTCAGTAAATATCAAATTATAAAATCTAATGTAATAAACTAATCCCTAACATTCCTCCCCTTAGTTTTTACATGGTGCAAAAACATTCACACTCTCACCTAAAATATGCTCACCCCTGTGGCATGCCTTATTTGGCTCATGACCTTGATCCAAAATAAGGCTCGCTCCTCTCGTGGTTTTAATCAAGTCTACCAAAAACCTTGACATGAATAGGATCTCATCAACTGTTCACCTCTTATGGTTTTCTAGATCTACCACGAACATTTTTAAGATCTATGAACTGACTTACATTCATGTTTTTTGTCCTTTCATTATATTTTTATATCAAAGAATTATTTTTTGATTTGCACAAAAATTAAATTACTTGAACAAGCATATTTTTTTGTTCTTATTTTCAAACATACAATAGAAACTATAAAAATACACCACACATAATATGTCACCAAATCATTTTAGGCCCCATCATTGGTGACTGACGAGAGGCTCTGAAACCTCCAACTTATGTTTCCTCCATCCTCTAATAGATGAAGCTATTCACTCATCCAATATTCAATGAAGCTCAGCTATATGAATTTTATGAGGATATATCCCCCCACAATCCGAATGTCACGTACAAGCGAGAAGGCATCCGTGAAGCAAATATTTTTATACTTTACAATTTTTGATAATGACTCTATATGACACCTCAACCTAAACGACTTTGAATTTTTTGACATATAAACACTTTTATTTTTTTGACTTAACACTTTTTTATGACTTTTTATGGACATTGACAAATAATGAAAATGATGACTTTTTAATTTTGACAATAACAAAGACTAATATATACATTTTTTAAAAATGACTATAATATTACTTTGACACTTTTGACAAAATACCAAATATTTATATTGACCATGACCCTAGATGGTAAGGGTGATAAAATAATATTTAATTAGTAAGATAATAACAAATTATATTATAATTAAACAATAAAACTGTTTTGAACATCTAAGATAATAAGATAATAACCAAATACTAAGAATAAACTCACGACAATATTTAGACTCAAAATACGAATAAAACTTTTTCAAACAACTTATGATTCCTAATGAACTATTAAATGCAAAAATTTGACCAAACTAACACATGAACTACCTTAAAGACATGACTTTTGCATGGATATGCATAGTGCGACTGTGTGTTGTTACGTAGATGAGACAGTTTATTAGCGAGCTTAAAAACATGCATATAACATGAAACTGAAGACTACATCAGTGTTGGCTCAAGACCCATGTCCAAAACTGCACCAATCAAGGAAAAGACTATGACAGACTTGATGAACATCATGCAAAATTTTGGATCATGCATAGCTATGCATGTGGCAACAAAACGGATCTACGCTTGAATTGAATGAATTGTGTCATTTTGCACATGAAGACATTTGAATCAGGTTGACAATAGGGAGACTTTAGGTGAATGATGTGGCGAGTAGAATACAAAGAACATAGAACCTTATTTGGGCAAGAAGAATGCACACGTAGTCAAAATAATGTGCACAAAACTTTATTTAGATAGACATATAAACACCAAATCCTGCTAACTGTCAGGATGATGTAGATCTTGTAGCACTTTCCCTCACAATTTTTAATCACCTTAGCAAAGGACCTTCACCTGTCTTGAATGTGTTTTGCATGGTGAGTAGAGATTCACCATATACGTAATTCAATGATCAGACATCAAGAAATATAGGATGCTTTTGATTTCATGCATCGATAGAGAATAATGTTATTTTTTATTCAATTTCCAAGCTTGCGCACACAACCGTTATAATAGATTACAACTTTAATCTTTGGGACACAGTGTATCCTTCATAAAAATATACACCTCAATTCTAGTACACAATAGGCCTTGCCATGCTTCTTTTGATTATTAACAAAAACTAAAATATCAAATATCCAATTTTCAATCCATTGGAGAAATGATTCGATTATATGGGCAATTTGTAAAGAGAAGGAATACAAGATGTGATACAAGCTTTTCACCACGATATTTGAAAATGCAAGTTGAATGTAAATGGCTCAATTACGCTACCTTTTACATCAGGCAAAATATAAAAAAAATAAAAATATAGACTAAACCGAATTAATCTAAAACTCTCACATAAAATCATCTCTCATTGTCTAGGGCAACCATAACTTACAATGAATTTGCCTCTTCGCGTATTTAACAAATCATTGAACTGCTTTGATACCAGATAATAAAACTGGTTTAGATCTTAATTAAAAAAACATGAAAAAGGAGCTAAACTATTTAATACACCAAACTATTATTCATTCACTTTGATAATAATTCATATGAATGATTACAAAGTTATATAGGAAAACACTTTCCTATAATGGGGAGATCATATCTCCACCAATATCTCTCACAACCCTATAATAATTCACACTAACAAACTTACTATAAATGAATATATTATCATCATAATTTATTAGAATAATCAATCTAATATCTAATTCACCAATATACTATTTACCTTTCGATAAATATCAAACTGTAAAAGCTAATGTAATAAACTAATCCCTAACATTTCTATAAAAAAATTCTCAATACACATTGGTCATTCCAGGTTGCATTTCTAAAAAAAACCATAGAGTTCAACTATACTAGGAAGCATAATAAATGGCTTTATATTGCCTCTAAAAGAAGAACACAAACTCTTTTTATCAAGATTCATTATTCCTTTTCATATGCCTAAATGTATTTCACTTTACCATCAATAGATTTCATGTTGTATCACTTAGATTGTTGAAAAATACTACAGTTTGGTAGATACTATTATCAAGGGTGTACTAACTAATAAGCTATTTGAAAATATCCAAAAGAAAGTTATGCCTCTAGGTGGGTTGGAAGAGATTCTATAAATAACTCAATCTTTTGAATTATAATGTTGCGTTGTCCATTTATTTCAACAGAGTGGTCGTTACCTACAATGCTTACTTTTCTAGGGTGACATTGAATTCACATACGTTAGTTTTAAGTATTCAACCTATCTAGAAATGAATTTTTTTGATAAATTATTCTTTCATTTGAACTCTATTAGTTCCCAAAAATGCATTAAAGCAATTGAGCCCTTGTTTAGTGTAAATGCCTAAATCCAACACGAGTCGAGTATCAAAGCCTAAATCCTAAGCCATA
Source organism: Torreya grandis (assembly GCA_037957365.1). Lineage (NCBI taxonomy): Eukaryota > Viridiplantae > Streptophyta > Pinopsida > Cupressales > Taxaceae > Torreya > Torreya grandis. The sequence continues at coordinate 3,605,678 of JARHVA010001041.1, read as the reverse complement.
TTCCCATTTTCTAGTGTTCTTTTGAAAGGTCAAGTTCATGTTAAATGGCTAAGTGTTATTTGGTCTTTACTTAGTATATATAAAGTCTTATTTGTGTCAGACAAAGTGTTTTACAAAAAGTCTGAAAGAATTGCATTTCTTTGAGAAAAGTGTAAAGTCAAAATTCTTCAAGAAAAATGTAGGGCTCATTTGTTTCGAGAAAATTATTTTGGACATTTTATCGAAGACAATTATCCCAATAAAGAAAAGTTTGAAATATCTCATATGCTTCAGGAAAATTATTTTGAACAAAATTTTTGAAACAATTATCCTGACAAAATGCTCAAAAGGATTGTTGCAGAGCAAAAATGTTGAAGACCAATTACTACAGAGGAATTGCTCGAATTAAAAGTCCTGACATATAAAATCCACATGAAAACAAGATGCCTGAGACCAGAAGGCCCGATAAACAAAGTCCCCCAAAAAATTTGCCCAAATTGTAGGTATGACAATCTCACAGATGTCTTTTGACATGTGTACATACATCAATTTTAAGGCACGACAAGTAGTCATTGGGATTCAAATGTTCTAGGATGGTTGCACAAGTTTCAAATTTAAGCTCCATGAAGTAGTTGTTTGATTTCAAATGGAGGAAAATCTATGGCTTACATTTGCTCAAGCAAGGACGATCTAACAATGAGTGAGGATTCAGAAAGTCAAAGACCCTATGAGAGAATGCAAGATTGATAAGTGTCAAGATCTTGGGAAAGCAACAACAGATCTAATAGTGAGCTAAATATGTCAAAAGGTCAAGAAGCATAAGGTACTTCCATGTAGTGAGATGACACTCAAAGCAATAGAGACCATTTATAAGGTACATATGAAGCCCACAAGGCTACCAAGTGGCACATCTTTGAGGCCAAGTACAGGTAGTGTCCAATAATGCTCCACCCCTCAAATCAATTTTTATAGAGTTCAGTATGGAGGAAATGAAGAATGTTTTCAGAATTCAGTATCGTGACAGAGTTGATCTAAGGTTCCTTTTGGCTGAATTTGAAAACATCAATAAAAACCCCAATGAGTGTGTTCAAGACTTCAATACACGACTCAACAAAGTTATGATATGACTGCTCCAGAATATTAAGCCTAGTGATACAACATGCTTGATAAAGTATTATGATGCCTTCGACAAGAAGGCTATGTACTAATTCAGGGACAAGGCTCCTATGAACTTGCGATTGACATTCAATATGGCCATCCAAATTTAGAATAATATAAAGGTTATGGGTGAGCCCATAAACAAGCATGCTAGTGTAAAATTGATCAATCTTGAAAAGATGCAATCAACTAAGGTAGTCAACCTTGAGGAAATTGTTAAGACTTTGGCCTCCGTTGTCAAAGAGATGTCCTAAAAGTTGGATAAAGTTGAAAAGGGGATCCCTCGTGTGTCTACCAATCAAGAGAGGGCTTTAAATTCCAATCAAGCACCAAGGTCTGTATGTGATGATAACAATTAGAAAAAGAAAGTTGGAAGAGAAGTGCTTGATCCATTGCATGCCAAGGTAAATGTTGTGAATTATGATTTTGATTTTGATTGGTGTGACAAGTACTTCCTTCCACATCCTCCAAGTGATACAGCTGAACCAAGTGATGAAGATGTGGGTAATCTTGAGTCTGTGTCTGATGATGATGATATTTTGATATTCAATTATCAAGACTTCCCATGTAAGTTTTTTGCCTCCATAGAAATGATGAATGCTATTGTTGATCAGTTTTGGAGTGTGGTCAAGAAGGCCCTGACATATGAATTTGCTTGTGATGATAATATAACACAAGCATATAATTACACAATCATGATGAAATTAAAGATCCAAAATGTGCTTTAACTGAAGTGTTGCCCACAAATATGGAATTGGGTAGCCTCATTGGGAATGTGGATGTTGTTGAGCAACTATTTGTTCTTGATGCTGGGTTTGATAACAAAGGTGTTGTTTGGAGAATGACATTCAATGAAGATGGGGTTATCTTCTATGCCCTTGAGGATGAGAATTTTTAGACTTATTTCAAGTAGTACTTTAAGTGCATAAATGACATTGTTGATCCTAAAGCACTCCAGCTTGGTACTTGCCTAATTGCAACTAAGAAATAGTTTTATTTACAATTGCTGAAAAGGTACCAAGATCTTTTAGTGTGGTCTTATCCAGATTTGAGTTCATGTAAAGAGGATCTATTTCAACTTGTCATCATATCATAGTGTAGTAGTAGTACGTTCAAGCAATTGTAGAAATTGGTTTACTACATCTTGGCCACCAAGCTGCTATAAGAATTAAAGAGATTAAGGGAAGGCAAAATTTCAGAGCCACCAGTTAATGGCAAATAACTGAAACATTTCCTTCAATGAGCCAGTGATTGTGTATATATTATATAGTGTTTTGTTGCTTTGTCCTTCTGTTACTTTTTTGCCCTTCTACTTCGAGTCTTATTTGTATAGTTTCTTTCTATTATTTTTTATTATGTGTTCAATTTTAGATCCTCTTGATAAATTTTTGTTAGTCTGCCTTGTTTTGTTGAGCCTTTATGAGTGTCATTGATAAATTGGCTAAGTCTTGACTCCGTGACCTAATGGATTGGCACACGGTCTTACGTTTTGGGGTTCTTTGCACACCTACAAGGGGAGTACATCCCCAGATGAGAGCCAGTGTTAGTGATCAAAATTGCATTAAAGCAATTGATCCCTTGTCAAGTGTAAATGCCTAAATCTAGCCTGAATTGAGTATCAAAGCCTAAGTCCTTAGCTATATTCCTATTTTTTAGTGTTCCTTTAAAAGGTCAAGTTCATGTTAAATTGGCTAAGTGTTATTTGATCTTTACTTAGTATGTATAAAGTCCTATTTGCGTTGGGCAAAGTGTTTTACTAAAAGTCTAAAAGAATTGCATTTCTTTGAGAAAAGTGTAAAGTCAAAATTCTTTGGGAAAAATGTAGGGCTCATTTGTTTTAGGGAAATTAATTTGGACATTTTGTCCAAGACAATTGTCTCGACAAAATGTTTTTTGAAATATCTCATATTCTTCATGGAAATTATTTCAGACAAAAAGTTTGAAACAATTGTCCTGATAAAATGTCTGAAATGATTATTGTAGAGCGAAAATGCCAAAGACCAATTATTGCAGAGGACTTGCTCAAAATAAAAGTCCTGACATAAAAAAGCTTCAGGAAAACAGGATGCTCAAGACCAAAAGGCCTAATAAACAAAGTCCCAAAAGAATTTTTTCTGAATTGTAGGTATGACAGTCTCATGAATGTCTTTTGATATGTGTACAAACATCAATTCTAAGGCACAATAAGTAGTCATTGGAATTTAAATGTAATAAGACAGTTGCACGAGCGTCAAATTTAGGCCCGATGAAGTAGTTGTTTGATTTCAAATTGAGGCAGATCTATGGCTCATGTTTTCTTGAGTGAAGATGATCTAATGATGAGTGAGGATTCAAAAATTCAAAGACCCTATGAGAGAATGTGATATTGACAAGTGTCAAGATCTTTGGAAAAGAGAAAAAAATTTGATGGTGAGTAGAATAGGTTAAAAGGTCAAGATGTATTAGGTGTCGCCATGTGGTGCAATGGCACTCAAAGTAATAGAAATTGTTTGTAAGGTACATAAGAATCTCGTGAGGCTACCAAATGGCACATCCTTAGGACCAAGTATAGACAGTGTCCAATAACGCTTCACCCCTCGGATCTTGATTCGATGGAGTGCATTTGCTCACCCTATCCAGATCTGATGGTGCATAGCCAATGTTGAAAATACAAGGATATTATGGACAAATACATAGATGACAAGTGGCATTACTATGTACCATGAATTAGAGCTCGAGCATCTCATGCAAGATCAATGGCTTGCATTTGCTCAGAGAGAGATGAACTAATGGTGCGAGCCAAGATGAACTTTTCAAAGGGTTCAGATTGCATGAGGAAGTGACAAGTGTCTAAATTGGAACCAATTAATCATCTTAGTCACTCTTAGACCCCAAGAATGCCTAGTTGGATTTAATGTGGTGTGTCAAGTGTCAGTATATGGAAAAATTTGGCTTGACAGCTAAAACTAATGGTTTTTTCATGAACATGGAAATGATTCGAAGCACAGAGAAAGGTCTAACTACCAGTCCAATGCATTTTTTTCCAAATAGTCATGGATCTTTTCTATTTTCATCACACCTAGAGATTTCTAATTGTAATCATCACAAGGTAATGGGCTTTCCTTGGCGTGCACAAAGGGGAATATTTCTATCTAGAAGCTTCCATGATTTGAAAATTGATTAGTAGGAGAGCATCTCCAGATGGTTACACATGAGTAAAAATTTTGTTTGGCTCCTCAAATTATTTCCATCCTCCAGCTATGCAGGTAAGTAGTCAAAAGCATCTCCAAATGGTTGCATATGATAACAATTTTTTGTTTGGGTCTCCACCTTAAAGTTCACCATCCTGATCATGAATTCATCGGCATCTTTAGTCAAACGATCAAAGGCTTGTTGCAAAGCTTCATCATTCCTTGCAATGGTAGTTACAACAATGATTCTTTTCTTTCAAGTCGATGAGGATCATAGGCATGGCAAAGGGAAAATTTCAGCTGGAAGTATCTTGGCAGACTTGAAGGCTTGTTCTATAATTTTACAAATTATAATCCACAATCCCAGATTTGAAAATGTATAAATAGAGGGCTTCTCATCTATTCAAGGGGTTTGTTGGTAATTGTGTTGGTCTTTGTTTCTCTCCAAGTCTAGGCTCTTCAAATTCTTGTGATCACTATTGTGTGTGTATTTTGCCTCTCTTACTAAGGTGGTTGCAATTGTACAATCATTAGCAAGCTATGAGAGCATCTCTATATGTCTCCCTTTTCCAACATGGAGCAAATCCACCATGCTTGTCCCCATGGCAACATTTTGAAATATTGGTGTATGTAAGATTTTCTTTCAAGTTAATGGAAAATACTTGCAGTTATTTATTGTATCCTATTAAATAAATGCAATAATGTGTTTTACAAGTTCTGCTGATTGGATATTTGGGTTTGTATTCATTACTGGTTGTCATTTTGAGCATATCCTTAGGTTATAAATCCCTTTCTATGGTTATATTTAGAAATATGTTGTTGAATACCTTTTAAGGGCACCTTGGGTTCATGAATTTAATAGGAGAAATTATTTAAGATTCTAGTTTCAGTGTATGTTCTAGGGTTTCAGGGATCATTTAAGCATTTGCATTTTATTGGCACAAATGGATGCAAAGTTCTTGTAGTTTCCAAGACTTGTATTTTAGTTTTCCTACATCTTTGCAATAAGTGATGTCATGTATATTGCAAGATACCCCGTTGTTTGAAAAATCTTCAGTACACCACCACGCCCTTCCTCTTTATAATTAACAAACTATTCTACCTTGTCGTACCCTGCAAATAATACCTCTTGTTGCATATTAGAAGTATTTTTTGCCTTGCAAATGCATAAATTCTTACATACTTAACATGTGTTTGTAGTTTGTGTTGTAAAGATTAGCATTGAAATCTTTCATTCAACCCATGTTGTTGAAAATTCTTTAGGTTGAAGATTGCAGTCACTTTTCCATCTGTCTTTAGTAGCTTGTATCTGGCCTAGAGCATTTGCTCATTTCATGTGACAACCCTTTCCGGGTAGAGTGAGCAAGTTTGGTTGTATTCTTGTTAGATTTGTGTTTCCTTATGCCAATAATCCCTATGGAGATTGAATTGAAGAATCTCTCCATGTGAGCAAGCTACCCCATAGGTCCTCTTACCTTGGTTCAGGCAAAGCCAGAAGTAGCAGGGAGATGACCATACCCTTTGTAGGTGTCTCTCAGTCATTTTCTACATCCAATCCATCCAGGATGCCAAACCCTCCCCCAACTACAATGACATATTATTGGGTTTTTCATATTTGCTTTCCACTTTATTTCAAAGTGTGTAAGGCCAAGCGTACAATGTGTACAACTGAAAACTAAAAAACTCTACACAAAATTTCTCTATTATTGTTGAAAGTGGAAGTAGATATTATGGCTAATTGAAAATCAATTATTTCTCATGTTGTTCTCAAGTGTTGAGGTAGCTCATTGATCTTATGTAACGTTTTAGGATTAAGCTATTTGTTACACAACATTAGAGTGTGGAATTAAAAATTAGTGTAAATGTTGAGGTTGTTTTAGTGTCATATAGTCAATGTTATTCCTATTCAAACTCTAAGAGGAAAGACATACTTTGCTTTCATATTTCCATTAGGATTATCTTCTAAAATGGGATTGTCTTCTAAAATGGCATCATTACTACTCAAGATACAAAAGTAATAGAGTGAGGCTGTAGCTAAAATCAAAAGTTTTGGGTATAAAAAATTGTATCAAACTCTAAAAATTAGTTATGATTCGCTCAAACTTGAAATAAAATATCTCATAGTAATATCATTCCAGGTTGCATTTCGCTAATTTTTTTATGCCATGTAATAATACTCACGACCATGAAATATACTTATTGGTGGATTCTAATTTTTATTTTTTAATTTTACTCAGAGCTCATTTATACTAGACTTCTTTTTCATTAAAAAAATTAGGTATAAAAATATCCATTACATTTGCATTGTTTTCGAATGGTTTTTTATATGAATTTTTCATTTAAAAACAATGTGGGATTTTTGAATCTCAATAGTCAATTAATATTCTACATATTCCACATAACCATTAACTCTAGCATCCATGTTAAATTTGCTAATACAAACGACATCAAAACATGTTATGTTAACTATTTATTATGCATATAATCATGTGCTAGCTAATGTGGTGTGTGCAGGGTTCCAGCCAGTTTATCTGTCATCTTCCATCTCTATCTATGTCATCCTCTCTGTTAATACTCTACCTCCACCACACTCTGAGAGATGAGTTCACCTGCATCAATCTCACAAGCAGGTAGTTAGACCATATCAACATGATATACTAACATCATAAAATATAGCTTAAATAATAAATCAACATGTTTGTAATATAATCTCATACACTATAGTTATCTCATAGCAAAGCAAACATATAGCCTAAACAATATTCTACTAACTTATAACAATATATATCTCAAAGCTTAGTAAAAATAACCAAACCTAATTTGTCAAATATAAACATCCATGGATAATCAAATAGTTTGCTTAGTGAGGAATCATGATGTAACAATTAAAAAATTGAGGGTGAGCCTCCCATCTAACCACCCAACCGACTACGTAAATGCAAAGGTAACTGGTCCTCTGAGGTTCAATGGGTATTGAACTTGGATGGGGGCTGGGAGATCACTCAAACCCCACCACTAGGTCTCACCATCAAACTACTTGTTAATTATGTTGTTTTTTTTATAAGTAAAAAAAAAAATTCAAGACGCTGCTATAAAGCTTTTACATATAAGCCAGAGGACCACTCACTGGAACCTTATACATCAGGAAGGTCCCAATAAACAACTAAAGACTAGTGATTGATCATAATATAATAAACAAAGGTTTAGTTCTCAGATGTTATTTTTCCTCTTTGTTTCCCTCTTCCTCAATTTGACTAGTGTGTTAGCTAGTATTCTACACATAGTGCCAATGATGCAAATGGGATTTTATATTCATGGTATCCTCAACAATGCTTGATAGTGTGTTCTGTACCCCCTCAATATCATTTGTATTTATTCTGAGTATGGTCAGACCCTATGTGTGCACAATCAGCGCTTTCCCACTATTCTCCATGAAGTTTTTTATATGAGTCAAGTTATCATTATGGCGTCTGTGAGATTAAAATAGGCCATAAAAAATTCTCTAAACCTCCTTGCTGAATCCTCCAAATCGTTCCATTGCTCCAGATTTTCATTGTTCTACTTTGCCACCAAAGTTCTAATACTTTCTATAGCCTCCTTAATAGCACTAATCCCCTTTATAAAGTCCTTAAGACTCTCCACTAATCTTACTTCTGCATTGGCTCTTGTTTTATTGAGTAAAGACTCTTCTCCATACTCTCAGCCTCGATCTTGCTGACTCTCCTCAATCTTAATAGTGAATTGTTTTTTACAGGTCTTTCTTGGATTGGTCCGGCCTTTTTCTTGCCATAATCAACACAGTCCTCACTCTCAAGATCATTTATTACTTGTTTTCCTTTCTCTTTCGCTTCACACTATTGTCCACTTCTTTTTATCCACCTCCTTCATTCCTGGAAGGTGGCATAGAAGCACCTGCCTCTAAGATTTGTTTCACCTCCTTCTTGGTCGCTGCTACTTTCATGATTACTTTCATCATTTTTAAATTCTCTTTAGCGCCTTTGAGTTTGAGGCGTCCTGGCATCGGAATCCTCAACGGCTCTTTCTGAGCTTGCTTGAATTGCTTGGCCGATTTGAGAGGGCTCTTTTGCTCCATTTTCTCCCAGTTCCCCTACTGTATCAGCTTGTAATTGTTCCTCCCTGTCCACGTTATGCCCTCTCAAAAGATCCTAGGTTGGCTGCTCTGTAGCTGTTCTAATCTTTTCCAATATGTTGATCGATATTGTCAACAATAGTCATAATACTTGGAGAAATGCCATACAAACTTCTCAACTGATTTTCCACCACTGCGCCAGCTTTGCAGAATGAAAGAGGTCCTTTAAAAAAATTCTGCTCTTCCCTGGGTTTAAAGCCTCCTGTTTCCACCTTCTCCTCTTTTTTCTTCTAACATGGAAGGTTACTCCTCTAACAGTTTGATGCCAGCGTTTTCTTCCATCGTCGTACTTGCTAAAGTCGTCAATTCTCTCCCTCCTTATCGTGAAAGGAAACACCCAAGTAGCCTTATTATTTAGATCTGATTTTTTGTGATTTCTAGGCAAACCTGTCCTAGTACTATGCTGCACCAGACAATTAATTAGTTGCAGTTTTTAGTATTTTGGGAACTAAATTCCACCTGAAGCGTCGCCCCAATCCATTGCCAACACTGCCTTTTTTATGATGTTGTGTCACTTTTCTAAATCGTATGCTTAGCGTCTCTTCCTTCCTTTCCACTACGCATCTCTCTTCCAATTAACTCTTGGCATTCTAAATCATTTAATTAATTTATTAAAAAAATTTAAATAAATAATTATAAAAGAAATAATATTTTTATGGTTTATAAAATAGGAAACAATATTTTTTAGAATAAAAAGTCTATAAGAATTTTTTAAAAATAATTATAAAAGAGATTATTTCTACCATTTATATAGTAGGAAACAATATTTATTGAATTAAAGAGTACATAAGAATTTTTGAATCAATTTTTAGAAAATAGTATTTTCAAAAAAATTAATTATTTAAAACTAAATTTTCTATGAAAATCAATCATCTAAAAATTTATAAATAATTTTATTGTAATATCATTTATTATAAAAATCATATATTTAAAAGAAAAATATACATATATTGAAAAAAATTACATTTAAAATTTTATAATTCAAAAATAAAATGAAATAAAACAATTAAATATTTATAAATCATAAAAACAAGTTAAAAAAACTGTGTTTAATTTTTGTTTTGGAAACTGGGAATGCAAATAAACAGTGTACTGCTGGGCAGATATACTTGAAAAATCAACCTTGAATCCACTTCAACCATTTTGTTGCCATTAAACACAGTTATGCATCCATTATAAATTATCAACATATAATGCTAACAGCAACCCATCTTTTATGTGAGGGCCAACAAAAATATACAAAATAAATTACACAAAGTGCAGAACCTCTCTTATGTCAAAACCACTTTTAACCAGAACAATAATCTTACAGATATGCTGTTGCTGCACAACGACATCAAAGCATTTCTATTTCACTGCTATATGACATAATATCCAACCCAAGCCAGCAAACAAGCTTGGCCTCAAATATAAAATACAGATCACAACAGTACTGGAAAATTAGGTTAAATTTAACAGTTGTCTAGTAAAAGGGTTTAATTTTTCTTTTATTTATAATTTTTGTGTGTTTTGCGAGTTAGGGTTCCGTGGAGAATGCTTAGGTTAGTAATCTCTATATGCTTCTCTTCTCTCATATGAAAAAGGGGTGCACGAATGTTAGCATTGTTTTATTTTTTCATCAATGAAAATACCATGCGCTCTAAGAAATATAATCCACTCTTCATTCCTTCCGGATATTATTAATGGCATTTTTTTAAGATATTAAAAATCACTTCAAGAATGGATTTGATGACTTGTAATTAAGTTTATTAAAAGTATCTCACATTATTTAGTTAAGTCCTGTAAATATGTATATATATATATGTATTCCTGTTTTTAAAACCCTATCTTTAGTGATTTCGATTTAGAAGCAAACAATGGAAAATAAGCCAAACAATGAAACAAACAAAAACCTATAAAACTCAAAACTAATAGTAATAATTAATTAAAAATAGCTCTCTAAAATTAACTAGGATTAATTTTCCATTTAATTTTTGTTTTTTTAAAGTTTTATCATTGTCTATTTAGAATTGTGTAAGACATAACTAGTTTCAGTTGTGCTTCATTCTTTGATTTTAACATGTTTTCAATATGCCTTTATATAAAGAGATCTTTCAAAGATAATAGAATAACAAACCTTTCTATTTTAAAATGTCTCTAACAATATCTAGAAAAAAAAATCGATGAACAATAAATAAACTAATAAACTTTTTAAAATTAGTATGGAAGAAATTACGATTTCCAACACTCCCCTTTAATTTATTCCACTAGCTATTACAACATCCATTACTCTTAGATTTTGCCTCAAATGCTTGAAGCTCTCCTTCACTGATGCCTTCATGAAAATGTCTGCTAATTGATCTTTAGATTTACAGAATGCTAATTTGATTTCATCATCTTCAACCAATTCTCTTATGAAGTGATAATGAATTTGTATGTGCTTGCTTTGACCATTCAACACTATATTTTTCGGCAATGCTATTTAAGACATGTTATAACAAAATATGATTTGTGCCATCTGTTTGTTTCTTCTTCAAATCGACTAAGACTCTTCTTAGCCAACTACGAAAATGGCATGTCACATTTGCTACAATGTATTCAACTTCTGCCGTGGAAAGAGAAACTATGGGTTACTTCTTGGATGCCCAAGAAATGGCTCCTAAACCCATGTGAAAAATATAACCAGATGTGTTTTTTCTATCATCTACACTAATTTTCCAATCGCTATCTATATAGCCAACTAGATCAAAATCACTTGATACAGTCTAAAGAATGTCATAGTTCTTGGTTCCATTGACATATCTTAGAATTCTCTTACCTGCTTGCCAATGTGTATCTTTAGATGTTTTCATAAATCTAGAAATCAAACTTATTGTATACACTATATCAATTCTAGATGTCATCTAATACATGAGGCTACCTACCATGCTCTTATATAAAATTAAATTCACTTCAGTGCCACAGTCTTCCTTACTCAACTTGAGCCTTGTAGGGGTTATTGTTGGCGCAGGCTTACTGTTCAACATTTTGAACCTCTTCAAGATTTGTAAAGCATACTTTGACTAAGAGATGAATATGTCATGATCTATTTCTTGTATTTCTATACCAAGAAAATATCTTAACAAACCCAAGTCTATCATTTTAAATTCCATTTTCATTACTTTTTTGAACTCACCAATAAAAACATCATCATTTTTGTGAAGATTAAATCATCTATATATAACACAATAACCAAAATCTTATCATGGCTCTCCTTGATGTAAAGTGTGGGCTCGCTACTATTTTTGTTGAAACCATTAGTAGTGAAGTATGAATCAATTCTACTATACTGAGTTCTTGGTGCTAGCTTAAGCCCATAGAGTGCCATCTTAAGCCTACACACCTTGTTTTATTTTCTTGGTACTTCATATCCAAGGGGTTGATCAACATAGATTTCTTTGAGTACTCCATTTAGAAAGGCAAATTTTACATCCATTTGATATACCTTCCACTTGTGTTGGGCAGCTATTGCTAAGACAACTCGCACGGTTTTCATCCTTGCAAGAGGAGCATAAGCCTCATCATAATCTCTATCGAGTTGTTTTTTGTATCCCTTAACAACCAATATTGCTTTGTACCTATCAATTTTGCCTTATGTTGTGTTTTTGGCCTTGTAGACCCACTTCACTCCAATCACTTGTTTACCCTTAGGTAAATTAGCTAACTCCCATGTTTTGTTTATTTTTATTGCATCTATTTCCTCATTCATGGATTTACACTATTTTTCTTCTTTCACTACTTCAAAACAACTAGGTTCATCTAGAGAAAATAAAACAAAATTCAAATTTTCATCATTATACATTGAGTCATCATATATCTCCCTCAAGCTCTTTGTCTTTTTAGGGTTAAGACAAGCAAGAGTTGGATCTGAACTATTACTAGAGTTGCTTGATTGGGGAGTATGTTGTGAAGGTGATGGAGGTGTTACTGATGGTTCACCTTGTTGATCTATGACTTGTTCAATTTGAGCATTTTCATTTCCATTATCTATGAGTATCGGTTTTGAGATACTCGACGCAGTGTCAATAGTTTCATCCTATGATTCATTTTTCTATAGGGTTGAATAATTTGTATCCTTGAGTGTCTTCATAATATCCAACGAAGATACATTTTTCTCCTTTATCATCAAATTTATGCCTCCTATCCTTTAGCATATGTGCATATGCAACACACCTAAATATTCTTAGATGCTCAACACCATACCTTATGTTTGTCCATGCTTCTTGTGGAGTCATGTTTCGAACAACCTTTTTGGGACACCTGTTCAACAAATACACTGTTGTTACTATAGCTTCACCTCAATATTCTTTTGAAAGTCCTTTGGCTTTCAACATGTTTGCAGCCATCTCTTGGATGGTCATATTTTTTATTTCTGTCACTCTATTTTGTTGTGGAGTGTATCTAGTTGTGAACTACTTTTCAATTCCTTCATTCTTGCAAAAATTTAAGAATTCATTAAAAACATACTCTCCCCCTCTATCTGATTTCAAGGCCTTGATGAAATATCCACTCTATTTTTCAATCAGTCCCTTAAACCACCTGAACTTCTCAAAAGTTTTAGACATGTTTTTTAGGAAATAAATCCAAATTTTCCTACTATAATCTATGAAAGTTAATAAATATGCATTCTTAGAGTAGGTGAGAGTTTTCATTTGGGTCACACATATCTGAGTGCTCCAATTTCAAAGGTGCTTTTGCCCTTCTAGACATCCTTGATTGAAAAGGCTACCTATGTTGTTTCCCTAAAATACATGACTCACATCTTCTTTCAAGTTCTACAATTCCTAGTAGACCTATAACCATATTCTTCTTAGATAAAAGATCTAATCCAAAAAAGCTTAAATGTCCATACCTCAAATGTCAGAGTCTAGATGTGTCTTTTGTGATTGTCTTGAACACTGTTTGATGTAATACTGTAGTACTCCTAAGAAGATCAATTTGCATCTTGAGAGGAAACATTCAGTTCTTTATCATCTGAGCTGTAGTTATAATGTTCTTGCTTCCTTCTTTGTCAAAGATTTTGCACTCTCTATTCTCCATCAAGACTCTATATCCCTTTTGGACCAATTGTCTAGTGCTCAACAGATTATGTTTCAAATTTGGAGCATAATAAACATTATGGATTGCTCTCCTCTCACCTTGCTTGGTGCAGATAACTACAGTTCCTGTGCCAACAACAGGTACTATTTCATTATTTTCCATCTTAATATTTGATTGAATATTCTTATCAATAGAGGAAAATATATTCTCAATACCACTCATGTGGTTACTACATGCACTATCTAAATACCATCTCTGAGCACTGCTCTGCTCAACAACATTGCATACAATGAACATGTTTGACAAATGTTCAAGTTCACTTACATTCTTAGTGGTTACATGTGCACTTTGTCTTGATTGGTTATATTGTCTCTTTCTACATTCATTTGCAAAGTGACCATACTTATGACAATAATAGCACTGAATATGGCTTTTATCATACCTTTGATTTGAAGTACTAATATTTTTCTTATCTTTGAAGTTTAGTTGGGCATTGTTTGCTCTTTGACTATCTGAACTTGATCTTCCATAGTAGCTCTTTCCTCTTCCTTTGCCTTTGAAGCTTCTGCGTCTCTTTTCTATTCCTCTCCCCCTGCCTCTGAAATTGCCCTGAGCTTTGAAGACTTCCTCTAGGGAATAAAGCTCAGATCTGTTCAACTAGTGCTCATGGGTTTGAAAAGAAGCCATCAATTCATCCACGATCATCCTTGAGAGGTCTTTGACCTCCTCAATAACTAGGACAATTGGATCACATCTCATAGGCAAACTCTTAAGGATCTTTTCAACTATCCTTTGGTCATCTATTATTTCACTATTAACTCTTAACTAATTTGTTAAGCTAGAGATTCTAGTATGAAACTCAGAAATAGACTCATTTTCATTTATTTGCAATGTTTTAAATTCTCTTTTAAGCATTTGGAGTTTTACTAACTGTACCTTATCATTATCTTGGTAGGAATTTTAGAAGATCTCACATGCTTCCTTTGCGTAATTTATTGCTGCAATTCTTGGATATATGGCTTCTACCATTGCCGTCTCTATCAGATTCAATGCTTTCGCATCCTTCCTCCGATTTTCTTTCAATTGGATCCTCTGAGCATTTGTTAATGCATTGTATACTGCTTGATCGGTCACATCTGTGAAATTAGTGATCACACACTCCCATAGATCGTTCGCCACCAAAATCATCCTCATCTTCTTTGCCCAAATGTCATAATTTTTTTCGTCAAATGTTGGCAGATGCTGTCAATTCTTACCATCTGATCTAGCGATATTAAAGATCTAGACTTTTTTTTGTTTATAACTAACTTATAGCTCTCAAAGCGTGTCTCCAAATATAGCTACGGCTTTTCTCTTTGTCTTCAGACAAACACAGTCCTTTCTGTTTTAAATCAAACTAGTAGCATTAAAAAAAATAGAGGAGCGCAAACAAAGAAAGTAATACAACAGATATTTTTTTTAATTGAAAAATACAGATCGATTTTAAATAGGCTAAGAATACCAATATCTGGACCGCAAATAGCTACTGTTGTGTTCTCCTAATTTCAGCGATCTCCTACAATCTGGATGAAAGCTCTAACTGCTTTGACTGTTGTGCCTTTCTCCTTCTATTCAGATCGCTCCATTTAGAAGGCTCATTCTCCCACAATCTGCATTATCTTTGATTGCTAAAGAAAACAGCGCCTGCACGTCCTTGCAACACTTTGACTTTCAATGATCTGCCTTGGCTCAGCTGCGTTCCATCTAGCTGCGCCGAATGGTTTAAAGGGAGCTCAAATAACTCCCCTGTAGTTGCGTGCTCCTCTCACAGCTTTAGTGAGACGCAGAAACTCCATGTTGGTTGTGTTATTTTTTTTTTAATTATTCAGATCGCTTCTTTGTGTTACGATATAGGCGTTGCTCTTTCTTCCCGTGCTGCCCAAGTGATCTGCCTATAGCTCTCCCTCACTCCACAAGCTGGATGCTTCCTTTTAACGGATCAGCTGCTTAGTTCCCACAGTCTGTCTGATCTCATGTTCTTCGGCTCTCTGTCGATTCTGCTGTTGTTGCAGCGTTTCTTCTTGCTAGATCTTCTCTCCTTAGCTCTGATACCAAACTGTAAGACACAAACAGCTTCAGTGTGCTTCATTCATTGATTTTTAACAAGCTTACAATATGCCTCTATATAAAGAGGTCTTTCACAGACAATAGAATAACAAACCTTTCTATTTTAAGACATCTCTAATAATATGTAGGGAAAAAAATTGATGAACAAAAAACAAAGTAACAAACTTGTTAGAAACTCAAGATTAATTGGGGATAATTTCTCCATCCACAACTTAACTGACTGTTCCACCTCCCTCGTTCTCATGCATGCACAACAGTTAACAAACAGTTAGAAATCAGTTAGTTTAAGCAGTTAACAGTCAGTTCTTTCAAGTAGTTAAGGGTTAGTTTATTTTTAGTCTATTTTCAGTTTAACTTGTCAAGAAAATCTATTTATAGATGCCTTGGGCGCAGCATTGTAAGCAAGGAAAAAAGAAGATCAATAAAAAATCTTTTTCAAGATTGCAGTAGCATTCTGAGTTTTGGTTTCATTTCTTGTTTTCTCTGTTATCGGTTTTGTTCTCCCTCCTTTCAAATTGGTATCAAAGCTAGCAACAGGGAAAGAAGCGTAGCTGCAAGAGCCAACAGTTTGGACGCAGCAGTTGTAGCAGTCGCAGTTAAGTTTGAAGGAAGCCCTGGTTGGAAGGGCACGCAATAGTCAACGCAGCTGGCAAAAGTCTCAAAAAAAAATCATGCAATGTTGGAGAATATTGGAGATGCAGCCAAAGAGATGCAGCGAAAGAAGAAGACAACAGTCACAGCAGTAGTTTGGCGCTAAGGAAAAGCGCATGCTGAATTAACAGTCAAAGAAGAAGCGCAGCCAAAAAAAAAGTAGGTCGCGTGAAGCGCAATCAGTTTGAAGATAAGCGCTCAGGCAGAACGCAAAGTCTGAAGCGCCCAACAAGGAAGAAATAGTCTGAAACGTGTAAGGATTTTTTATTTTTTTAAGGATTTCTGTGAATTGACATAAACAAGGTAGAAATAATCTGAATCTTGTTTCGCAAGCAAGAATATAGACAAATTATAGCCGCTTTTCATTGTCGACCATCAGCGTGAGACATGGCAACGAATAACAGTATTTTTCACCCTCAAATTCCCATTTTTAATGGTAAGAATTATGATTTTTGAGCAATTACGATGAAAACTTTGTTTTGCTGACAAGAAGTTTGGGATTTGGTAGAGAATGGTTTTGTAGAACCGCAGGATGAGGCAGTCCATCTGGCATTAACTCGAACACAAAAGAATGAGCTTAAGGAGAATAGGAAAAAAAATGCAAAAGCTTTATTTATAATCCAACAAGGACTAGATGAATCTATTTTTTACAGAGTTGCAGCCACAACGAGATCCAGAGAGGCATGAAAAATCTTGGAGACTACCTATAAAGGTAATACAAAGGTAAAAATTGCTAAATTGCAATCTCTTAGGAGAAGTTTTGAAAATTTGCAAATGAATGATTCAGATTCAATAGACCAGTTTATGGGTCAAGTGTTGAATATAGTGAATCAAATCAGATCTAATAGAGAAACAATCACGGATCATAAGATCATAGAAAAAATAAGCAGGAGTTTACCCAATAAATTTGATGCAATAGTTGTAGCTATTGAGGAAACCAAGGATTTGAAACAGTTATCAGTAGATGAATTAATGGGTTCTTTGTTAACACATGAATCCAGAATGAATAGGAATAACAACACTTCTCTTGAGAATGCTTTCAAGTCATAGGTATCATTTGGCAGAGGAAGAGGAAGAGGAAGGTCAAACTTCAGAGGAAGAGGCAGAGGCAGAACTAGAAGGAACAATCCAATATCAAGGTGAACACAATAATCAAAACTACAGTAATAGAGGACGTGGCAACAATCACTTCCAGCAAAGTTCATAGAGGTTTGATAAATCTAATATTCAATGTTATTATTGCAAAAAATATGGACATTATGCAAGTAACTGCAGAAGGAAACAAGGATATGTGGACAAGCAAAATGCTAATTACACAGGTGAATCTAGTTCTAATCCAGATGAATCTAGTTCTAATTTTGGAAGCTTATTTCTCACTTGTCATGTTACTCAAGAAAAAGCTAGAGATATTTGGTTCTTAGATAGTGGATGCAGTAATCATATGACAGGAAATAAAGAATTTTTTGCTAGTCTTGATGATTCTGTAAAATTTGAAGTGAAATTAGAAAATGATGTCAAAGTGGATGTAATGGGTAAAGGTGTAATAAATGTTTTGGAAAAAAATGGTGAAAGAAGGTTTATACCTGATGTTTATTTTGTACTTGGACTAAACCATAATCTTATGAGTATTCGACCGTTAGTACAGAAAGGTTACAGAGTATCTTTTATGGATAATGTTTGCACAATTTTGGACAAGTTTCCAAGTGACAAGTTGATAGGAAAAGTGGAGATGACCAAGAATCAGATGTTCCCTCTTCGAATTCAGTGCATCCAAGGAGAAGAGGAAGCCCACTTCAAAACCATGCAGCTAGACCAACCATGGCTATGGCACTTAAGGTATGGACATTTACATTCTAGAGGTTTGAATTTGTTACAGAAGAAAAATATGGTGAAGGGATTACCACCAATAGAAAAGCCAGGAAGTTCATGTGACAGTTTTATTCTGGCAAAATAGCATAGAGAGAGCTTTCCAGTACAAGCCTCATATAGAGCAAAGGTAATATTGGAGCTAGTCCATAGTGATTTATGTGGACCAATGCAAACTCCATCATTTGGAGGTAGTACTTATTTTCTAACCTTCATTGATGACTTTAGCAAAAAGACATGGATTTATTTTCTCAAAAATAAGTCTAAAGCCTTCGAAAAATTTAAATAATTTAAGGCAATGGTTAAAAAGCAGAGTGGCCGTTACATCAAGGTACTTAGATCAGATAGAGGAGGTGAATATATGTCTAATCAATTCCAAGATTTTGCAGATATCATGGCATCAAAAGGCAATTGACTAAAAGGTACACACCACAGCAAAATAGTGTAGTAGAAAGAAAGAATAAAACAATCATGGAGATGGCTAGAAGCATGTTGCAGGCCAAACACTTGTCAAATGAATATTGGGCAGAAGCAGTAGCATGTGCAGTATATATTCTGAATAGAAGCCCAACAAAGAGTGTCAGAGATCGAATTCCACAAGAAGGGTGGAGTGGTAAGAAACATAGTGTACATCATTTCAAAAAAATTGGTTGTATAGCATATTCTCTTATACCATCTAAATTGAGAAGAAAACTAGATGATAGAGGTGAAAAATGCATTTTTATTGGCTATAGTGAAAAATCAAAGGCTTATAAGTTGTATAACCCTATTTCAAAGCAAATAATTATTAGCAGAGATGTTGAATTTAATGAAGAAGAAGCATGGGATTGTAGCACCATCACAATTGGAGCACCAATTCCATAGAATGAATAAGAATCTGAAGAAAAAAATTTGCAATGAGATCAATCCTCTCCACAAGCAAGGACAAGCACTCCAATAAAAACACCTAGGAGGTTTGAACAAGGTGAATCATCTGGACATGCATGTCATCCTACTCCAAATTCACAAGTAAGTGATGAATCAGATCCAACTCTTGCTACTTTAAGATCAAGAATTAAAGGTAAGAAAATGAGAAACTTGAATGAGATTTATAATGAAGAAAAAGAGAAATTAGATTTAGTTTCAAATTTTGCTTTTTTCACTCATGATCCTATGTATTATGAAGAAGCAGTTAATGAGGAACATTAGATAAAAGCAATGGATGAAGAGATGAATGCCATTGAAAGAAATAAAACATGGGATCTAACTAATCTACCTGAAGGTAAGGATTGTATAGGAGTCAAATGGGTTTATAAGACTAAATTTGATGTATATGGAAATGTTGAAAAGCACAAGGCAAGGTTAGTAGCAAAAGGTTTTGCACAAGAACATGGAATTGACTATAATGAAATATTTGCTCCAGTTGCTAGACTTGATATTTTTAAAATGGTTTTATCAATAGCTGCTCAAAATAATTGGTATGTATATCAAATGGATGTCAAATCATCTTTCTTGAATGGTTTACTAGATGAAGAAGTGTATGTGAAACAGCCACCAGGTTATGAAGTGCAAGGACATAAAGAAAAAGTCTACAGATTGAAGAAGGCCCTTTATGGTCTTAAGCAAGCACCAAGAGCATGGTATAGAAGGATTGATTCATACATGACAAACAATGGATTCAGCAGAAGCAATAGTGAGCCTTCATTGTACACAAAAATCAACAAAGAATGTCAGATTTTGATTGTGTGTTTGTATGTTGATGATTTGATTTTCATTGAAAATTTGTCTGTAGACACATTTAAATCAGCAATGAAGAAAGAATTTGAAATGACAGATTTGAGATTAATGATATATTTTTTGGGCATGGAAGTTGTACAATCAGATAAGGAAATTTTTATTTGTCAAACTAAATATGCAAAAGATGTGTTAAGAAGATTTAAGACGTTGAATTGTAAACCAGCACCTACACCAGTTGCTACAGGGACCAAACTTAGCAAAGAAGATCAAGGGTTTAATGTTGATTCTACAACATTCAAAAGACTAGTTGGTAGTTTGATGTATCTTATAGCTACTAGACAAGATATCATGTATGGGGTCAGTTTAATCTCAAGATTCATGGAGTCATCGAAAGACTCACATTAGCAAGTTGGAAAAAGGATATTGAGATATGTGGTAAGAACTACAAAATATGAAATTTTATATTCCACAACTAATGATTTTAATTTGATTGATTTTACTAATAGTGATTTTGCAGGTAGCGTTGATGATAAGAAGAGTACTTCTGGACATGCCTTTCTTTTAGGCACAGGTGTGGTCACATGGGCATCCAAAAAGCAACCTATAGTGACACTTTCATCAGCTGAAGCAGAGTATGTAGTAGCCACATCAGCAGCATGTCAAGCAACTTGGATGAGGAGAATATTGAAAGATTTATTACAAGCACAGAAGGAGTCAACACCAATCTTTTGTGACAATAAATCAGCAATTGCATTGTCAAAAAATCATGTTTTTTACAAGAGAAGCAAGCACATTGATACAAGATTTCACTTTATCAGAGAGTTAGTGAACAATGGAGAAATCCATCTGAAATTCTGTAGCTATGAAGATCAATTGGCAGATATATTTACAAAGGCATTAGCAAAAGAGACCTTTGATTATCTAAAACAAAATTTAGGCATTGTAAATGTTGAAGTTGTTAGTGGTAGAAATTAAGGGGGAGTGTTAGAAACTCAAGATTAACTGGAGATAATTTTTTCATCCATAACTTAATTGACTGTTCCACCTCCCTCGTTCTCATGCATGCACAATTGTTAACAAACAGTTAGAAATCAGTTAGTTTAAGCAGTTAACAGTCAGTTCTTTCAAGTAGTTAAGGATTAGTTTATTTTCAGTTTAATTTGTCAAGAAAATCTATTTATAGATGCTTTGGGCGCAACATTGTAAGCAAGGAAAAAAGAAGATCAATAAAAAATCTTTTTCAAGATTGCAGTAGCATTCTGAGTTCTCATTTCAGTTCTTGTTTTCTCTGTTATCTGTTTTGCTCTCCCTCCTTTCAAAACTTTTTAAAATTAGTATGGAAGAAATTACGACTTCCAACAAATTGCATTAAAATGACTCAAATGAATGCCCGACATTTTCAAAAAAAAAAAAAAAAAAAAAGAATTATTATGTATTTCTAATAAGGAAAAATAAAATTAAAATTCACATTTGAAAGATACTCAATTTGAGACCTTCAATCTATAAAATTTTATAGTTTTTATATACCCAAACAAAAAATAAAAATAAAAATCATAGCATAAATTCCTGAACTGAATTCTTATTCATCTTCAAAGCAACAAATTCACATGATACAAGGTATATTCATAGTAAAGAATGGTAATATTATAAAAGAAACATAATTTCCTTCATAAAATTGTCCCCTTCATACCAATATTTTTGTTTTATTGAACAAATTTTTGAGGGTCTCGTCATTACATTGTCTTCATGGTCCAACATCTGAAAAATTTAAAGAAAATAATTTACATAGGGTTCATAAAAGAATGTTGGACATTTTAACCCTATATAACATGTCCCTGATACCAATAGACATGGAGAAGCATGGATCCCTACATGGTAATGATACACACAACCTCGTTCAGAACAGGCATTGAACAAGAAATGTTGTCACAAATCCAGCAGGTGTCTTCATTTCATTCTTCCAATTACATCCATATGCAGGGCTTGGAATCACTTTTCCCTTTGCATGCTTATCCATTTTACGCATCATACCATCTTTCATCATCTCCATTCACATTTTGAAAAGTCATTGTCTTAAACTTTTTGTTTTCCAAAAAACTACAAATGAATTAGAAAATCTCAAAAAGTTCTGTAAAGCAACATTTTATTTTTATTAGTTTAAAGATTTTAAACTCTCATATGCTAAAATCATTATTTCTCATTAATTTTATTTTTTAATATTTTTTTATTATTTATGTAATATAATTTTCAATCCCACAAACCATTCTCAACCTTTTATAAACAATAATATTTAAATTAAATTAAATACCCAATTTACACATACTCAGAAAAACTGTACAAGAAACAACAGGCCGCTGCAGGATTATGCAGTGGTCAGTGATGTGGAGGGAAGTTTGTCTGTGAGGTATTTATTGCCGAAGGACCCATTCACTGATTACCGTCTCTGTCAAATCTGCCTCGCATAAACCAGTCACCAGCGGACAATTCCTAAAGCAGGATAGCCATACACACCATACGAATAATCATAATTGCCACTTAGAAACAGTAACATAATGTTTCCTTTTTTAAACTATGGTATCTGGGTAACAATCAATCACAGCCCCAAGTGCTGCCGACAAATCTGCTAGTGCGTGAGGAATGTGGATAGGCATCTTATCTACTAGCAATTGTCCCGAAGGTGCAAAGAAAGCGGGAGGAATTGTATGTTTTTGTTTTGTGATTATATCATGTATGTATTAATATATTAAATATATATAAATATTATTTTTTATAATATATAAATGGTATGAATGGCAATGATCTTATAATTGTTGAGTTATTCACATAATATTTATTGATTTTTTTCCTTTAATCGAAAATTAACTTCGCCATTATGAATTAGTAAATCAAAAATACTACAAAGATAAATTTATTAAGATTTACATTTTAAAAGAAATAAACTTTCAAAATATGGAAATCTATGTAACAAGAATTTACAGTGTTAACAATTAGCAAAATTTTAATTCCAAACTAAGATGTAGCCACAATCATTGTACAACACAAATCATGAAAACGATTGGACGTTAAATTATTACTAACAGTTGTCCCAAAAGTGCAACTTACGTTGGAAGGAATAAGTGTTTTCTTTTCATTTATGGTAAATAAGTATCTTTGTTTAACTAATGTCGTTTTCTCTTAATATATCAAGGGAAATGGGTTACATATGTTGTACACGGGATTAGGTTCCTTGAAATTGAATTTCCAATCACAATAATTACTTGTGATAGGGTCTAGGAGATTACCAATTTGGTTACAGAATGTAAAGCTAAGATGGATGAGATGAATGATGTCCAAATTGTGTTTCATGGTTTCTTAAGTGTTATCCACATTGTTGATGTTGATGTACATCAAAATATAATAGAAAAGGGATTGCAAGTTATGGACACCACACTCTTCACAGTGCCACATTGAATCTATCCCCTCCAACTAAAAGACATAATAAAATTTAATAATTACATAAACTGTAATATATTTTTACTTCCTTGCATGGATCTTTCAAATTCATAAAAAAAACCTCTCATTTTCGATAATCCATCATCCCCATTTATACAAATCATGAGAATGCATTTAGGCTTGGAATCTGATCACTTAAAAGATGAAAATAATTTTGAATTAGTTTTGTTAACAGGGATGTGCCTTTTTGTCGATCGATTAAATATTTTTTTGATATGTCGGTTCAAACAAAAATAAATGTTATCCACTCAGACCATTACACTCCTTGACTGTCACTTTAAGTTACGTCTCTCGACGTAATAAACTAAATAATTAAAACAAATATTTTATTGACATCATTTAAAAAAAAGAAATACTCAATTTTAAAAAATTATTTACAATAATTAATATATCAAATTTATGTTTTTAGTTCCAATGTATCCTAACTAAAGGTTAATGGGAGATTAATTAGAGCAATAAACAAAGACCAAATATGGTTGTGAAGATCCCAACAAAACAACCCACAATAACAAATTGGAAGAATGAAAGAAACCATCCATGACTTGTCAAAGTGACAGTAAATGTTGTCATTTGTCGCCGCTTTTGAGGATTTTAACCTTGCCATTTAATTCCCAAATAGATCCCCCAAAACCAATCATAAATTATACTAACCAACTAAATATGGGTTTTCCTCTACCCTACCTGTCAATTCACAATAACGTAAAATCAAATATGCACCGACCAATGTATAATGAAACTCAGGATGGAATCGAAGAAAATCACTTTCACGATATAATATAGAAACTCATTGTATGGTTTTTGCACATCTCTCGACGTTACTCACTGATAGCCAAATAATTTGTTTTTTAAATCTCTATAATATATATTGTTTTAAATCATAAAATTTGTATGACATAAGTTCTGGAATATTCTTTTTTTCCAATCTTTTATTTTATATTATTTGGTATGAAATTATTTAAGGAGAGTCTAAAGTTATATCATAAAATATATTTGGATACATTTCTGATTCTACTATTTTTTGGATTGAAATTAAAATTTTATTTCTTAATGTTTATTATTTATGAATAAATGTTTATTGTAGAGTTGTATTTAATAAATATGATTTAATATATTATTTTGTAAGATAAAATTAAACGATAAATTAATTAAATATTTTGGCTTTTCAATTTTATATTTATTTATACACTCTTCACTTGATGGATTCATTATATAATATTTATTAGATTTTATGATAATAAAATTTAACTCAAAAAAATAAAAACAATTTAATAATTCAAAATCTCATCACCTATTTTTCAATTTTTTTTAAAGAAAAAGATTAAATAAATTTCATCATACTACTACTTAACGATAACATAAACCCCTTTTCCCTTCCAAAATATCAATTTGAAATACATCCGTCAGAAATATAAAGAAAACTAAAGGGAAAAGAAAAAAAAAAGAAAAAGAATATAAAATTCAAAAGACAAGAGGATAACAAAATTTTCACCCCTATACAATATCTTCCAAATGCCACATATATTCTCCCCAGGGAAAAGTTGATTGATTTTGCCGATTTTATGGCAAATCAACTGTGTTAAACTTATATCCTTCATTGACATTTTTTGGGGTTATTGAGAAATGTGTGGTATAAGTTTCATTGATGGGGTATTCTGCTAGAATGTTTTGTGTATATCGAGTGTAGCACAAAAAGAAATAGAAAGATAAGAACAATGTAAAAATAACGATTCTTTTTTAATTAAAAGGTTAGCTTTGGAGCCAAAGTCTTGAATTTCCAATACTTGTTCATAAGCCTTATAATAGTTTTTTTGGGATGACTCTTGGCAGATGTAACTATAAGATGGTGTTATATAAAATATTAATAGATATATATTGATATTAAGTTTATAAGGAAATTATTTTATATATATTATTAATATAAATTTAATTAAATTTGAGATAAGTAAATTTTTTATATAATAAATATATATTATAAAAATTATTTGAATAAATTAATTTGGTGTATAAATTTTTTCTTCAAATTTTTTTTTATATATTTATTATATTTTAAAAAAAATTATATTATTGAATGAATTTTTAATAAATTAAGATTCATATAAATTTTATATATTATTATAAAGAAATATTTTCGTAAGTGTATATATAATAAATTATAAAATTATTTATTATAATAAATTATAATTCTCAATTTATATGAAATTTATTTATTTTTTAAATGAAAAGACTTACTATGTTATTAGTTTTCAATGATATATTATTTTGAAAATTATAAATTTTAGCTTTTAAATATTAACATATTTTTTTGGTCTTGTTTAAAGATATTTTATTTATTTGTCAATGATAGATATAATTTTTATTTATTTTATATTCTTATACTAATATTTAATGTAATTTTAAATACTCTTCATTAATAAAGAACATATACATTGAGTGTCAAGTATATATTATTAATTCACAAACTATAATTTGACAATTTATCTCTTTATTCCTATAACTTTTAATAATTTAAATATATACTTGTGCGAAAACTTTTAGATAGATGTTTCATGTTATACTTTGTGAATTATTATGAGATTGAGAATAAGGTTTTGATATAATTATGAGAGAGTTTTTGGATGGATATTTCGAGTTACACTTTGTGAACTATTATGAGGTTGAGAATATATTTATTCTCAACTTAATAATGGTTCAGAAAGTGTGACCCAAAATATCGATCTAAAAGTTCTCATACAATTATACTTAGAATCAATCAAAAAACTCTCACATAATTATATTCAGAAGTATGATTCTATTCTCATTTCAATGATAATTTATAAAGTGTAATCCAAAACATCAATTAAAAAACTTTTGCACAATTATATTCCAAAATATAATTTTATTTTTATCTTTATAATAATTCACATAATACAACTCCAAAATTTAATTCAAAAACTCACACAATTATATTAACACTACATATATTATATTCAATTATATTCAATGTAGTTTTAATTAAATCTATCGATCCATTTATAGGGATTTAGAATATAAATAATGATAAAAAAGATCTCCCGGCCCCTTCACAACTAAAATACATCAACTCGGAAAAACTTTTTTTAACCAAATTATTCTAAGTTGGTTATTTATCTCGACAAAATCCGTATAAAAAGAACTCATCTTTGAGACTGGTTTACAAAGAATTTATGGGTTTAAGTGTGTTCTTTTTCATATTTTTTATTTAATATTAATTATGGGTTTAAGTTAGTTTTATTTATAATTTTTATTTAATATTAATTTGGGTTTATTTTGAATTTTTAATTATTAAATCAATTTTGTTTTAGTTTAAAATTTAGTTTTTTATATTCTCAATATGATTATGGATTATTTGTGTAATTATTATTTAAATTTTTCATTTTCCAAAATTTTTAATGATAAAATATACTTTTCATAATTATATATTTTAAAATATTCATCTCTAAAAAAAATTTTGTGGTATTTTTTCATATTCTCCATCTAATATTAACTTGAGTCAATTGATAAGCTATTAGATCAATTCCATTTCATTTGAGAATGAGGTTTCACATTATTTGTTTTTTATATTCTTTTTAATAATAGTTTTTTTATAAAAGAAATTATAATAATCTAATTTAAGGGAAAAAAAATTAATAAAAGGGAATTAAGAATAAAATATAATATAGAGGTTGCTAATTATATGTAATAATACAGTTAAAATATAATTAATTAGTAACATCAAACTTTAATGAAAAGAATCAAGAATAAAGTAGAATAAATTTTAGTGTCCTGGAGTTTATTCAATGTTAATTTGAAGACCGATTATGTAAATGCAAGAGTACCCCATTTATGAAACTCAAAAGTATTGAATCTAGGTGATCGCTGAGAAAGCACTGAAATCCCACCACTAAATTTCACCATAAAACTAATTATTAATTATATTGTTACAAAATAAATAATTATAATGTTTCAGATGATAAAACATTTTTAAATATTCATCTCCACAATTTATAATGATATTATTTTCATAAAAATATTTTATTTAAATTAATGATGAAATTAATATCTTTAATAAATAAAAATTAATGGGTAAATATTTTGTTTTGTGTGTTGATTATGCCACCACCTAAGATTGAATTAATTTGAAACTTTATGTCACGAACCAAAGTATATTTTTGACAACATTATTAAGTTTATGTATATACCCAAAAATGGATAGAATAAAATTTAAAATGCAATGTTTGCATTAGAATAATATATTCAATAAATTAAATATGATTAAAGTTATAAGAACATATTAACTTCATATAAAATTAATATAAAAGATCATGGAATTATGAAAATGATATGTTTAGCAAATAATATAAGATAAAGATCTTATTTAATATATATAAATGTGTGTGTGAGTGATAAAATAATATATATTAAATTAATATAAGATAAAAATTATCCAATAAAATTTTTAGACGAGAATACAATATATGGTTAAGTCATTTATATAAAAAGTCTCGAAATCATTTTATCATATTGACACAAAATTTGGAGAAGAATATAATGTATGCTTAATTTATTTTATTTTATAAATTTTATTAATATATGATTAATTCAATTGTAATTTATATATATTAAATAATTAAAATTTTAGAGTAAATAATTTATTAGTTTTTATTAAAAATTTTAAAAAAGAAATATTTCTACTGTTTATAAAATAGTTTATAAAGTAGAGAACAATTTTTTTTTTTGGGATTAAACAGTATATATAGATTTAAAAAAAAAACAATCATAAAAAAATTATTTCTACCATTTATGTTGTAGGGAACAATATTTTTGAATTAATCAGTATATAATAATTTTTAAATTTGAAAATATCATCCTTCAAAAAAATTAATCATTTAATAAATAATTTTATCTTGATATTATTTATTTTAAAAATTATATATTTAAACTAAATACATATATATTAGAAAAAAATAAATTAAAGAATGTATAATTCAAAAATAAAATGAAACAAAACAATTTAATATTTATAAATTATTTAAAAAATTAAAAAAAATAGGTTTAATTTTTTTTAATTGAAATCATGTTTTTTATAAAGATTAGGTGTATAGAATGTTTTTTTGGTTTAATGTCAAGTATTGAGGGATATCCATTCCACCAAATTCCTTAGGGCATGATCCCAATCTCATCTCTTTTTTACATTTCCTGAAATTTGTATCTTGATGAATGGTTAAATAACACCTTTTACACTATTATTCTCATTGTTAGACTACAGCCCACTTAATAAATAGGATACTGAGAAAAAAATATACTTTAAAATCAACCTTTAATCCACTTCAACCATTTTATTACCATTATAACAGAGTTACATACCTATTATAAATTATCAACATATAATGCTAACAACAACCAATCTTTTATGTGAGGGCCAACAAAAATATACAAAAGAAATTATACAAAGTGCAGAGCCTCTCTCATGTCAAAACCCCTTCTAACCAAAATAATAATCTTACACAACGCCATTATAGCATTTCTATTTCACTGCTATAGGAGATACTATCCAACCCAAGCCAGCAAACAAGCTTGGCCTCAAATATAAAATACAGATCACAACAGTACTGGAAAATTAAGTTAAGTTTAACAGTTGTCTAGTAAAAGGGTTTAATTTTCTATATATATATATATATATTTATTTATTTATTTATTTTTATTTTTTTGGTTGTGTGAGCTAAGGTTTCGTAGAGATTGTTTGGGTTAGTAATTTTTATGTTTATTATTTTTATATATATGAAAAAAGGGTGCACGAATATTGGTATTGTTCTATTTTTTCATCAAATAAATATTTTTCACATTTAAAAAAAATAATGTACTTTTTATTCTTTCTCGATATTATTAATGATATTTTTTTAGATATTGAAAATCACTTCAACAATAGATTTGGTGATTTATAATTAAATTTATTAGAAATATCTCTCAAGATTTCTATATATTTTTTATTTATTTAAATTTTGTAAATATATTTATATACTTATATTTTTAAAATCCCATAACAATAAAAAATTGATCAAACAATACAATAAACAGAACCCATAAAACTCAAAACTAATACAAATAATTAACTAAAAATTCTACCTAAAATTAACTAAGATCAATTTTTCATTTTCTTTTCATTTTTTAAAATTTCATCCTTATCTCCATGGAATTACATTAAAATGGCCCAAAATAATAGCATCTGTAAAATGCATTTTTTAATAATTACGTCTGTAAAATGTATTTTTTAACAATTTGAAAGATGAGTGCCCAACATTTTGAAAAAAAATTTGAATAAATTTTTATTTATTTCTAATAAAGAAAATAAAAAATCCAAATTTAAAAGATGCCCAATTTGAAAAAAAAATCATAGCATAAATTCCTCAACTCTTATTCTATTCTTATTCATCTTCAAAGCCACAAATTCACATGATACAAGGTATATTCATTGTAAAGAATGGTAATATTATAAAAAAACACAAATTCCTTTAAAAAAAGAACTGTTCCCTTCATGACATTATTTTTGTTTTATTGGACAATCTTTGAGGGTCTCATCATTGCATTGTCTTCATGCTCCAACATCTGCATAATGTAAAAAAAAATAATTAATCCGTAGATTCTTACAAGATTTACCGCCATACATAGGGTTCACAAAAAATGTTGGACATTTTAAGGCTATACAACATGTTCCTCGTGATACCAATAGATATGGAGAAGCATAGATACTTACATGGCAATGAATCTAATGATACACATAATCTCGTTCAGAACAGGCATTGAACAAGAACTGTTGTCACAAATCCAGCAGGTGTCTTCATTTCATTCTTTCAATTCCATCCATATGCAGGGGTTGGAATCAGTTTTCCCATGGCATGCTTATCCATTTTACCCATCATCCCATCTTTCATCATCTCCATACACATGTTGAAAGGTCATCATGTCCATTTTTCATGTTGTCTTTTGTTGTGCTGATGATAGAAATTTTGTGTGGACTTCGGGTCCCTGGTTCTTCAACCGTTTTGAGATTTCCTCCGCCCTTAGTCTTCCTTCTTTGACCATGAAGTGGAGATGATTTCTGCTGCACCTTTGTGGCTGAGGTTTTATGATATTCCTCCCATGTTGGGGAATGAAGATCACATTAAAATGTTAGTTAATTGGGTAAGGTTTTTTGTGAGATTAGACGAAAGCTCGATGGGTAAGAGGTTCGTGAGAGCTTGTATTATTATGGACCTCTCCAAGCCTCTTTGTCACTTAGTCAAGTTTTGTTCTCCTGTTGGATTGTGGGTTTAGTTCATCAACTTTGAAGGGCTTCCTTTTAGATGCTTTCATTGCAACCTTATTAGGCATCGCGTTGTTGAGTGTTCTTCCAAAATTCTTAAAGCGTCGGTGCTTCACCCTCAATTAGTGTAGAGGTTAAAACAAGAAGCTCCATATCAACAATTCCTTTGGCACAACCATAGTATGTTCTACCAATATTATGAGCCTCTTCCACCTCTCTCTCAGAGCTCCCCCTTAGAGAAATTCTCTCAAGGGCGAGGTCTGACCCTATGGAGGCCTCCATTTTGGCCCCGTCGTTTTTGAGTGATACTTCTCTAGTATGCTCTTCTTTACCGAAACACAAAGCTCCTCTGGAATCCACTCCCATGAAGAAAGGGAGGAGAACGGATGCTGAAAGGCTTCGATTGGATGCTATTGATTTGGTCAAGAATAGGTCTCAAAGGACAATTGAAGGTTTTCTCTCTTGTAGAGGAAGACAAACCCTGACCATTGGGTAAATTTCAGCTTTTTGTGTGTCAGATTTTTATGATTGGCCCCTCTTGGTCCTTTCGCATTGGATCCGGAAGGCAGTTATCTTCTTTGTAACATTTCCCCTGTTTTCTTTGTTATCTAATTGAAGTTTGGGAAAAGGCTTGTGATTGTTCTGTGAGCTGGTTGTTTTTTCGCTGAAAGATATATTTGTTATTTTTCGATGACTGCAGCCTCGTTAATTCTAAGATGTTCATTGGTGTTTGTTGTCTTTTTAATGATCATTTTTTTGTTTTGTTTCGGGTTGCAAGGTCCCGTCAAAACTCTCCCTTTACTTTATCAAGTAAAAAGAAAGGTTGTCATGTCTTAAATTTTTTATCTTCTTAAGGACTACAGACGAATCAAGATTAATGTGATGGTATGGACGTGCATTGTGAGATTTATAATATGCCACAACTCGTTGATTCCTTGTTTAGGTGTTTCAGTTACGGGGGCTTCAGATGTTGAGATGTTTAAAATTATATTGGTTTCCAATCTAGTCTTGTTAACAACATATTCATACATGGTAATATACCGTGTCTGCACATTGCTATTTTCCATTGTCTGCATATGGTTGTGTACACCAAAATCATTCCCTCTCAAAAGCGCAGGGAATCCCCGAGGCCAACACTACCACAGGTGACAGGCATCACTGTTTCTCTTATGCCCAATGACAGTTGCAACAGTTACATACAAGAAGAGTAACGTTGCAATGAATTCTGCAATGAGTGCACGGTAGAAAGACCAGAGCTTGAACTCTTTCAAATCAAAGAAAGCAACAGGCGGTGGATCTGTGTAATCCTTGGTCACAAAGCCCTCCTGCTCCACTTTTTTCCCACCTCCTTTTGTTATTATGCCTATCTATGTGTAGCCTTGTTTATTGGTTAATCATTTCAAGTTCATCAAAGAATATTGAAATTGATGTTTTCACACACATACAATTTTAAGAATATCAATTTTTATTTTTAAATAATAAATTTAAGGAATTTCAACAGACTATATGACTAGATAATTCAATACAAATTTGTAAGACAACGCACATTTTATTGATTTGAAGATTTGATGTTTCAAATAATAAAATCATTATTTCTGATTAATTTTGTTTTTCTATATCTTTTGAAAACACTTTTGATACTCCTTCATTATACTAGATTCATGTGATATGTTCTTCAATCTTATGAACCATTGTTAACCTCTTATAAACAATAATATCTAAATTAAATTAACATAGTCAGGAAAACTCTACAAGAAACAATAGACCGCTGCAGGATTATGCAGTGTCAGTAATGTGGAAAGAAGTTTGTCATGTGAAGTATTTAGTGCCAAAGGACCCATTCACTGTGCCAAAGGACCCATTCACTGTGCCAAAGGACCCATTCACTGTGAACCCTACTGACTACCGTCTCTGTCAAATCTGCCTCGCATCAACCAGTCACCAACGGACAATTCCTAAAGCAGGATAGCCATACACACTATACAAATAATCATAATTGCCAGTTAGAAACAGTAACTAAATAATTGCTTTTTAAAAAACTATGGCATCTGGGTAACAATAAATCACAGCCCAAGTGCTGCCGACACATCTGCTAGTGCGTGAGGAATGTTGATAGGCATCTTATCTAAAATAAGTTTTTTAATCATAATATCACTGACAGTAATCGTTGGATTCTGAGCCCATTGCATAACCTTTATGCAGGTGGGCTTGGGGGTTCTACGAATTTATCCATTTACAGGACTGCCTAAGAAGCAAACTAATATAAGAGGTTTAGGTGAGTTAATAAAGTGAATTATATAAATTTATGTTAATTTAATTTTTAATATTATAAAGTATTTATTAGTTGTAGTTGTTTTATAAAAAAATTAAGTGAATTTTTATTTTTTAAAAAGATATCACAAATTCAAATTTTGTAAAGAGTAAGATATATAAATTTCATATTTGAAATGTAATTTAATGTTTTTTATAATAAAAATATAAAATGATCTCATATATTATAAAATATTTTTTTTAAATCTTTTTCTTTAATAATATAACAAAGTATTAAATATATAACTAATAAAAATTGAAGCTGTTTCAATCTAACCACTGAACATCCGTGTCTTGATCTCCCTGTACTCATCTTTGAACACATCCTTTTCCAATCTCACATTTAAACTACAATTAATTTGTAACTTCATGTTCAAACATCCACCTACCTGTACTCACTTTTTAAACAGTGTACATTGTACTGGATTCATGTCATATGTTCTTCGGTGCCATAGACCATATATTTTTGGCCTCCTATGAACATGAATATGTAAATTAAACGGTCGGGATTGGGGCACTTACATTTCATTTAATCAGCAAGGGATAAATGCTCGTTTGTCCCTTTCCCAAATTCCAGGGTTGACCAGCTGCTTAAAACGAACCCCGGGCCCGGGCCATTCCCGTATCTGCCATGTTAGTTGGCGGGCGGTTGTTTTCTGGTTCAGGGGGCTTCCAACTGTCGTTTTCTGACGCCATCGAGGTGGCCATAATTCTGTAACACCGAAGGTCATGTTTAGCCACGGCGCTATGGATTTTCTGTGAACCACCGACCAGCCTGACCGAGCTGTGGTGGCGCTACCGGCAACGGCTATTTTTCTTGTTTTTAATTTGATATCTCCACCTCCTATTACTTGTCTCCTGGCCCCACCTCGAGGTCGCTGATTGGCTGACGGCCCTGCCGTTTCCTATCGAAAAATGTCTTTGTTATCTCACGTTTAATACCATTTATTTAACTCATCTCAGCGTTGAATCATCTGTGATTTTATACTCATTAGTCCCTCCTTTGATAATTATAAAATTTGTACGGGAGCGGTGGTTTCTTTTTTTTTTTTCTGTTATTTTTTTGGTTAAAAAGCGGGACAGTGGGGAGGAAAGGGGTTTGAGGTGGCTCTAGAAACATTTTATTAAAATAAAATAAATTATGAAGCACATAAAATACAGAAGGGCCAATAGATAATTGACAAAAGTTAAGAAATTATATGTTGAAAAAAAGTTATAATAAGTTTAAAAATTTAATTAAATTAAGTAAAATTTTGAAAAATATTAATTTTTTATATGTAAGGTGATTGAGGTAAGGATTCTTAATTACAAGGAATGATTAATAAAAATATCGGATATTGTCTTTGAAAATGAAAATGTAGTTTGATTTTCCGAATTTCAAATAAAATTTATATTTTAAAAAACGTCAAAATATATTTAATTTTGTATCAATAATATGATCTCTCACAAGAACATGATACATAGAAAAAGTGACTCTTGTGAAACGTGAAACCTAACCCACCCAATGTCATATCTAATTAATAATAAAACAAAACATAAAAATATATTAAAAGAAATCCAATTCTCCATAAACTGAACATTTGGGAACTTCCATTCCTAAATCTTACAATCTCTAATTAATACAATCTTCGATACATGAATAACTAGAAACATTTTATTAAAATAAAATAAATTATAAAGCACATAAAATGTAAAAGGGCCAACAGATAAATGACAAAAGTTAAGAAATTATAAGTTGAAAAAAAATTATAATAAGTTTAAAATTTTAATTAAAATAAGTAAAATTTTGGAAAATATTAATTTTTTATATGTAAAGTGATTGAGGTAAGGATTTTTAATTACAAGAAATGATTAATAAAAATATTGGATAGTCTTTGAAAATGAAAACTCAGTTTGATTTTCCAAATTTCAAATAATATTTATATTTTAAGAATATGTCAAAACATATTTAATTTTGTATCAATAATATGATCTCCCACAAAAACATGATACATAGAAAAAGTGACTCTTGTGAAACGTGAAACCTAACCCACCCAATGTCATATCTAATTAATAATAAAATAAACATAAAAATATATTAAAAGGAATCTAATTCTCCATACACTCAACATTTGGGAGCTTCCATTCTTAAATCTTACAATCTCTAATAATACATGAATAACTAAATAAAGAGCTTAACTTTCAACTAAATCACATATTTCTAAAGATGTCGGAAACATTTTGTCCAATTTCTTACAATTTTAAATATTTTAATAAAAATAGATATCGTTCCCAACTTTCCACTAGCGTTCTGTCAGGGGATTTTGAAAATAGTCTCTACCGTCAGAGGCTGTAAATTTACACAACAAAATTTATTTAGTTTGTTGGTATAAAGTTTATGGAAACCTATTTTGCACGTTTGATCGATCGAAATATATTTAAGCATTTACCAACAACAAAAATCCCCTATTTACATGAATACTCAGCGTCAAATCCAAGGCTATGGAATTATAATCAAAGTAAAATCAAATCTAGGGTTATGGAATTATATTGGAAGTAAAATCTACCAACAGTTTAAAAATTGAGCTAATATGCAGTTATATATTAACTTGGATAGAAAAATACAATAGAAGGTTACGGGTCACTCCCTCACATTTAAGGAAGTGGTTTCAACGATTATATTACATTCGTTTCAATGTTTACATTACAACTCAAAAATATTATTCTTGGTAATTGTATGTAACATTTATAATCTAAATATACTGAAACCAATTATTATTTATATATAATATATATGAGTATTTTTTCATATATTTTATTTAATAAGAGTACTATTATTTTTGTAATATTGTGTCAATGTTTTTGGGTATAATTTTGTGAAATTTTTGGATCATTTTATATTATATTGTGAATCATTATTAGGTTGACAATATGATTTCGATATAACTATGTGATAGCTTTTCGATCGACGTTTCAAATTACACTTTATGAACTATGATTAAGGTGAAAATATAATCACACTTCTGGATATCACTGTGTGAAAGTTTTTAGATCAATCTTTCGGGTCACATGATGTGAACTATCATTAAGTTGAGAATGGTTATATCATGATTCTATTCTCAACTTGAAGCATGATTCTATTATCATGCAAATGATGGTTCATGTGAACTATTGATCGATAAAGTCTCACATAGTTATATCCAGAAACATAATTTTGTTTTCATTATCATGATTGTTCATAAAATGTGATCTAAAACATCGATAAAAAAACTCTTACACAATTATATCTAAAAATATGATTATATTCTCATCGAGATAACGGTTCACAAATATAACCAAAAACTCTCATATAATTATTCTCAAAAATATTTATACTACATACATTATTTTACATTCAACTATACTAAATAATATATTTCTTTTAATTAAATTTATCCATATATTCTATAAAGATTGAGAATATAAATAATGATAAAAAAATGCTCGACCCTTAATAACATAAATACATTAAATAAGACAAAAGTTTTCTAATCAAAATGTTAACCCAAAAAATCTCACATAATTATTTTTAAAAACATTTATATTGCATAAATTATTTTATATTAAATTATATTAAATAACATACTTCTTTTAATGAGATTTATCCATCTATTCTAAGGATTTAGAATATGAATAGTGGCATAAAAGATGGGACCTTCATAACATAAATACATCAAATAAGACAAAAAGTTGCTATCCAAATTATTCTAGTTGGTTGTTTATTTTGATATAAATTGAAATAAAAAAAACTGATCTTTGAGAGTGGTTTCGGTGGGTTTTTTTTTAATTACTATCAGTTTAGGTTTATTTTGAATTTTTTAAATTATTGAATCAAAATTGTTTCAATTTGATATTGAAAGGATCATATTCTATCTTCAACATTCCATTGTTATTTAAGATTTTTATCTTCAATTTTTTGATAAAATGTACTTTTGATAATCGTAAATTTTAAAATATTCATTCTTAAAAATTCTCAATGATGTTTTTTCATATTTCATCCAATATTAACTTAGATCATATTTATTATTCATTTTACAAATATTGATGACTTAAGAGTCATTAATAAGTTGTTAGATTAATTTCCTTACATTTGAGGGTGAGGGTTTTTATAGATTATTAGTCTTTGTTGTAGGCTTAGTTATTATTGTTTTACCTTGTGACAATTATTTCGATTAAATAACCGATGATTATTAATAGAATTATGTTATTCGACCAAAAATTTAAATCATTTTCAATATTTATGAGAAGTTGATAATATTTTATTATTTTTATCAATTATTGTTAAACACCAAATAATTTCTATGGTATGTAGTTAATGAGAGAATTCAATTTTTTAATTATTGCAGAGAGTCCTTTGCTAACAGTCTGAACATTTTCAATTTTTACCATAGCCAGGTGAAGACGTGGCTTCAGACTGAGACAACAGATCATCTATGGGTTGTTAGGTCTTCAACACAGTGCATATAGAGAGCAGTGTTGGGGATATTTGGCTTGTATGTTGTGTTCCCTACATTTTCTTGCAAACTATTTGTTTACTTTTTGTTTATGCCAAATTTAGGTGGAGTGAATAACTTTAGACTACCAAGTAACTATTTTACTTATATGGATCTGATCAGTGATTGCTATTTAAAGTTTTTTTTGTTGTGAGGAGTTTTGTTATCTCTTTTTGCATCTGCAACCTAGTTATTCCTCGTGTTTCTTGCTACAGTGATTTACACCACTCAAATGCTATTTCACATGGCCTTAAATGCAATGTCACCGATATGTCAATAGAATCTTGTGTTGTCCACCCTAAGGCACCAATAATTTTTTTTTTTTTCAGATTTCTATTTACTTCGTTGTAGCAGATAATTTTTTATTTCTATGTCCCTTGTTCATTTCTCATTTGTGCATGGAGAATTCACCCGATACATTAATGCATGGAGAAGTCTCTGCTAATAGCATTGTTCTTGTTGGAGAAATTGCATCTTTATGCACACACTCTTCTTATACCCCCTGCACGTCTCCTAGATTCTAACATGGGCATTCTCAAAAATGCTATCTGATGGTTCAAATGCTTATTACAACAAATATTTCAAGCAAATACTTCTAAATTATTAGCGAGCAAACAAAGCGACCATGTCATTACATATTGGTATATATGTATGTAATTTTGTAATTTTATGTCTGCAGTTTCCTCAGGTTCATGCTTGATGCTGACTGCATTGTGTTGAACTGTAAATATTTTTGGGGTTCTGAAGCCTAGTTGTATTAATTTAGAATTTTAATTAATCGTTTTCTTGAATTTGAGAGCAGAAATCTTTTGCTTTTGATTTGAAATTTCAATTCCTCTTTTATGATATGTATGTTCTGCCCTTTTCAATTTGTAACAAACTAGTTTATTTTGATGCTCCTTATCTTTTTTTATTTCGCTCTTACTAATGTAAAATGTTGCATTTTGTTTTGCATAGCAAACACCTATGAATTGTGTAGCTTAGAAATGAATATCATATAATTATGTCGAAAGGATTCAAAAATAGAACAAGGCTATGTTATTTCCAGTTCTAATTGCTCCATCATTGTTTGGATTAATAATGTTTTAAAACTCCATAACTATGTTTATATTTTGAAGTCAAATATATTGAACATATGGGCTATGACATACATACAAAAATGCAATTTTCTTAAATGTTTCTTAAAATGTGTATATGTATTATATTCTTTCCAAAATTAATTTAAGTGCATTCAAATTGATCAATGATGGATCTTGCAAGCGATTTCCTGCCCTACAAAAGTTAAAGTACTATTAACTACTTAGTAGTACTTGTTTTACTTGCCCTGCTTCCAATAATAACTTAGATTTTCTTGTTAATTATGTTGTTTTAGTTTTATTTTGTTCTTCATATTATATAATATTTATAAATTATGTTTGTTACAAAGCAAATAATTTTATTCATTATAGGAAGAAAATAACAATATATATTTTAAAATAATATTAATTATTAATTGAATAAGTACAATGATATGACTTAAGTATTTTTTATTTGATGAGGTAAATATTTTTCATTAAAATTATGAACTGACATTGGGACATAAAAAGGGGTTCACTCCTTGATAACACCAAGACATTAAAATAATAAAAACAAAAATCATTAAATAGTTAAAAATTTAAAATAAATAATTTAACTAATTTAATAATTTTTATAAAAGTAATTATTTTTTAAAATCTATTAATAATTTTATTTTAATATTACAAAAATTATATATTAAAAAAAAAAGTTCAATATATATACAATTCAAAAATGAAAAAAAAATTGTAAAGAAAAATATCACCATAATTTTTAAAGAGTTGATTACAACAATCTAATATATATACAATTCAAAAATGAAAAAAAAATTGTAAAGAAAAATATCACCATAATTGTTAAAAAGTTGATTACAACAATCTAAATAAACATAAATCAAAATCAAAATTTTCCTAGACTAAACTGGCTTATTAAATATTATTGCATATTTAAAATAATTGAAAAAATATATTACTTTCAACCGCAACAGGCACCCACTAATTTTATAAATGAAATAAAACAATTAAATATTTATAAATCATAAAAACAAGTTAAAAAAACTGTGTTAAATTTTTGTTTTGGAAACTGGGAATGCAAATAAACAGTGTACTGCTGGGCAGATATACTTGAAAAATCAAACCTTCAATCCATTTCAACCAGTTTGTTGCCATTAAACACAGTTATGCATCCATTATAAATTATCAACATATAATGCTAACAGCAACCCATCTTTATCTGAGGGCCAACAAAAATATACAAATTAAATTACACAAAGTGCAGAACCTCTCTTATGTCAAAACCACTTTTAACCGAAACAATAATCTTACAGATATGCTGTTGCTGCACAACGACATCACAGCATTTCTATTTCACTGCTCTATGACATACTATCCAACCCAAGCCAGCAAACAAGCTTGGCCTCAAATATAAAATACAGATCACAACAGTACTGGAAAATTAGGTTAAACTTATGCATTGCTGCGGAAGGAGCCCAATGCCTTAATGGCAGCTGCCCTCAAAATGTACTGATGGTATGCTGCTGCTGCAGCTGCTCCAGCAAATGGTCCTACCCAGAATATCCACTGCATGCATATGAACATCCACACCCACATTAACAATCAAGTATACATTCTATGGTACATTTAAGAAACATAATCATAACATAGCTCAGAGGGTTAGTCATACTTACATGGTCATCCCAAGGTTGCTGGTGGCCATAGATGACAGCTGCTCCAAAACTTCTTGCAGGGTTGATGCCTGTGCCTGTGATGGGGATGGTAGCTAAATGCACCATGAACACTGCAAACCCTATTGGCAATGGAGCCAACACCTTCACATAACAAAAACCATCATCAGACCCATTCCAAAACCACCGTTTTCGTTAAGATAGAACAGATGTGACAATACTTCATAAAGCTTACAGGAACATGGGAGTCACGAGCACTACGCTTGGGGTCTGTGGCAGAGAAAACAGTGTAAACCAGCACAAATGTACCGATGATCTCTGCACCCAACCCCACACCCTTTGTGTAGCCATGGGCAACAGAGTTGGCTCCGCCTCCATATTTATCATAATAGGACTTCTGGAAGGCTTTCACCAGTCCACACCCACAGATGGCACCCAAGCACTGGGCTACAATGTACAGCACAGCCCTTGGGAAGGACACCTTCCTTGCCAGAAACAACCCAAGTGTAACGGCTGGATTGATATGCCCACCTGCACATATGCATCAAAACAGAACCCATAAGCATTGCTATACCAAAACTTAAACAACATGGGAAATGATTATCTAGAAACATGGTTTGTTTCTGATTTCAAACCTGAGATGCCAGCAGTACAATAGACCAGCACAAAGATCATGCCCCCAAAAGCCCAGGCAATTCCCAAGAGGCCAACACTACCACAGGCATCACTGTTTCTCTTATGCCCAATGACAGTTGCAACAGTTATATACAAGAAGAGTAAAGTTGCAATGAACTCTGCAATGATTGCACGGTAGAAAGACCAGAGCTTCAACTCTCCCAAATCACAGAAAGGAGCAGGCGGTGGATCTGTGTAATCCTTGGCCACAATGCCCTGCTGCTCCACTTCTTTCCCCGCTTCCTTCGCCATTATCTCAATCACACAATTTACCTACAACTGGATAGCTTATGCACCCAAAACAGGTAACTTGAAAGGATACCGCTACAAGGGCAAGCAAGAAGAGTGGTCAGAGTCGTGGAGAAAAAGGTTGGGCATGTGAGGTATTTATGCCCAGGGAGCCATTCACAGTGTACCGTACTGAACACCGTCTCTGTCAAATCGGCCTGGCATAAATCACACGCCAACGGGCAATTCCTAGTCATACAAAACACTAGAGTCTCGACGAATCCTCTAGAGCCTACCATTCTCTTCCTACTGTTCAGCTATTTTGTTTTGGGTACGTTGTAGATAGTAAATTCAATATAAATTTTTAACCTAGCGACAAAATTTTCACGGTTTTGGGTACGTTAGAATGTTGATAGACATGATATTTTTTTTAATGGTGATGTCACTGACAGTATTCGTTGGATTCCGAGTCCATTGATAAAGTAGGTCGGTATTAGGTATGCAAATTTGGGGATTCAAAAATTCATGATTTTATCCTTGATTCCAGGCCATTCGTGAAAATGGGGACCTTTTTCCGATTTAAGGGCCGTGGGTTTTGTTTTTTTGCCATTTTTGTTTGTAAAGGATTAATGGCAGTGGATACAAACAGTAATTATTTGTATTTTATAATTATTTGGCATTTAAGGTTAATTAGGGTTTGTAAAGGAGTTACTGTATTGTATTATTTGTAAAATAGATGTAAGAATGTAAAATTATGGGATTGAGAAATTAAAAGAATTTTGTTCGATTTATTTGTTATATTTGTGGTTTTATATGGATGTAAAGTTTGGGACAACAATATGTCTAATTTAAATAAGAGATAAATAGAAAGAATCTAAAAACATTTAATCATAAGGAGTCTCAAAATCAAAACCTTAGTTCTATATGAAACTTTGTTAGTTGAAACAAGTATTATTTTGTTGGAAACTATAGCAACGACTCGGAGATTAAGTTATTTAAAAAAGATGTAAAGTATGAAGAACCGTTGATGGCTCAAAATGGTAATAGAAGCAGAGCTATGCAGAAAAAAATATGTGGATGAAACAAAATAACAAATAGATGAGTAAATGGGACATCAACATGCAAGAATGCCCAAACCCTAACGAGAAAATATAAAAGTATGCAAGAAAGAGAGATTTAGGGTAGCAATATGGTCAAAACAATGAGGATCGAAGAAAGCATAATAGATCGATAAGTTTAACCCTACATTGGAGCATGGAGAAAAGACATATATAGGAACATAAATCTAATACAAAACAAAGACGTTGATTGCACAATTAAGAACTAACTCCCATCATCTTAGATGTGGAAGTGGTAGGTTGACAGTACCCAAAGAAAAAAAAGGAACGAGAATATGTTTATTTTGTAACAAGGGGCTAGTGGAGACAGAATGGCACTTCATTATGGAGCGTGCAACCTATAGTGATCTATGTATCAAAATATAACAACAACGTCAACATTGACAACATAACTAACTTGTTTGAAAATGAAAGGTTAAATAGTACAACAAGTTCTCTAATTAAGATCTATAATAGAAGAGTTCGCATCGAGAAGGAATTAGAAATTTTGCAATATTACTAAGGCAACACTTGTGTTGAGAAGTTGTGGTGTCACGAAACAATTTTATTGCAGCACTTAGCAATGTGGACAAAACAAAGAGGATGAAAGAAAGCCTACTACATCAATAAATTTAAACCTGCATAGGAGCATGGAGAAAAGACATACATAGAAACAAAAATCAAATAGAAAGTAAAGATGTTGATTGTACAGTTAAAGAGTAGCTCACATCATCTTAAGTGTAACACTGATATGTGAACAATATTTAAGGAAGAAAAGGAAACGAGAACATATTTATTTTATGACAAAGGAATAGTAGAGATATAATGACACATTATTATGGAGAGTGCACCTTATAGTGACATCTATATCAAAACATAAAGATAGCTTGAAGATTGACAACTTAATTGATTTATTTGAAGAGGAAAGATTAAACACTCCAATAAATTCTCAAATCAAATTCTATAATAGAAAAGTTAACATCGAGAAAAGATTACAAATTTTATAATATAATAAAACAACTTTTATATGAAGAAATTGTATCACAAAATAACTTTATTAAAATACTTCATCTTATAAACTACTTGATCTCTTAAACATTATTAAAAATCTTTCATTCGTAAATCATTATAGACGGGAAATTCATAGAATCACAGGGATCGATGTCCCGTTTCCTTCATTCTAAATTTGGAGGGCTGGTCCTTGCCCTGTGTCTAGAGGCTAACTGCCAAAGGCTGACGATGGATGCCCTCCACGACGTTCCAGTTTCTCCGAGGGACGTGACCCGTGGGCCAATGCACCGGCACCGGCCCCGGCACCGGCCGTGAGGAATTTCCCTGCACCCTTAGTTGGCGGATTTCCGGTTAAACGCACTTAGAGTTGCAAATGTCGTTTTCCGACAACGTTCCGTTGGGTATGATTTTCTCCACCGACAAGCCAGGTGGCAGATGTGGGGTGGCCACGTGTTTATTAAATTTACAATGATCCACCGGCCAGCCGACCCACGGTGCGGACTTGCAACCGGCAACGGCTCCGTCCAGCACTAGCTTCGTGGTGGGACCGCCGATTCCCCTTAAGGACCCGTTCATGTTGTAATGGTGACTCTTCTTTTAAAACACGGCTCTCGTTATCTACCTCAATGTTTTGGTGTGTTTACTTTTTAAAATCTCATTGTTTATCGAAAGGGTTGTCATTTGACTAGTGAGGATGATGGTTTTCACCAGGGTACAAATTTCTCTAGGTCTTTGATACTGAGAGTCAAGCGGTTAAGGTTATGGTCATACCTTAGGTGATTTTGATGGCATGGATGCTCTTTACTCGTCGTTGTTTAGTTGATGGAGCTTACTGATTTAGATGTAAGCTTACTCATCATTCAAATCTGCAATTTGTTTATTTTCTAAATATGCACTGAGATGCCAATATTCTATGTAATTCAGTGATTCCATATGAACGTTGCCTTTTGTGGCATACCAAAAAAAAAAATCTCATTGTTCAAAAAATTTCGTAGTTGGAACAAGTGTAACTTTACGAAAACACTCGTGGAGAAGTGCAAGAAGTTGGGAACATTTTGGGACATACAGCGAACCCTAACCCTAGTTGAGGACCAGCGGACAATGGAGGGCAATGAGGCTAAAGGCAACAACAAGACACGCTGTAGATGATCTTGGTTATATTTCCGCAAGCATTACAGATGACACAAGCCAATAGGGAGATGTTTCTGGTTCAAAATTGCTTGCTGATGTGGAATGCCCTGTTGATACGAATGTAGAAGGAAAGAACGAGTCACACGCCAACGAAGATCAAGAGATGGATGCGAAAGAGACTGGTAAATCTCTAGAATTCCTGCTCTCGGATGACATTGTTGATGTAATTGTTGAATGCCAAAATAAAACTGTTATTTTATTCTTCCTTAGAGGCATTCCGTCTGAATCAAATTTTTATAAATGGGATAGATTACATTGGGAAAACAGAGGATGAGAGATTGAAACCCTAAGGGGATTGGGCAACGGTTATGTATCTTGTATGTTTAAAGAAGCTAAACATGCCCAAGTAGTC
This sequence comes from Torreya grandis, assembly GCA_037957365.1. Lineage (NCBI taxonomy): Eukaryota > Viridiplantae > Streptophyta > Pinopsida > Cupressales > Taxaceae > Torreya > Torreya grandis. The sequence continues at coordinate 3,560,923 of JARHVA010001041.1, read as the reverse complement.
TTGCAATATGGTACTTGGGTGATTTGTGGACAAATTTGTTATTTACAGCCCTGGAGTTTTGACTTTCATCCTGAAGGCCCATCCCATTCTCGTTATCCAATGTGGATTGAATTACCCTATTTGAATCTAGCCTTCAGACCTTTCTTGAGGGATATTGTGTCACAGTTGGGCAGAGTCATTTGGTGTAAACACAACAGTGATAAATTTGCAAGTCTAAGGGTGCATCTAAGGGTGTGCGTGGAAGTGGATCTGGATAAACCGCTACCTGAGTCTATCAAATTGATTGGTCCAAGGTTCGGTTTGAGTCAGCCACTAGTTTATTTAAACAAACTGAATGCGTGTTTCTTTCGTCGAAAGGAAGGCCATTTGATTTGAGATTGCCCTATCAGGAAAAGCAAAAATGCCCAAGTTATCCCTCGCTCTGCTCCATCTAACTAGATTATCTCTCAGCGTCCCTGTCCACATGTTGTTTCCCCTCCTCCCCTACCTTCAACACTTAATTCACCCGTAGATAATCCACATATTAGTGACAATACCCATGAAAAACCTGCACCTTCCTTTAATGGTGAGAAAGAGAAAAGAACCCTCTAGTTCTTTCTCTCGTTCTCATCGTTCTCCTTCTCAAGAAGGTTCTCCACCTACTTCTCTGAAACCGGTCGCTTTTCCTAATACAGACCATGTTTCTCTTCCAACACCTTCTAGTCAGCGGTCTAGATCACCTTCCGTTTCACCCTCTGAATGCTTTAAAGATGAACAATTAGTTGTATTAGCCAATAGTTTTAGTGTGTTGCCACAAGAAGACAATAGTGCTAAACTTATATCATGAATTACAAACTACTTTCTTGGAATGTAAGAGGGATTACGCTCCCTCATAGGAAGTTCATAGTTAAAGATGTAGTTTTGAAATGGAAACCGAACATTTTATTCCTACAAGAAGTTAAGATTGGTAATAATAATCTAAAAGTGTCTTTATTTCATGTATGGAAAAAGGCTACTTTTTTTCATACATCTCATAAAGATGGGAGAGGAGGTTCAGTTTTGGGTATTTCTCCATGGATGTCAAAATATATCATTGATAAGGGAGATGACCCCTCTCACAGTGGCGTGTGGGCCCTCTCCATTATCAATGGACAACCTATTGGTTTTTGCTTTATCTATGCTTCTAATGATATCAAAGAACGGATAGAACTTCGGAATTGGATGTCTAACTTTCTTCCTAATGCTGATTGGATTCTTGGTGGTGATTTTAATATGGTTGAACATTGTAATGATTGGAGCTAGTACAACCCTCATAAACTTAGTTATGATGAATTTAACATTTGGTTGTTCTGTCGAAATTCTCTTGGGGTGGTTGATCCAATTCAAGACAAAGCATTTAGTTAGATCAATAATTGGTTCACTTGGTCTAACCACATAACTGGGGTGAACAGAAGTTAAGTAGATTGGATAGATTTTATATATCTCCTAATCTCCCACTGGTTAATGATCCCTGTGGGGTTTGCGTATTGGTGGATTATTCGACTACCTTATCGAATCATTTTCCCATTTTTTATACTATTTCGCCATCCCAAAATAACTCCACTTATCCTCTATCTTTTAAACTTAATATCTCTCACTTGAAGAGCCCTGATTATATGACCGCCTTAGTGGGGATTTGGAATTCTATTCCAAAGCCTCACGAAGGTGAATCATGGAGAAAATGGTGGGTGAAGCGATTTCTCGATGTATTACCTTTTTAAGCTCCTTTGGCAAGGAATGGCTTGGTAACGCATAAGGAGAGAAAATTTTCTTCAAGGTAAATTAGATCAACCACAAAAAAGGCTAAACCTTGATCCAAACAACACCAAGCTGTAAACAGAAATTGCTTATATTGAGACAACTCCGTAAAATAGATAACTATAGAGGGCAAGGAGCTAAAATCCATGCTAGACTTCATTGGATAAAGGAGGGGAATAGAGGTTCTAAGTATTTTTTTAATTATCTTAATTACAAACACAAAAAAGAGAGAATTTGTGTGATTATGGATGACCTTGGCACCTTTCACACGAAAACATTTGAAATTAGCATACTTTTTCAAAAAAATTATACAAATCTTTTTAAGGAAGAACAGGGGGAAGAGTTTCAGTCATCTTTGGAAAAAATTGTTAAAGAGCATATTCCTAAGAGAATTGATCAAGATTACAGTTAGTACTTGGATCGAACTTTATCGTTGGAGGAAATAGAACAGGGACTCTTTTCAATGAGCCATAATAAGAGTCCATGTATTGATGGACTTCCGGTTGAATGCAATCAAGCCATGTGGCCTCATATTAAGGATGGTTTTTATTTGCTATATCTGGAAGCTCTTGAGAAAGGTTCATTGGGTCCTAACATTAATAGAGGCTTAATTAAACTCCTACCTAAAGGAAAAAATGAAGACACTATTTCTGGTTGGAGACCGATTACTTTACTTAATACTTCCTACAAGATCATAGCTAAAGTGTTGACCCTTCGGATCAAACCTATAGTGCAATATTGTTAGGACATAACAATCTTGTTTTCTTGGACGCCGATATATTTTGGATAATCTTCTCTTAGCCTAAGAAAATTGTGAATGGGCCCAACAATCAAGACAAGATGCTCTATTGATTAAGTTGGATTTTGATAAGGCTTATGACATAATTCGATGGAGATTTATTCTTAAAATTCTTCAATGGTTGGGTTTTGGCCCCAAAAATTAGATCACATGTTCAAATGCTATTTAATGATGTAAGTGCTCAAATTGTGGTCAATGATTCTAACACTGATTCATTTTCTCTTCAACGACCCATTAAACAAGGATGTCCTTTGTCTCCTTTCTTATATGCTCTTACTACAGATGCTTTGAGGTACCTTTTACATAAAGCCAACCAACTACAACTTATAGTAGGGATTTCAATCCCTAGGAATGGGACTACTATTAATTCTCATTTCGCTGATGATAGTATGCTTTTTCTTCAAAATTCTGAATCAAAATTACTAACACCTTGGAAATACTAAATTTATATTGTTCAATGTCGGGTTCACAGCTGGCTCATAACAAAACTGAGTTTGTGATGACCCGTTTTGGCCCTGTACCACATTGGATACCTATTGATTGAAGACAAATAAACCATGGGGAGATTACCAAGTACCTTGATAAACCATTTGGAATAGGAGTCTCCCTATCATATATGTGGAAATGGTTTATTAATAGAGTTAAAAACAAAAAATTTAATTGGGGCAACAAGTTTCTTTCATTGGCTGGGAGAATCCAAGTTGTTAATAAAATCTTCATTGCTGCACATGTTTATTATAACTCTCACTAGATGCCCTCCTCTAAAGGCTATGAAGACTTGAATAGAATTATTTGGCAATTTCTTTGGACCAAATGGGGAGGTGAGGCTGGGTTTAAGTACACTTCCTGGGCAAACTGCATACAATTAAAGAATAAAGGTGGTCTAGGAATTATTGATCCGAAAACACAAGGGATTTGTTTTGCAGCTATATGGATCATCAGAGCCAGTCAAGGTGATGAACCTTGGAAAATATTGGTTTGGCATAGAATCAATTATGCTTTTGTTCATGGTAAATGGCAAGCTATCAATTGGTGGGATAAGATTCTCCTTGCTCCCTTTTTAAAAATTCGAGCTTCATCTCCCCTGTAATCCATTTGGAAAGCTTGACAGCAAGGTTGTCAATTTTTAAAATGGAGAGAAGCATCTCTATGGCATGGTTTCAGTTTTACATCCTCCTTTATATGGTGGAAAAGACTCACTCAGTATCAAGGTAAGCCTATTGCCATTACTTTCCATAAGCAAGGTCATTATTTGTTTTAAAAGGGCGTGCGACAGTTTGGCGATCTATGGGATTTTTTTTTGTTAACCCAGAATCCTTGGCATATTCTTCAAGGACAGTTTGGATTAAATAACCAAGTTAAATAGTTTATTATTTTTGTGCAGTCTCTAGTTCCAGAGAAGCTATCCATGAAAATGTGCACCCTTGTTCCATGTAGTTTTTTGAGAGATTGGAGATGGCTAGCTCGTTATCATTTCAATGCTTTTCCTTTGAAGAAAAGTTATAATCAGCGCCTGCCCAATGTTCCTTTAAGTCCTCGCTTGAATCTCAAATAGAAATGTCAAATTAGTGAAAGACTATGGTCTAATTTGAGTTCTCAAATTTGGAAATCTAAAGTTGGTGCCGATGCATAAATCATGGCCTGGAAAATTTTGCATTATAAATTACCTATAGGTGATAGATTGAAAGGCATTGTGATCCAACCCATCAACAACCCATTTTGCTATTCAAGAGAGGACTTAAAACATGTTTTTTGGGATTGTGTTTATGCAAAAAACCAATGGAAGACCATTTTCATTAATATACCTGTTATATTTAATCATTAGTGGAACTGGAAAGAAGCACTTTTGGGGATAAACATGAATACATTTTTTATCAAGGATATAGTTAGACAGGGTATTTTATTGCAAATATGGAAGAATAGATGTTTGACAGCGTTCTCTAAATCTTCTTTTCATCAGGGAACATGAATTCTAAAGATTTACTCTAAGTTTTTCTTAATAATGTTTCTCTTTTTTCTCAATTTCAGAGGGTTTTGGAGAATAACACATCGTTAGCATCCCAACAATTATTGGGTAACAAGCAAATGCAGAGTTGCTAGGGATTGAAAAACATGTTGTATAATGGCTAACCGCTGTTATTTGTGTATAATTTTTTAAGTTGCCAACGTTATGTTATTGTTTGGAATTGTTGAATTATGTTTTTGTATATTTATATTTACTACCAACGATGTCTTGTTGTTTGTAATGTGTCTTTAGTTGTTCCCTTGAGTATTTAACTCTTGTTGTATTTAATGCATATTATCAATAAATAAAAATAGAAAAATCATAGTCACTCATAAAACTGCAAACGCTATTTGTTTTTTTTGACCTGGTTAAATTTTTAATCTATGAAGGGAATCCTAAATAAAAATGAATTTGGAAGAACTATTGTTAAACCCACCACCAAATCAATGAAAAACAAGTGCCATGAAGGAGTTTAGGCCCTCTGGATAGATATAATAAATCTGAGTATTTGTTTCATCTTTTTAAAAGAGTGTTGACAATAATCGAGAAAATTATGAAAAATTATTAAGATGGTAAGTTTGTGCAAAAACACAAATAATGACAAAAATAATTGGATAAACAATTATTTTGAAATATATTCAGATTTTTGTAATATTTTATTTTATTTTTTATTGTTTTTAAAGTACACATAATTATTATTTGAATGTTTGAGAATATCTTATAGTGTGTAGTTTTCTTTTTTTTTAAATTGTAAATTTTTGAATTTATATATTTATTTTTAAAAAATATTAATAATTAATATTTAAAGTTGTTCGGGGGGCGTAGTTTTAATAGTTGCAGGTGGAGCTCCCCTTTAATCAAATAAAGACTTACATGTAATAAATATAAAATAAATTATTTATATTTTTAGATATTTATTAAATAAAAATTAATATAGATTTATTAGAAGCTATTAAAGTTGTATGATTTAAAATAAAATATATAAACATGTATTTTTATTTAATAATCATGGTCAAGTGTTCAAAAAAACATACACAAGCTTTTTATCACGTAAATTGCTAGATGTAAAGTGTTTTTTCCTATCATTTCCACTCATAACGGCTTCAATATAAGGAAGCAACTATTTGTAGAAAGTCGTTAACTTGGACACATGATGTAAGAGTAAAATGGTGGTACGTGCCATTGATGCAATTTATAGTTGTCAGCACATTCACAACACATAACATAGGCGAAGACAAATGTCTTAAACTGTTGTAGCGTAACATAGCCTATGTCATCACATCAGAAGAAGTCCATAAATACAAAGTGCAGTTGCGAGGCCAAAAGTGTCACAATGGAAAATTCTTCTAGTATGTTATCATTTTTAAAACAATTGTAATAGTATGCATTGGAAACATTAGGCCCCTAGTTTTGACCCCAAGCTCTATGTGGATTTGTCTCTCTGTTACAACTTGTCTTTCACTAAACAGGGTTTCCAAGACTTACCTTAGCCACTATCGGCAAATGTACTTTCTAATTTTCTCGACAAGTATTTTGAGGAGGCCGGAGATGATGTGAGTGTTTACTCTCTGCCGGATTTTGTCACACAACCCGAGGGATTTTTTCCTGGGGTAAAAAAATTAGGATCTAAAACAATAATTCCCGGTCTTCATCAATTGTTTTGGTATCACTTTGGACACTGAAGCAACCAATACCTTAGGAGTCCTTCCATTCTTTTTTCATATCAAATAGGTGCACATTTTGTTCTGAAATTAGATTGTTTTTTAATGTTATAAATTGGCATGGTGTATGGTTGTGCAACAGAGGATGTATTCACAGGCTTCACTATACAGTACAAAGGCTGGAAGTCTGTTATGTACCCTCCTAAATGACATTTTGTTGTATGCATATATGGCTTGATGTATAATTGTTTGGCAGTGTATGCTTATATGGCATTGATCTGGGATATTGTATTGCGTTCACATTTTGTATGCCTTTATATGGCTTTTATGAATATTATATATACATATATTATTCAACTTTTCACTTTTTAAATATTCTCATTGATTTCACCTTTTGGATTTTGTTGTAATTTATTACATATTCTATTATATGTTCACATTATTGTATGCCTTAACCTTTTGTTGAGATTTAAAAATCTACCTTGCAGTTTGTTGAATGTTGTTGAAATGTATGGGAAATTTATGTATAATTATGTTACAAAATTATTACAAAAGGTGTGGTAAGTGATCATGATGCAAGTAGACCTCTCTTAGATCTACTTACTAGGTCATCTTAGATGAGTATGTTTGCTCATACTTAGATTCTTAAAGCTTTCATCAGGGTATTAAAATTCTATTTACCTATTGTAAATGTGTTTCAACATCCAATTCAGTCAAAAAACTGTCTTAAGACTAATCAAGGCAAGTACAATGTAGGAGGAAGACTAGATCAAGCATGAATTGTTAAGTTGCTGAGTATCTCAAGGTGCATGAATCTAAAGAAACCAAGTTTATAATATTTTTGTAAGATGATAAGCTATGTACCACGAATTTAGGAGAGTGGAAACAAGGATAAAATCCCATGAAGGAAAGCTTTGAAAAAAAAGGTGTGTGCAATGTAGGTGTGAAGGATTATGTATGTGTTTTGAAGAAAATTAATAAGGAGTACTTCCTTCAAGTCTTAAATGTATGGTTTCGTCTCTTCCATCATGTAAGCAAGTGATGTTGATAATTTCAAACTTTATTAATACATTTTGTGTTGATTCATAAGGTATCCAAGCTTAAGAAGGTGAAAATAGGGTTATGTAGTCATCTCCAAGGAGTATTTGACGAGTTTAAAATTTGTTTATTGTTTCAAATCATCATATAAAGTTGGTAAAAAGTTCATCGATTAGTTTCTAGCCCCAAATTTCCCATAACAATTCTCAAAAGTGAAGTAATCATAAGAAAAGTATTCTCAATGTTGTCACATCTTAAAACCTCATAATTTTCTTTCAAGTAGACTCTTTAAGTCTCTTGCAATATGATCTTCTAGGTCTATATTTAAGGCTTTATAACCTTCTTACCCTTGTTTGTACATGAAATCTATTAATATTTTTCAATACATATAAATGTGAAGATGCTATCATCAACTCTTTTAAATAAGCTTACAAGGATTTTCTTTCATAAATTGTATTAGGTCTATCTTCTCGTTTTCTTATCTTTATACCTTCTCTAGATGTACTACCTTCTCCAAGAATCTCTTCACTTCACCATCAGTTTATTCATATTCCTCTTTAATTTTTAAATACATCCATATTCAATATATTGATTTGAACTTGTCATTCACCCTGATATTTGTATACAAACTACAAAACACTCATGTTAAGTCTTTACAATCAGAACTATGGCTTCTTCAATGGCTCATGGTCTTAATCATGGATTTTATCCTTAGTTAGGTTTTTTAGTTCTAGAAAGATTATTTTAAACATTTAGACTTTTTTTTTAACTCCATCCTTCCTCTTCTATCATTTTCTAACAAGAAACACAAACTCACAAAAATATACCTTATTGCCTTGTTACATAGATCTACTAACTAGACAATTGACCATCACTTGAGAAATAGGGTTCATAAGTTGTTGAGAAAACATTTATAACTTAACTTTCCAATTTATCTTTATACTTTATGAGGTTTTAATCTTAGTTACCTATTCACTTGGACCTGTACTCTAGAACCCTCAAAATAAGGTTTATACCACGAAACACAGGCTTGTTGACTAGGAACAAGAATATCTCTTTTATTTAGATGTCTACAACAACTAAGACTATTTTGAATACCTTGAATATGTTTTATACTAGCTATTTATTGAGTTTCAAGACTCTTGAATGAAGTTTTTGAGAGATATTGCATATTTATGTACTGAACCCCTATTCTAGCCTATTTGCAGGTCTATAGACCTGAAAAACCTTGATATATTCTTATATGATTTTCAAAAAAGTATAAAACCCCTTAGATTCTCTTCAATACACCTTTTATCCTTTTTTTGTAAATTTTCAAGGGATTTAGATCATCTTTTTGGGAGCTAAGTGAGTTTCCATGCTGCTAACTCTGTTTTTCCTTGACTTTCTATAGGCCTGCATAAACTCAATCCTCTATATATTTTCATTTAGAGATCTTCAAGACTTAAAACCACTTGTATCACCTTTATAACATTATACCCTAACTATCCACCCCAACCCTATACACATTATCCAATGATCATTTTCCTTTGAACAAACTCAAATGATGACAAAATGACAACTTTCTTATTTAACTGTAACATAGCTATTTTTACCTTTTAGGACTTAGATGAATGTAAATCTTATATTGTTAAAGAGATGAGTATAGTAAATCAGGGTAGAAATATGCAATAAATATAGCTACTAATATGCTACATAATTAACTAATTTAACCTTTCCAAAAATAGTAATAAATAATTAAAATAAGAACTTAGCTAGAAAATGACCAAGATTGATGATCTGGAGGCTAAAAACTAAGGTAGAGACTAGTCTGCATGTCACAAATAGGATCCAAGGGTTAAAACCCCTTTTGTATAGTATCACCCTAATTGTATAGTAGTTTCATGTGGCACTAATGTCCTTATTTTGGTAGTACTATCCTTTGCACAGGACTATCTTGAGGTGCACCTGTGTCTAGATCTGTAAGGTCTATTCCTACGTGCACAAGTTTTGAAACCTTGTACGTGGTATGTTTTGACCAAATTTGTGAGCAATCCCCAATCTTCCACGTTGTTAAGGCATCCAGTTGATGTAATCTAAAAAGTGTGTTTATTTGTGGGGTAGGTTAGACATCCTCAACACCTATCTGTGATGAGAGTTGCCTACATACCAATACTCCAAAAAGGGATCAAGCTTTATGTAGTTATCCCCACCTAAGTGCTAGTGTAAGTGAAAGTGAAGCTAGTATGATAGTTAACTTGAGTGCTTTGAATGTACTTGAGACTGAAAATCTAAGTAATATGAGCTTAGTAATGTTGTGGATGGTAGTATGCATAAGTAGGGTAGAATAGGGATTGATTACCTTAATTGTGCAATATTTTTTCCAAGTTTTCATATGTAATTTGCATCTGATTTCCATATAGTGGTTAGAGGGCTAAAAGTCATGTATTTATAATGTTATATTATTTGTACAAGTACTAAAATTGGTCTAGACCAACCTTAGGAGGTGTAAGATTTGAAAAGATATATGTTTGTAAAAAGAGGAAGAAAGTATAGTAGCACCATTATTGGGACACTAGTGCCATATGACACTATTGTTCCTATCATGACGCTAGTGTCCAAGTGGCAAAACCTTAGGTACAAATGGCTAAGATAAAATAGTGAGGGTCTAGGACTACTTTAAGGATGACTAGGGATGCTTATGGCCTGCACTAAGGCTGGATAAGTGTGAAAATAAGCTCTAAGATAGGTCTAAGGCTAAACTAGGGATAGGTGGTCTCAAGTAGCACTCTTAACACTCAAGTCTCGCTTTTAGATGATTAAAACAGTCATTCAGACTCAGACCCAAGACTTAAAATTTAGAAAAAACATGACATATGATTATGATCATAGACTTGTTTCTCTTGGATTAGATTCCATAAGGGTTTCCCTTAGTTCCTCAGTCATTACTTTATCACCATCCATATAAATTTACATAGTACCATATCAATCTATGAGATTGTATTCACCAAATAAGGTTTACAAACCACCATTATAACTAAGAATCACCACAAGGATATAAAAAAAGATCAAATAGCATATAAAATGTTAAATTAAACTTCAAAGAGTCTGAGGATGCATCACAAATGGAAATAATTCTTTTTTATTCATAATACCTCTACAAACTCTTGACAGAGCTTCCTTTATTCAACAATAATCCCCTTGTAGATACACCTTGCAAGTTAAGCCTTTATCTTAGTTACCTTAATTTATTTGAATCACTCTATTGTGATTCAAACTCTATTACCATTATCTTAGAGCTTATCTAAATATACTAATTTTTGGCCTCTCCTACATTGGCAGGATTATAGATTATATGTGGGATAAATTTACATTAATTATAAGGTTAAATAATATTTAAAACACATGTTTAAAACTTAATAACCCTCTAAAAAAGGCCCAATCCCTTTACAACTTGCCCAAACACTCCAAAAGTCCTTTTAACAATTCAAATTTTCAAATATAGCATTTTGGAGGGTAAACTAAAAATATCCTTAAATGACCTAGAAAGAGACATACAAAGATTTGATAAGACCCCAAAAAAACTAATCATGACCTCCTTCTTGGAATTCAAGTACCCTTAATTATGAGATGGAGCACCCGTTCCAGCCTCAAGATGGCATTTCCCTATATGCAAGATGCAAGCCATAGTTAGATATCTATATCTCCAAGGCCTCATGGTTGAAAATTAGCATCACCACCATGTTGGGGGTAATGATTAACCTCTAAGACCTCGTTATTGGCATTCGAGTACCCCCAGTTAGGAGATAGAGCACTCATTTTAACCTCAAGATGGTATTTCCCTAGATGTAAGATGCAAATCGTAGTTGGAGATCTCTATCTTTGGGGCCTCGTGGATGAAAAATAACATCACCACCACATAGTGGGGGTAATTAACCTTTAGAACATCTTTTTTGGCATTTGATTACCCCTAATTAGGAGATGTATCATCCATTATGGGCTCAAAATGGCATTTTCCTAAATGCAAGATGCAATCCATAGTTGGAGATCTCTATCTCTAGGGCCTTGTGGCTAAAAATTAGCATCGCCACCATGTTGGGGGTGGTGATAAACCTCTAAAACCAAATTATTAGCATATGAGTATGCCTGGTTAGGAGATAGAACACCCAATCTAGTCTTAAGATGGCATTTCCCTACATGTAAGATGCAAGATGTAGTTGGATATCTCTATCTCTGGTGTTTCATTGTTGAAAACTAACATCACCACCATATTGGGGGTGGAAATTAACCTCTAGGACTACATTTTTGGCATCTAAGTATGCCCATTACGAGATGGAGCACCCATTCTGGCCTCAAAATGACATTTTCCTATAAGGAAACACTAGTGTTTTTAAGGCAAATTTTGGATAGGCATTAAAAAAAATTGAAATTCATATCCATGAACCAAAAGAATGGTCACATGTGTCGAAGTTCTCTAATTTCATTCTAAATCCATTAGATCACAAGTCATCGATGAACTCGTGGTAGATGATTCAGTGATTAGTCCTACAATATTGATTTGTTAGTCGATCATACCCCTAGGGTTTCCCTTTGTCAGTTGTATTGTAAGACCTTGGATAGGACCAGGAATTCCTTATAAAATATTTCCTTATTTGTTCCCTTATTACCATTCACTTCATTGGTGTTCACCTTGTGAGTTGAAATGTAAGACTTTGGATATGACTAGACATTCCTCACAAATTAATGCATTAAATACCCTTTATTTATTCCAACATTTGTATCCACCTCATTGGTGTTCCCTTTATGAGTTGCAGTGCAAGACCCTGGATAGGACTAGATATTCCTCACAAAACATTCCAATAAAACTTAATAATATGACTAAGTCACAATAATATTACATATTTTAAATTTGAGATAATTTGTGTTACATTATGATTTACATGTCATTTACATACTTGCCATCTTGATTTAGTATGTTTTATGCTTAATTCATAAACATTCCACTTTATCTTCTTATTTTTTGATTACATGTATTTTTACAACCATTTTATTAAATTTATCATACTTCCCATCTTGATTTAGTATCATTAATTTGATTTCTACTTATATTTTATTTTTATTTTCATACTTCCCATCTTGATTAAATTTATTGTGTGTTTATTTTTCATACTATTTGTTATAACATGTTTTCCACTTTATTACAAATTTCCATACTTCCTAACATGATATATTATGACTTATATTATAAGATATTTATTTTATATATTATAGTTAATGATCTTAGATATTCTCATATTGACTCATACTCATGACACATAATCCCTTTCAAAAGGTACTTGGCACTTCATCTCAACATTTGCTCCTGCCATTTATCACTCACAGTAATTGATGGAAAAAAAAAAATTTTAAAGAATGCATTTTTGTTTTTGCCATGACATTTTCTCCTCCTTTACTCCATGAATATTCTATATTGGCAGGGAAATCTTCTTGCTAACACTAAAACATTTCCTTCCTATATAAATGCTTTGGTAGACCATGCTTATTCTAAGGGACACAAACTTGGAATATATGTTGATGCAGGGTGAGTAGATTATGCTAGGAATCCAGATCAATCAAAGACAAAATCCTACAACCAAGATCATATCATGCATGTTCGGTGACAATGGTAAACCTTGGACAAATTCCACACTGATTACCTACCATTTCCATTTTGGTATATCATGCAGATATAACAAACCAATCGGATGCACATGTTTAACTTTCAATCATTGACATTTTAGAAAATGTGACACAAAGTCTGCTATATATTTCTTGATTCCCTTCCAAAACTAAAGTGGTCAAAGCTCTGCCATGAGTTTGGTTACTCCTAGATGTCTCAAATATGGGGTATTGTGTAGTTTCTTTAGTATTGTGCTCCATAGATTCTCTTGATCTGACACATACATCCTTCCATTATAATGCAAAAGACCATCATTCTCTAAATTGAATCCTTTATACCTAGGATTCTAAGCATTCTTAGATAATGATCTCTTGACTTGATCGTAGAATTCATATCTTGGCAAGAATTCGATCACTCGATCCCTAAAGGTACTCCTGATAGTAGCCATGGGTGTTATGTACCTTTTACATCTTAGGGAATCAACCACTCTATTTTTATTGCATTTAATATAGTTGATATCAAAATCATAATCATATAATAACTACAACCAGTGTCTTTGACGAGCATTCAAATTTAGTTGGGTAAAGTTGTACTTGAGTCCCAAGTTGTCAGTTTTGAGCTCAAATAATTTTTCTAACAAATAATGATGTCAAACTTGTAAAGCATGCACAATTATTGTAAATTCCAGGGCATGAGGGGCATAGTTCACCTCATAAGGCTTAAACTTCCTTGATTCATAGGATACTACTGCACCATCCTGCATAAGGACTCCTCCTAGTCCATCCCTAGATGCATTTATGATCACTAAAAATTGACCATTGGGGTCAAGAACTCTTAGTACCGGTACTAAAATAAACCTTCTTTTCAATTCTTGAAAATTTACTTCATACTTATCTGACCAGTTAAAATTTTTATTCTTCCATTGTAAATAAGTAATTGGATTAACTATCCTATAAAAATTTAGAACAAACTTTCTATAATAGCCCACTAATCCCATGAAACTCCTTACCTCGTGCATGATTTTTGGTGTTGGCAACTCCATAATGACTCTTACCTTTATTGAATCTACTAAGATACCATCTGTATAGATAATATGTCCCAAATATTACACTCTTTCTTGGAAAAATACACACTTAGATAATTTGCCATACAATGTGTGCTTTCCCAACCATTACAAAACCAATTCCAGATGTTGAAGATGTTCCTCTTCATTCTTAAAGTATATAATAATATCATCAAGAAAGACCAAAACAAAATGATCTAGATAATATTTTAACACACTATTCATGAGATTCATGATTGTTGTTGGATCATTTATCAACCCAAAGGGTAACACAGTGAACTTGTAGTGCCCATAACGAGTTCTAAATGTTATCTTCAGAATATCCTCATCCCTTATCCTTAGTTGATGGTATCCTACTCTAAGATCAATCTTAGAAAAGAGTGTTACTCTCTGCATTTGATCAAAAATATCATCTATATGAGGTAGTGAATACCTATTTTTGATAGTTAACTTATTCAACATTCTATAGTCTATGTAAAGTCGAAGAGTACCATCCTTTTTGATAAAGATAACTGGTGCACCCCATGGTGACACACTTAGTCTGATCAACCCCTTTGAAAATAATTCTTGGATTTGGGTCTTCAATTCTACCAATTTAGTGGTTGTCATCCCGTATGGTGCCTTAGATTGTGGTTTTGATTTAGGTATGATATCGCTAGAGAAATCAAATTCACATCTAGGAGGCAATCCAAATAATTATTTTGAAAACACGTCATGAAAGTTTCTAAGAAATGGATAATCTTTTAGGGATGCTTCCTGAGATTCTTCCATCTCATTTTCTTGACAATAAATGCTTGGAATCCTTTTCCTTGAGCCTTCTTGAGTTGCGTTACAAAAACATGCCTAAACCTCAACTCTCTTTTCTTGCCTTGAATTTACATCTAATTTTCAAAATCATCCAAACACTCAACCTTTTTCAGATAGCAGTCAACTTTGGCTTTATACTTTGCAACCCAGTTAAATCTTAGGATCACATCATATGACCCTAGTGGTGCTACACACAGATCCACTACTGTTATGAATTTGGGAAACCTAATCTCTACTTCAACTAAACACTTGTCAACCATGACTTTTCAATCATTTCCATATTGTACCAACTATGCATATTGCATTATTCCAACTCTTTTAGATAACTTAATAAGTATTTTAGAGGCTATAAAACATTCTATAGCCTTTGTATATATTAAAATGAAAATTGAATGTTCAAAAAAAATACCTGATAGTTCTATGGGTGAAGCTTGGAATTCAACTTGTCAATTATCAATTGTCACATGAATACGCTACTAAAAAGTTTCCTATTAAGGAGTAGGACCTTTGTTCTTTGACTTATCCTGGGTGCACTCACAAGTATAATGGTCACCTCCACAAATGAAGCAACCTCCAAGTGGTCCATTCATGTCAGTCTGTTGGTTTTCCTTGAAACCATTACCTAATTTTGTGTTGCCTAAATCATTGTTGAATTTGGCATTTTGATTTTTGAGCTGCCTCCTGGAGTCTCCACTCCTCTGCTTCTAGTACTTAAAAAAAAAATGGTTTAGAATTTCCAAACTTTTTCTTAAACTTGTCTCTAGCTTGTCTAAGAGATTTCAACTTTTGTTCCTGTTTGACTACCTTCTCGAAGGCTCGATCCATGGTAGAAGGTACATGAACATCCATCGATTTGGGGTTTCAATCCCATGATAAACTTCTTGATTATGAATCTCTAATTTTCCTGGTATTGAGGTACATACTTTAGAAGTTTGGTGAACTTCTCCCAGTACTAATTCAAAAATAAGTCTCCCTACTTCAGATTATGGAAATCTTTAAGCTTTTGATTAAAGTATAACTATGGAAGCCACCATGATCTGAACAACATCACAAACTACTCCCATGTAGTGGTGTTCGAGTTAAGATTTATTTCCAACTTTTTATTGGCCTGCCATGTAGCTACTTTACTAGCCAACTGGTAATCTCTCCAAACTACTTTAGTGACCTCAGATTGGTTTTGAATTTTAAAATACTTTTCCATTTTAGTCAACTATGATTTAACTTTGTCACCCAAAATAGTTCCATCGATCTTAGGTGGATTCATTTTTTTTAATATCTCTAGTCAACTCTACAACATAAAGAACGTAATAATTCTAATAATTCAATCATGCATATAAGGAGTGTTATTTGACGTGGTGTGTGAAATTTTTTAGTCGTTCCTCTATCATCTCTCAATACCTCCATCTATGTCACTTTCTCCGATGATGCTCTCATTTTGTCATGCTCTGATGGATGAGTCTCTCTTGTGTGAAACTCACAACAAGAAGGTAGTCCATAACATCGTGACATATATATCATAAAATACTGCTAAAATAATAAATCAACATGATCACAATGCAAAGGATATACGCTATAGCTAACTCATAAAAATGCAATCATGTAACCAAAGTAATAATCAACTATCCCATAACAATATATAACTCATAACTAGTTAATAATAACTAAATCAAATTACCAACTATATATGTCCATAGATAATGAAGTAAGTTTACTTAGCAAGGAATCAGGATGTAATGTAGTGAGCTATAAAAACTTTATCTATAAAAAATGATGGCAAGTGAATGTAAGCACTTATGGTACTGTTGTTTCCTTTACCAGCATATCATCTATGAAATCCTCCATCTCCTCTTCCCTATAAAAGCACCCACTCAAGCAATGTATGCATCGATGGGGACAAACATGCAAGACATAAATGCTTTATCACCTCGAGTTGAGTGTTTACATTCCACCTACTACGTATTTAGATAGATATTTAGCAATGAACCAACACATAAAATAGGGTTAAGACTGCCATTGAAGTTTGCAAGCCAAAACTACTCATTTCGAACAATTCATAAAATGACTACACTAAATTTAATACATCTTAATCGACAAAATGACCAAATAAAATTATTGCTTTTTTACAAACATTCAAAGGCATATTAACATTTTCAAAACCAAAGGGCTCACAGCCTTAGTGAAGTGTAGAAAATCTCACTTGTAAGTAGCGATGGCACATAGGTGTAAGTGTTCATGTTGTTGCTACTGTTCTTACCGACATATTGTCTTTGAAACCCTCCATCTTCTTTTCCATGCTCATGCAATGTACGTGAATGGGGATGAACATGCTAGAAGGTTGGGGTAAAATACCCAAGCGTTGGTGAAATGAATGCGAGGCAATGGGTCATAAACACAAGATGGTAAGACATAAATGATCTATCACCTCAAGCCCCACGTCTACATTTTATCGACTACGCGTTACTAATTAGAATTTAAACTCCCCACTTTTTGCATGATCATTTGATTTTTTGGGGA
Organism: Torreya grandis; assembly: GCA_037957365.1. Classification (NCBI taxonomy): domain Eukaryota; kingdom Viridiplantae; phylum Streptophyta; class Pinopsida; order Cupressales; family Taxaceae; genus Torreya; species Torreya grandis. The sequence continues at coordinate 3,543,622 of JARHVA010001041.1, read as the reverse complement.
ATGTATGCCTCACTATTGGCCCCCAATTGATTTATTTTGGCCATGGCATGCCTAGAGGTTGGTTGGACCTCCAAAATGGACCCATAAAGATCTATTGCATGGGGATTGAAACACTAGGTCCATACATACACGTCATAAGCTAAAAATATAGAATCAAGAAGTAGACTCGTTAAGCTATCCGTCCATATCAATTTTACGTGTTGACATGGCACGGTATAGGCTCCATGCATGTGCAAAGTTAGGGCACGTGTCTATTGGGTTCTCTCCCTTACTCTGTGCTAGTGGATATTCTTGTTGTTGCTTCTTCTCCTATTTCAACTAGTCACAAAGATCCTCTTGCAGATTTTTTAGCCGTTATCAATTATGATGTTGGGGTTTTGTCACTTGTTGCTAAAATCAATAAGAAAGGTGACATAGACCCACAAATAGATTTTATTTGTACTCCTACCACTTCTTAGTCCAAAGTGGTTTGGTTCAAGGTAAATGTAGATTTGACAACCAAATGTTGAGGGTGAAGATCAGAGGCCAAAATATTGAAAATGCAGGCAGTGAAAGTGATTTGTGATGGCTCTTCATGGACTATGGAGGATGTACTCTCCTAGAAAGAGAGGAAATCAGTGATTGCATGCATATAGGTATGTTCATTTAATTTGTTCAATTTTTCAATTTTCTTTTTATTTCTTTTAAATTTCACTTGACACTTTACCTTGTGTTAGATGTTCGTTACTCTCTTCTTTGTTAGTTGTTTTCCTACTACAATTTTACTATTGTTTGATAACCTCATTGCAGGGTGGTTTTGAAGGTAGATGAACTTATCTCTATGATTTCTACTACTTTTACATTGTTTTCCTCTTTGATTTTGTAAAAAGAATGGACCTTTTCAAAATCCCGATTTACCAAATAAACATATACTTCATTTATGCCAAAAGCACCCACATAGTGGAAACAATAATTCAATATAAAATTATTTAAACTAGAGACAAATGTTCACGGTCTACATAGCTTCAAAAATAATAGCTATACTTGTGAAGGAATGTTGATAAACATTATTTTTTTTTAATAGTGATTTGGTATTAGATATCCAAAGATCACATATTGAATAATGTCAAGATGTGTTATGGTTAAGATGTTTGTCGTAACCTATAAACAATATGCTGGTTTATTCAATGTCCTAGATTCTGCAGATTGCTATGCTTTTATATGGTATGCCATATATATCTGTGTGTGTGTGTGCATGTATAGCTTAGTATATATACACAAATCACCCTCCTGCATATCACTACGTATAAACATCATTGTGTTTATATTGAAGAATACCCAAAAATTCACTCACTTTAAATGGCACGACTTATCTAAGTAGTTGTATGTAAATTCTAGTTTTATATAAGCATTATTTACATCAGGTCGCTATGTAGAAAGAAAATATAAGTCATATGTATATATATTAAATAAAATTATTGTTTATGTTTTAAGTAGGTTCACTGCATATATCCTAAACCATTTTTTGTATATACCTTGGGTCAAATCTGTAAATTGCTTTATGTATATTATAATCAGATTGCTATATAAATAACAAGAGATAATATTTTATTTCACTCAATTGTTATCTTCGTCTCAGAGTTACAACCAAATATGTATTTGATATCGTTGTTTACCAATTTAATCAATATAGAGCAGATCAATATAATATATAATATATTGGTTTGTTATATGTCCAATTATTTAATCAGTTCACTGTGTTCCTCATAATATTGATTAGGATATGTGTTACATATTACTAACTTGAATATGCAATCCATTGAAATCATTTTAAATCATAATATCCATTGAAATCATTTTAAATCATAATATCAAGCTCTTCGTTACATAAGAATATAAAAATGCCACCAACTTGGTATTTGCATCCTAGTTGAAGTAGAATGCTCTGCGCCCCTCTTTATCCTTTTTCCTTTTTGCTATGCCATGTCTCCTCTTATATGAGTACTATGATTTTTTTTGCCTTTAACGCTGACTTATTTTCTTTTATTTATTTTATCCAATGATTTTCTTTTGATTTTCTATTTTTCTAGAATCTTTCCATAAATCGCTAAGTCTTCTTCTTCTGTCAAATTTGCCTCAAAGCAAAATTAAAAATCCTTGTTTTATTCTATTTATGTCACCGCACCATTATTTTATTTATTTTTATTTTCTATTTTTATATTTTTTAAATAACTTAATAATAAGTAATTATTTAGCACAAATAATTAATCATAATGACTTAATGATAATATTACTAATGTAAGTCATTAACATTCTCTTAATTCAAAATGCTAAATCGAACGTCTATAAAATCTATCACCAACATAATCAAACTATAACATTATACATTTAACCCTATGCATAATATCCACAATGCAATCACACAAGATTTATTCCACATACAAGTATTAAATTGAACTAACACATATGTATGCAATTTCTTGAATGTAGACAACATAAAGAATGTATTAATGCTAATAATTCAATCAATGCATATAACAAGTGCTATTTGACATGGTGTGTGCAGAGTTCTAGCCGTTCTTTTACTGTTCCCCAATACCTCCATCTACGTCACTCTTTCGATGATGCTCTCCTTCTGTCATGCTCTGAGGGATGAGTCTCCCCTATGTCAAACTCACAACAAGCAAGTATTTAGTCCATAATATATATATATATATATATATATATATATATATATATATATATATATATATATATATATATATATATATATATCATAAAGTGGTACTAAAACAATAAATCATCATGATCACAATGTCAATGATATACACTACAACTAACTTATAACAATGCAATCATGTAACCAAAACAATATTCAACCATCTCACAACAACATATAGCTCATAATTTAGTTAATAATAACCCAATCAAATTACCAACTATAAATATTCATGGATAATCAAGTAAGTTTGCTTAGTGAAGAATTGTGATGTAATGTAGTGAGGTATAATAACCTTTCCTGTAAGCAGCAATGACAAGTGAGTGTAAGCACTCATGGTGTTGTTGTTGCCTTTACCAACATATCATCTCTGAAACCCTCCATCTTCTCTTCCCTACAAAAGCAAGTCTGCTCATGTAATGTATGCACCGATGGGGACAAACATGCGAGACAAATGCTTTGTCACCTTGAGTTGAGTGTTTAAATTCCACCAATTGTGTATTTAGCTAGACATTTAGCGATAAACCACTACATAAAATAGAGTTAAGACTGCCATTGAAGTTTGCAAGCCAAAACTACTTATTTCGAATGATTCATAAAATGACTATACTGAATCTAACACGTCTTAACCGACAAAATGACCAAACAAAATTAGTATTTTTTACAGACATTCGAAGGCATATCAACATTTTCAAAACCAGAGGGCTTACAACTTTAGTGAGGTGTAAAAAATGTCACCTATAAGCAGCAATGGTAAGTGGGTGTGAGGCCTCATGCTATTGTTGCTGCTTTTACCGATGTATTGTCTCTGAAACCCTCTATCTCCTCTTCCATGCTCATGCAATGTATGTGAATGGGAATGAGCATGCTAGAAGGTTGGGGTGAAATACCCAAGCATTGATGAAATGAATGAGAGGCGGTGGGTCATAAAGGCAAGATGGCAAGACATAAATGATCTGTCACCTCAATCTTGGTCTCTACATTCTATTGGCTACACATTACTAATTAGGGTTTAAACTCCCCACTTTTGGTGTGATTATTTTTTTGGGAATGTATGCCCCACTATTGGCCCCCAATTGATTTATTTTGGCCATGGCATGCCTAGAGGTCAGTTGGACCTCCAAAATGTACCCATAAGGACCTGTTGCATGAGGATCGAACCACTAGGACCATACATACACATCATGAGTTGAACATCTAGAATCGAGAAGTAGACTCATTAAGCTATCCATCAACATCAATTTTACGTGTTGACATGGCACGATATAGGCTCCACGCATGCGCAAAGTTAGGGCGTGTGACTATTGGGTTCTCTCCCTTACTCTTCCCCAGTGGATATTCTTGTTGTTGCTTCTTCTCCTATTTCAATTGAGCACATTGACCTTATTGTAGACTTTTCAACTGTTATGAATTATGATGTTGGGTTTTGTCACTTATTGCTAAAATCAATAAGAAAGGTGACATAGACCCACAAATACATTTTATTGGTATTCCTACCACTTCTTTATCCAAAGTTGTTCGATTCAAGATAAATGTAGATTTGACAATCAAACATTAAAAGCGAAAATCAAAAACCGAAATATTAAAAATGAAGGCAATGAGAGTGATTTGTAATGGTTCTTCATGAATTATAAAAGATCTCCTCTCTTAAAAAGAGAGGAAATTGGTGACTACATGCATATAACTATATTCATTTAATTCATCCTATTTTTCAATTTTCTTTTTGTTTCTTTTAAATTTCACTTGACACTTTACCTTGTATTAGATGTTCGCTGATCTATCTTCATTAGTTATTTGCCTACTACAATTTTACTGTTGTTTGACAACGTCATTGCAGGGTGGTTTTGAAGCTAGATGAGCTTATTTCTCTGATTTCTACTTCTTTTACATCGTTTTTCTTTTTGATTTTGTAAAAAGGATGGACTTTTTCAAAACCCTTATTTACCAAATGAACATATACTTCATTTATGCCAAAAAGGACCCACACAGTGGAAAGAGTAATTCGATATAAAATTATTTAAACTAGAGACAAATTTTCATGGTCTACAGAGCTGTAGAAACAGTAGCCATACCTATGAAGGACTGTTGATAGACACGAATTTTTTTTAATGGTGATGTCGCTGACAGTATTGGTTGGAATCTGAGTCCATTAATAAAGCGGTTTGGTATTAGACATCCAAATCCGGGGATTCAAAAATTCATGATTTTATCCTTGATTGGAGGCCATGCGTGAAAATGGGGACCTTTTTCCGATTTAAGGTCAGTCAACGCTTTTTGTAGTTTGGAAAGGAATTACGACAGTGTAACCCCATTGTTCTTAGCCCACATACAGACAGTAATCATTTGCGTTCACTGTTACAGGGGATAAAGGAAGGCTGGTCCTTGTCCTATGTTGTAGTAATAGTTAATAAATTGGGACCAAGAACAAAGAGAAAAAATAACTTTAATCGAATGTAAGAGGGGCTTAGAAAGATCCACGAAAATATATATTTGTACATTTATTGCTTAGTGAACGCTCATCTAATTTGACAAGGAATCCACTTTATTAACCAACAAATTAATTTGGACTATATTTCCCATTATCGAAAGAAAGTGGTACAATATAAACTACATTGAAACTATAATAATTTGAGCTTCAAAAAAGAAATCCAAATACTAAAAAGACTCCAATTTTTTTTTGGTGAAATAAATATATATATAAATTTAGCAAAATAAATATATAAATAATTCACAAAAAAGCAAGGGGTATGGAAGCACGCCACGAAGTCACATTAGGCAAAGCCTAAGAACAAAAAACAGAAGCGCCAAAAAAAACTAGGCCCCGCCTAGGCATAAGTCATAATATTATCAAAAAAAGTATTAAACAGCTAGAGCAAGGTCGGAAGGCGAAAACCTGAGCTTGGCAAGTTATTGCCATTTGGTATTGGTTCCTAGACAGTAGCTTGAGCAGTGTCCTTATCATCTTTTTCTTCATGTGTTTGATGGGCAAAATGGCCAAATAGAGCCTGGGAAACTTGTCCAGCATGTTTGTTCGACCTCTAGGTGCCCCCCCAAGCATCTGGATGCAGAAGAGGAGGAGCATCCCAACCATCCTGCCCAACAAGGGAAGGAGGCGAAGGCTGCTACCCTCATTGCTGCCTAGGAGGGGTCATGCATTGGTACGGGGTGCCACTATGACAACGACATTGAGATCCGCTACATCGGTGCCCACACGAGGTGATAAAGCAATTTTGTCCTCCAGTCTATGTTCCCTAGATGGAAAAGGCGGAACCTAAGCCATGGCACAAGGAGCATCTCCCCAATGGGAGAAAAGATCCTGAAGGTGACCAAGTTCTATAGCAACCTTGTTGGCTTGAACTCGAATCTGCAAAAGAACATTGAAAATGATAGAAGACTTGCTCAAAGTAGAAACATTATAATTTGAAGAAGTATTATTAAATACAACATTATTTCTTTCTTTCCATAGCCAAAAGAGAATCTCCACTCTGAAAGTGTGCCAGACTTAGGTATATTTAAAGGACAATGTGGATTTATCTCTAAGGAGGATATGTTGTAAATAAAAGAATTTGGGTTGGAAAGGCATGAAGAGGTCATGAATCCATCTCCAGACCCTTTGAGTTTTGGAGCAGTACCAGAAAAGATGAGGGAGCGTCTCCAGATGACCACATAATGGGAAAGTGGAGAGGAAAACTCCTAATTGGATGAGCCTTCTGCCAATAGGTAAGCCTTAGTATAGTATACACCAAGGAAATTGAGCAAGCTTGGGCTCTACACAAGCCCCCAAGAGAGTGCTAAAGTGGAAGCCCCACAAACCAACAAAAGAATGCAGACCCCAAAGGGAATTGAGCTTATCCACCATAGGCAAGTGGGGAGTAAGCCATCTATAGCCAAGTTGGGGGGTGTAGTTGTGAAAGGGAGTTTCAACATACCACTTCCAATCCTTCCACCAAGGACGAGTGGAGTGAACATAAATTTTGTGGAGCATGGCAGGCAACACAATGTTGAGTATCTCTTGGTAGGATTCTTGATCAGAATTAGCTAATCAGAATTTGGTTTTCACCTCTTCCCAAGATAGCTAAGAGTGAGATCACCTACAATAAATGTCCTGGATAGTATGAATGCATTTACGAAACATCTTGAGAGCATTGATCCAAGGAACCTTAGCCAAAGGAACTTCATTTAAATTAATAACAGGTGACCACCCTAGTGGGTGGGTGTTAATAGATAGCCCATTGCAGAACCCTAAGCCACTCTAGAGAAGCCATGGTTTGATATTTTCTCATGCCTTCCAGATGCTTTTCACCACAAATGACCCTATGATTTGAACGAGAGATTTAATGATAAGCAAATTGGTGAAGTCGAGCCCTTTCCAAGCTTTCTTGCCCTTAGGCAAGCCTGAAGAGATGCAGTGCCAGAATAACACCTTCCAAGCTTCTTTGCCCTTAATGGCCTGCACAATCTATTTGGCACATAACGCAGATCCTTGCCAAGCTACGTCAATGAGCCCCATACCTCTGGCATTCCGCATGAGGTAGTAGTATTCCCATGCCACCATGTGGAATTCTTTACCATAAGAAGAATTGGCCCAACAACACCTTCCAAGCTTCTTTGCCCTTAATGGCCCGCACAATCTATTTGGCAGATAACGCAGATCCTTGCCAAGCTACGTTAATGAGCCCCATACCTCTGGCATCCTGCATGAGGTAGTAGTATTCCCATGCCACCCTGTGAAATTCTTTACCATAAGAAGAATTGGCCCAAAGAAAATCCCTGAGCAATTTCTCCAGCTTTTGGTAAGATTTTTTAGAAGGCACCCAACATAAAGAGTACTACACATGAGTGGTCACAAGCAATTTTGACCAGATTTGAAATTTTCCTACTAACGAAAGGGGTTTGGTCACCTAGTATTCCAGCTTCTTAGTAAATTTGTCAATAACATATTGCCACAACAAGGGTGGCGAGGCATCAAAAGTAAAGGGGATGCCAAGAAATTTGAAGATTTTATCATGTTGGATCCACACCCAACCATATTTAGCAACCCATGTCGGTGGAGGGAGGTATGATTGCCTAGAGCAATGAGTTTTTTACCATTGGATGTTGGAGTTGGTGGCTAGGCAGAAGGTGTTGAGACACTGCAAGGTGTTGTTCACATTGGCCTCATCCTCAATGAGAGTAAGGAAAGAATCATCCACAAGGTGACCATTAAACAATTGCATATCTTCTCATGTGGACTTATTGTATTTGGAGGGAGATAAATTCCCTTAACAAGGGCCCTAGCTTGGGCATTGCTAAGAAGATATACAAAACCCTCAGCTACAAGGACATATAGGGTGGAAGCCAAAGGGCACCCTTGGCGAATGGAATGGAACAAACCAAGTTGCTCAGAAGTGACTTTATTAATGGAGAGAACAGTCGAGGCATTTGCAAAAAGCATCTGGATGGTTTGAATGAAATTGGGCCCGAAGCCTAGGGCTCTAAGCATGGCTAGGATGAATGACCACTCAATACAGTTATAAGCTTTTTCAAAGTCAATTTTAATGAACATAACTTATTGCTTAGACTCTCTAGCCCAGTCCATACCTTCCCAAATTGTTATGATGTTGTCTAATAGATATCTACTTCTGATAAATCATGTTTGTTTAGGGTGAATGATGCGTGGCAACATATTGCACAATTGGAGAGCCTGAGCTTTGGTAATGATTTTGTAGGAAACATTCAATAGGGTGATAGGCCGCCAATTATAGATCAACTTGGGATCCCCCTACTTAGGTATGAATTTAATGTTTCCTTTGTTTATATTCTTTCCCATGGAACAAGTGTGAAAGGCCTCTTGATAAACATTATGAAAACCATTGCCCACAAGATCCCAAAGGGTTTTATAGAATTCATAGGGGAAAACCATCAATTCCTGGAGTTTTATCATTTGCCGTGTGAGACATCGCCTCATGCAGATCATCCACAGTGAGGATCCTATCGCAAGCCACTTGCTAGGTGGGAGTGAGTTTATAAGGCACCACTATGAGACATTACTCAAGGGAAGTCTCATGCTCTGCAGAAGAAGATTGAGATTTGAACACTTGTTGATAATGACGGATAAAAGATTGAACAATATGCAGAGTCTTTGATAGTATGTTGCCAGCCTCAGAGATGACCTAGATTTACTGCATCGACTTTTTGACTTGGAGAATTTGAAAAAACTCCTTTGAAGCTTTGTCCCCTATCTTGAGCCAGTGGGGCCTGGATTTGACTTGAGCTCCCTAGGCATTATAGTTGTCTTCTATCTGGATATAATGCCGCAAGGATGAGACTCTAATCTACAAGATCTCATTGAAGGAATCCTTCTTTAGTGCTAAAGATGCATGGCTAAGCTTTGAGGAAGTAGCAGAGTAAGAGTGTCTTCGAATTTTAGCAAGTTGACGGCCATAAATTTGCAAAAAAGTGAGAGGTCCTTCTGATGGCATCATCCCACCAACAAATCCAACCAAATTTTTGGGATGGGCAAGGATCCAAATTCCATACTTTGTAATTGTGTGCCACCGTGGGCCCATGCTTGAGCAGTGAAGTGTTTAGAAAGAATTATGTTTTGTGGACTTTGCGTTTCATAAATTGTCATGTCACTCATAATAGAATAGGGGAGTTGTCGAAAATCCCAAAATTTGATAGTGCCTATACTTGAGGATAAAAACCATTATCAAAAGAGAAGTATGGTTGGGTGGACATCATTGCCCTATTTAGGCACTTCAAAATCTGAGTGGGGCTCTCCCTAAGATTACTCTAGGTGTACTATACTCCGTCAACAGGCTAGCAAATTAAATTAGGGTCATAAAAGCCCCATTTAGTGCACATATAATACCATGCCTCCCTTTCACCAACTACCCAATGCATTGGTAGGTGGCCCACTTTGTCTTTGAGAGATGCCACCATATTAAAGTTACCACATAAGACTGAATGAGCATCAAGAAAATCATCTGCAATCTATCACCATAAAAAGGTATGCTAAATGGCATCATTTGAAGCATAAATGTTAATAAAACCAAAAGAGTGGCTTTCAATGCTAAAAAGGGTCCATACTAACTGATTGATGGGGTCCACGTCATATTATACTAAGTGTGGCTGGCACCTTGGAGAAATGAATGTGGTCACCCCTCCATGCCCTGTTTCATGATTGTTATGCAAGATAATACTATCATGCTAGATGGAATTATTGACAGCCATCAATAAAAAATTTGCCTCCTTAACTTCTTGCAAACAAAGAATGTCCATATCGGGAAACTTCTTTTTGAAATCATGCACCGATTTAACAAATTGTCTTGAATTTATATTATAATAAGTAGGTTCCAAAAAATGAGCGAGGCTCTCAGAAAGATAGGCCCTCCTATTTTCTTTTCCATTGGTATTTGGTAAGAAGGGTTTGCAAAATTTAATCTCTATTATTGAACAATCTATGGCACCCACTTGCTTCTTTGAGTATCACTGAGAATAATGTTAACCCTTTTTATTTTGATGGGCGGGAATGATCAACAAGATTATATTAATGCAAGGCCTAAGAATGCAAGCAGTTGGATAACTAATGATAATGACTTTCAAGATGCATTTAATTAGTAATATATTAGATAATATCCATGGACGATATATCATTTTCAAAAAGATGAGATTGAGAAAATATATATGCATATATAATCTTTGAATCGTTGTTAGGCTTGTTATGATCCCTATGTAATTAGTGTATTAAGGACGCCTATCTATTCAACCTTGTGTTCCTGTGACCTGACCCAACCAGCTCACACCCATGTATAACCACTCTATCGCTCTCACATTTGTTGATATCAACATATCACATATCATGATTACTGAGGTCACAATGATGCATCTGGGTGATGCTACCTTTACACACATCAACCTCTGAACAATAAAAAAATAGGAAATTATAGAAAAAAATTGAATATTAAGGGAGAGGACCCAATAGTTGAGCGGGGTCCAATAGTTGAGGGTATGGGGCCCAATTCTAGAACATATTTTGTATTAAAAGTAGATGACATTTTCATTAATTACAAACACATTTACACCCAATACTTGCATATTGGTATTTTGTAAGAATTCATTAAGATTTTTGAACCTATACACGAGATATTGTACTATTATTAGTACATAATATCTCAAATGCTAATAGCTCTATTTAGTACTTGCATGGATAAATAAAAATATTGAGTTGACTAATATAAAGTTTATATTACTTTTGAAATATTGTATGTCATTTCCCTTCCTATCACCATGCTGAATTCTATCAAGTGAATACAACATGTACAAACTTGTAAAACTTATTGTCATTTTTTCACATCTAATGCCCAACTATACATCCACTGTCTTATACTATTTGTTTCTCCTTAGGCATTCATTACCGCTCCAATCTAAGTCACATCCCTACATAGTTTAAGAAAAACATGTAAGGCTCACCATAATATTAAATTCATATTCAAAAATTTTGAGCAATAACTGAATATAAAACTATTTTCTACAATATTTTATTTAAATGCTAATTTTATTTAAAAGATTAGTCATTGGATTTTGTTTATCCATCATTACTTACAAGGAGGTTTTTTATAACTCACTAAGGTTACAAATATGCAGTAACTATGGTTGAATTTAGTGCAGTCGATCTGTAAATCATTCAAAATAAGTAATTGTAGCTTACAAAATTATTGATCATTTAAGTTTAATTTGCGTATAAATGAAAGTCATGATTAATATTGTAACAACAATCACTTGCATGAATGAAATTCATACAAAAAAGCATATGATTTACATGTATGCATTACATTCATACAAATTCATACAAATAGCTAGATTAAGCCAATGTGAACTATACAAACATGTTTGTTCCAATTGTATAACAATACTTAATAAAACTATTCTCTCAACTACCCTCTCAAGATTTGGACACTTGTTTGCACTATTGTTTTTTAACATGATTAGGCCTTGTATTTTGTTTAGTCATATGTAGTTATTATAGTTTAATTCAATGCAGTTGATACGTGAATCATTTGGAATAAGTAATTGTTTATTTCAATTGAATAACAATACTTAATAAAACTAAGGGAGAGGACCTAATAGTCATGAGATCTAACTTAGTGCATACGTGGAGCCTAAATTGTGCCACTTCAACATGTAAAATTGACATCGATTGATAGCTTAATGACTCTACCTATTGATTCTAGATTTTTAGCTCATGATATGTTTGTATAGATTTGGTGTTTCGAACCCCTTGCAAGAGGTCTTTATGGGGCTATTTTGGAGGTCCAACTGACCCCTAGGCATGCCATGGCAAAAAAAAATCAATTGGGGGCCAATAGGAGGGGAATACACTCCCAAAAACAATCAAACAACCACACCAAAAGTGGGGGGTTTAAACTCCATTTAATAGTGAAATGTGGTTTGTTTTGATATTATAGATTATTCTTTGAAAACCTTTAACTCTTGGATTTTGTTTGGCCATCACTACTTACAGGGGATTTTTTTTAGAAGGGTTTTTTTAGTATTTTGGGTTATTTTCTTTTGAATTCTGTAGAAATGGCGAATTGTTTGGGCTTTGAGTGTTTGTTGTAAAAAAATAATTATCTCAATATGTGAATCATTCTATGAATTCTTAAACTGTGGCAACTGTAGTTTAATTCAGTGTTGTCGATGTGGGGCATACACTCGTAAAAAAATAAATGGCCACACCAAAAGTGGGGAGTTTACACTCCATTTAATAACACACAACAGGGAGAATGTAAACACATGGCTTGAGGTCGCAGAGCATTTATGTCTCACCATCCTACATTTATGACCCACCGCATTGCATTGATATGAAGAGCCCAAACGAATGCCAAGGATTGGTAGACAAAATCCAAGCATTAATCATGCTAGAAAATAAACTGCAAATTTGAATATTAAGGCCGAATGTCAAGGTTCACCAAACAAAATTACTATGTTTTTATAGACATTCGAAGGCATATTAACATTTTCAGAACCAAATGGATCATAGCCTTAATGAGGTGTAAAAAACCTCACTTGCAAGCAGCGATGGCAAGCAAGTGTAAGCGCTCATGTTACTGTTGTTGCTCTTATCAACATATCGTCTCCAAAACCCTCCATCTCCTCTTCCCTGCTCATGTAGTGTACACGAATGGGGATGAACGTGCTAGAAAGTCGAGGCAAAATACCCAAGCGTTGACAAAATAAATGCGAGACGGTGGGTCATAAACGCAGGATGGCAAGACATAAATACTCTACCACCTAGACTCTGATATCCACATTTCACCGACTATGTACTACTACTCGAAATTTAAACTCCCCACTTTTGATACGACCATTTAATTTTTTAAGAAATGTATACCCCACTATTAACCCTCAATTGATTTTTATAAGTCTCTTATACCTCTAAAATAGACCTATAAAGAGCTCTTCCACGGGTACCTATACTTCATTTACGCCAAAAGGACCCAAGAGTGGAAACAGTACTTCGATATAAAATTATTTAAAGGAAAGACAAATTTTCACGGTCTACAGAGCTGCACAAACAGTAGCTATACCTGTGAAGGAATGTTGATACCTAGACATGATTTTTTTTTTTTTAAAATGGTGATGTCGCTGACAGTATTGGTTGGATTCCGAGTCCATCAATAAAGTGGTTTGGTATCAGATATCCAAATCCGAGGATTCAAAAAAATCATGATTTTATCCTTGATTGGAAGCCATGCGTGAAAATGGTGACCTTTTTCCGATTTAAGGTCAGTCAACTCTTTTTGTAGTTTGGAAAGGAATTACGGCAGTGTAACACCATTGTTCTTAGCCCACATACAAACAGTAATCATTTGCGTTCACTGTTACAGGGGATAAAGGAAGGCTGGTCCTTGTCTTATGTTTTCAGGCTAACTGCCAAAGGCTGACGATGCAAGCCGTCACGGATGCCCTCCACAACGTTCCAGTTTCGCCAAGGCCCGTGAGGATGTTCGCTCCGCAGTTGTCCGGTTAAACGCACAAATGTCGTTTTCCGACCACGTCCCGTTGCGCGTCATTTTCTCCACCGACCACTACATGTGGGGCGGCCACGTGTATTTTAATTTAGAGTGATCCACTCGCCAGCCAACCCACGGTACGGATGTGCCACCGGCAACCGGCTATAACAAATTCATCCTTATACGTTTTGCCTCGGGATTTCGTCTTTTTACGATTGGTAGTAGGGGTGCAATTGGGTTGGATAAGTTGTTATGATTATGTTAAAAGGAAACCTCACGATAAGGCTCCTTTCTCTGTTAAGAGGAAAGAGAGAGATGGAGACATCGTCTCCAAAGCAGTAATATTAGGTTTAATCTTTGGATTTGAAGATGAAATCTTTATAATTTTTTTTTTTATGATTATATCATACGAAATTAACATTAGGTGGGTCATCTTGTTTTCTTCAAATTTTGTATGAGTTCAAAACTTGAAGGGACTTGAAATTAACAAGCTTTTCAAGTTCTTAGTGAATATTTGATTTGATTACAACAAAAGTATCTGAATGGGAGCTTTCCATAGTTAATAAACTGGGGCAAAGAACCAAGAAAAAAAATGACCTTAATCAAATGTGAGAGGGGTTTAGAAAGATCCACAAAAATATATACTTGTACATTCATTGCTTAGCAAATGCTCATCTAATTTGACAAAAGAACCCATCTTATTAACCAACAAATTAATTTAGACTACATCTCTCATCATCAAAAGAAAGTGATACAATATAAACCATATTAAAACTATGATAATTTTAATTTTTTAAAAATCAAACAAAGGGATCAAAATACCAAAAAAAACTCTATATTTAAATTTTAAAAAAGAAAAACTCAAAAAAATATTAAAAGAAAATAAAATAAAATTGAGAAAACCAATTTGGAAAAAATTCATTAATCCAAACTAATTTTCCCCTTTTGATAAGGGGAAGAGGGAGCCTACGCCCCCACACATTTTCCAACCTACTTAAAATGTACATTTCTTTCCTATTAACCTGTCAATATATTCATAATAATAATGGGGTCAAAGTAGCTGAGAAAATAAAAGATAGAATGTTAAATAATAATGATGATCATAATGATAATATAAATAAGAGTTGTGTTGTAGTTAGAGTACTTATTTTTTGCAGGGTAAAAGAATTTGTTTCTTAAGTGTTAATGTGATAGATTTTCATTTATTTGAGACCTTTGAAAAGTGTATGTGTGCTTCTTTGAAATATTAATGTTAGTCTTGGACTATTGATCTCGCTTGCACGGATCAATCATGCTCAGTTGATCTTTTGAATCCAGGTTTAAGTGTGAACTATTGATTTACTTTGTTCTTTGCCTAAGCTTTGATCATTCCCGTTGGATCTTGTGTTTGAGTTCTGGGATCATGCCAGTCGGTGAATGCACACTTATCCCGGTGCTCTTGGCTTTTTGACTCACGCTTTGCATTAGATTTTCGATCTGCTCATCGAGATGGTGACAATTGTCATTCTCGCATTGATCTTAGAACCTTTGTTACTTGAACTTTGCTCATACACCATCGATTAACTGAGTCTGAGCAAAGGCACGTCGTCAGATCTTCTTTAATTTATTGACTTTTAATTTGAAAGCGTGACGATCGTGTGGATGTCACATGGGCGTCATCGACGATCGTACGAACATCATTGATGATCGCATGGATGTCAAAATAATGCTCGTGGTAATTAAACCACTGAAGTTCAAATTATGACGGTTGTGTGAATGTCGTTGACGGATGTGCGGGCATCATATGAGATAGTATGGACATCAAAATAAAGCTCATGCTAATTAACCATTGACGTTCAAATTATGATGGTCACATAGACATTATTGACGTTAATGATGATCGCGTAAATATCAAAATAAAGCTTGATAATTAAACCACATGGATTCAAATTGTGATGGTCACGTGGATGTCAATGATGGTCGTGTGGATGTCATTGACAATCACATGGACGTCAAAATTAAACTTGACAATTAAACCACTAGGGTTTAAATTTTGAGGTCACGTGGATGCCAATGACGATCGCATGGACGTCATTGGCAGGCACATTGATGTTAAAATAAATCTCAAGAAATTAACCATTGGAGTTTAAATTTGACCTTTGTGCGAACTGATATGTGGGCGTCAAATACAATGCTCACATAAATCTAGATCTATGCTTTTCAAATCTGAAAGCTTACCTTTTGACTTAAGAACATTCATTCCCTTCTCACTCATGTGACCATGCCTGTAGTGCCACAACTTTGCATCTACATCTGAAGTAGATAAAACGAAAGGAGAATAATCAGTAATACAAGTAGATAGATAAAGTGTACCTACTCTCTTACCTCTGGCTAATACAAGTGCACCCTTGAAAACTTTTCAAGATTCAGTTGTGAGAGTTACTATGCAACCCTCATCACCCAACTTTTCTACAGAAATCAGATTTCTCTTTAGGATGGGTACATGCATGACATCCTTCAACACCCATGTGTTGCCATTTTGTAATTTCAGCTGTACTTTTCCTTTGCCAACAATTTGACAAGGCTCATTGTCTCCTCAATAAACTTTTTCAAAATCTCCATGGACATAATCATTGAAAAATTCTCTATTCAGGGTTGCATGGAAAGAAGCACCAGAATCTAAAACCCAAGATTCTACTTTATTATCCAAAGAAAATATAAGAGCATCTTGTGCAACAATACCTGCAACTTTTGCTTCTTCTTTATTACCTTCATGTTGATTTTTTTTGTTATCCTTCAACCAACAATCTTTCTTTGCATGCCCTTTCTTTCCACAATTCTAGCAGGGTATTCTTTCTTTTTTAGATTTGGATCTACTTCTCATCTTTGACTTTGACCTTGATCTCCTTTGCTTGCCCTTCTCTCTTTGCCTTCCCCTGCTCTCAATACTTAAAGCATTACCTGATGTTTCCTCTGTGCTTTTCCTGTGAATTTCTTCATTCAAGATTACACTAACAACATCAACTTTCAAGATATTTGAAGCAGATGCAGTATTACTAACTGCCATTACCAAACTATGCCAACTTTCAGGTAAAGAGCATAAGATTAAGAGAGCCTTAATTTCATTATCAAAAACTATTTTGATTGAATTTAACTGATTTACTATTGCATGAAAATCATTAAGATGACTAGATACCGATCCACCTTCTTGCATTTTCAAATTAATAAATTGCTTCATAAGATATACCTTATTCGAAGTTGAGGGCTTTTCATATAAATTTGCCAAAGTATCCATTAACTCTACCGTTGTCTTTGCCTGTGATAAGTTGGAAATCACAGAAGATGCCAAGCTCAACCTTATAGATCCAAGAGCCATTCTATCAATAGCATTCCATTCTTCATCTTGCATATCTATGGATTTTCTTGAAACTCCAACCAATGGTAAATACAGATCTTTCTGATATAGATAATCTTCTATCTACATCCTCCATAATTGATAATTTTTGCCATTGAATTTCTCCATTCTTAGTTTACTTTCTTCTGCCATTGCTTTACTCCCACTCAATCAGAAACCCCTGTGAGTGAATTCTGTAATCAACAAACATTAACACGCTCTGATACCACTTGTTAGTGAACCAAGCTCTGATACCACTTGTTAGGATTTTACAACACAATTGATTACCTTTGTATAAGCAACTAAACACGAAATTAAACCAAAAATAATAAGTAACTAGAAATCAAAAACAACAAATAATAAGAGATACAAGAAACAACCAATCTTGTATCAAACTCTTCCAGAAAGAAATACAATGAAGAAATCTCTTATTCTCACACCTCTCAGATGTACAGATCTCTTTCCCTCAAGAGTTCTCTCTCTCTCTTAATTACAACCAACTCAACTATTTGAATTGATCCACCTTGCAAACTATGAGGATCTAACCCTATTATATAGTACTAGGATTCATGAGCCATGCATTCTCCACCGTTAGATGCACCTCTTAATCAAAGGTTCAAATCTGTCCTGCCAAAAATAGAAAAGCGGACTCAAGACTAACAATTAATCTTTACATGCAAACTGTCTATTCTCCTCAAAATTAAAATACTGGGAATGCATAGATGACCGACGTCGGTCTCTGTCTGTCTGCATATGACCGATGTCGGTCAATCCCTAACCGATGTCGGTCGGTCCTGACCGATGTCGGCGACTGTGTAACTCCAACAACCTCTGCATTTGCTTATCTGATGAAGCTTTAGCTCCACAACTCAACAATAATAATAATATCATGTAATAATTATATATAATAATATAATATTATTATATATTTATTATACAATACATATAAATATTATATATTATAGGATATTTATTTTATATATTATAATTATCGATCTTAGTGATTCTTAGAGCGGATCATACTCATGACACGCAATCCCTTTCAAAAGGTACTTAGCACTTCATGTCAACATTTACCCCTACCATTTGTCGCTCATACCAATTGACAGAAAAAACATAGATTTAAAGATTGCATTGTTGTTTTTGCAATGGCATTTTCTCCTCCTCTACTCCATGAATGTTTTATATTGGCAGGGAAATCTTCTTGCTAAAGCTAAAACATTTCATGCTTGTATAAAGACTTTGGCAGATCATGCTTATTATAAAGGACACAAACTTGGAATATATGTTGATGCAAGGTGACTAGATTATGCTAGGAATCCGGATCAATCAAAGACAAAATCCTTCTGTTATTTGATTAATTACAACATATATACTAAAATCATGTTTACTAATGTTTATGTTTTGTTTCTTTTGCGAGATCCCAAACATGATCCACAAGAATGCAAGGTTCCATTGGACATGAGGAACAAGATGCAAACACATTTAAATACCATTCTTCATCTATCGACCAGATTGTGCTCTACTTTAGATTAATCTTTCTTGTCCTTGAAGTAAAATGTAGAGGTCTTAGAGTTGCATCCTTAGATGAATGTTTAAAGGAACATAGTGAGAAACAGATTAATCTTTGCCTTATCACTGCTCGAATACTAAAGGCTAACTGGTGTTTGATAAATGAGCAGGGAGTCGACTACTTGAAATATTATAGTTTTTACATTCCTCAATTTAAACCTCGTGAGAGGTACAAAATATTTGTGCATTGTTTTTCTCTCAAATAAGTTCTCCACAAGTGGATCTAGACACCGATTTAACAAATTGTCTTGAATTTTATATTAGAAAAAGTAGGTTCCAAAAAATGAGTGAGGTTCTCAGAAAGACATGCCGTCCTATTTTCTTTTCCACTGGTATCTGGGAATAAGGCTTTGCAAAATTTAATATCTATATTACCGAACAATCTAGGGCACCCACATGGTTCGTTGAGAATCATTGAGAATAATGCTTAACCCTTTTTATTTTCATGGGCGGATATGATCAACAAGATTATATTGATGCAGGGCCTAATATTGCGAGTAGTTGGAGAACTAATGATAATGACTTTCAAGATGCATTTAATTAGTAATAAACTGGATAATATCCATGGATGATATATCATTTAAAAAAAAATGAGATTGAGAAAATATATATGCATACATAATCTTTGAATTATCGTCAAGCTTGTTATGGCGCGTATTAAGGACGAGTGTCCGTTCTTCAACCTTGCGTCCTTGTGACCTAACCCATGAGCTTGCTCATGAACATGCATATGGGGGATGCTACCTTTACACACATCAATCTCTGAAAAATAAAATAATTAGGAAATCACGGAAAGTAATTTAAATATTAAGGGAGAGGACCTAATAGTTGAGTAGGGTCCAATAGTTGAGCGGGGTCCAATAATTAAGAGGGTAATTGAGAGTATGAGGCCCAACCCTAGAACATATTTTGTATTAAACGCAGATGAAATTTTCATTAATTATGTTGTCCCCAAAAAATGTCACTCATTTTTGGGACAACATTTGAACTATTTTGGTCCTACAGACCAAAATCCTCTCTTCCCTTTTCAAAAATTATTTTGTGCATTCTAATTTTCCATTCTTCAAGCTTAAATCTATGGACTCTGCAGACTTAAATCTACGGACTTTGCAGGCTTAAATCTATGGACTTTGCAGGGTTAAACATTAAAGACACCGCCTATTTGTCCCCGTGGGAGTAAAGACAAAGTGGGCAGCTGCGCAGATAAGAGGAGACAGACAAGATGACCCAGGCCTAGGAGAAGACATTTGAGATGAATTGACACGCCACATTTAAGGCAGCCTCCCTATTCCAGCATGGCCCCCCTAACAGAACTGAAAATGCATTCAAGGCATTGAATGCACAGCATGGGCCATTCCATGAAACAAAGCGCCAAGTCTTTCTTGGCCGCTATATATTGTAATCTCTTTTATTGTTTTAAGGAGATCTTCCCGTTACCAGAAGCAAAACTCTACTTAAATTGAAAAGCGAATACTGAGACTTTGAGCTCAGATTATTGATCACATCATTTTATCTAAATGAGAAAGCAAGTTGTTTGTAGACTTTGTGCTGTCATAGCTTGTATCATTTTAGAAGATTGTTCTTATGTCTGTCTTCTGAATGTGTTCTTGTTTATTTAATTTTGGCAAGTAGAACTAGTGAAAGTAATCAGGAAGGTGTCCTGAAGCCGATTGTGTAGAGACTTTGTGCCCCCACAATTATCTTTAGTGTGTTTTCTTTCTATTCTTGTGTAAAGGATCTTAGGACGACTTTGTGCCCTCATTATCCTTCGTATCTCACTCTTGGGTAGTCGAGGAGGAGACTTTGTGCTACATGTCAGTCTATTGGTTACTACGCCTTTGGTTACTAGTTACTTGTCACTACCTGAAAGAACTCTTGTTGTTCCCTGCAAGAACACTTCTGAAAGAAGAGAAGTTCTTTCAGTGTTTTCACCAAGATTTTCTCCTCTGTTTGTCAACATCATCTCTAAAAAAAGACAGATGGATGGCTTATCCTACCCTTGAGTGTTATTTTTTGCTTATAGTTATAATATATAGCGCCTTATACTTATAGGGTACCTCCCTTTGATGAGAGGAGAGATTTGTCCCCTGTTGATGTAGTAAACCTGGACACCTGACCGACCAATCTCTCTATGTTGTGGTTGAAGAGACCTATTTTGCTCACCAGTTAACTGGTCAACAAAATATTCACCCAACAAATTACATAAATATTTACACTCAATACTTGAATATTGGTATTTTACAAGAATTCATTAAGATTCTTGAATGTGTACACAAAATATTTTACACTACTATTAGAACATAATATCTCAAATGCTAATAATTCTATTTAGTACTTGCATGGATAAATAAAAATAACGAGTTGACTAATATAAAGTTTATATTGCTTTTGAAATACAATATGTCATTTCACTTTCTATCACCAAGACGAATCCTATTAAGTGAATACAACATGTACAAACTTGTAAAACTTATTGTCATTTTTTACAACATCTAATGCTCAACTATACATCCACTATCTTTTACTATTTGTTTCTCCTTGGTTGTTCATTACTACTCCAGTCCAAATCAAGTCCCTACATAGTTTTAAAAAACTTGTAAGGCTCACAATAATATTAACTTCATATTCAAAACTTTTGAACAATAAATGAATATAAAACTATTTTATACAATCTTTTATTTAAATGTCAATTTTAATTAAATGATTAGTCCTTGGATTTTGTTTAGCCATTGTTGCTTACATGTGAGGTTTTTAATAACTCATTAAGGTTATGAATTATAGTCACTGTAGTTTAATTCAATATAGTCGATCTATTAATCATTCGGAATAAACAATTGTGGCTTAAAAAAATTATTGACCATTTAAGGTTAACTTGTGTATAAATGAAATTCATGATTAATATTGTAATAACAATCACTTGCATGAATGAAAGTCATACAAAAAAGCATATGTTTTACATGTATGCATTATATTCATACAAATAGCAAGATTATGCCAATGTGAACCATACAAACATGTTTATTCCAATTGTATTTAACAATACTCAATATAATTATCCTCCCAACTACCCTCTCAAGTATTGGACCCCTATTTGCATTGATATTTTTCAACACGATTAGGCTTTGTATTTTTTTTAGCCATCTGTAGTCACTATATTTTAATTAAGTGTAGCCGATCTATGAATATTTGGAACAAGTAATTGTTTATTCCAATTGATTAACATACTTAATAAATCTAAGGGAAATGACCCAGCAGTCATGTAATCTAACTTAGTGCATACGTGGAGCCTAAACCGTGCCATGTCAGCACATGAAATTGATGTCGATTGATAGCTTAACGAGTCTATCTCTTGATTCTATATTTTCAGCTTGATTTTAGATTTTCAATTCATGATGTATCTATACAAACTTAGAGTTTTGATCCCCCTGCAAGAGGTCCTTATGGGGCTATTTTGAAGGTCCAACTGACCCCTACGCATGCCATGCCAACAAATAAATCAATTGGGGGCTGATAGGAGGGGAATACACTCCCAAAAAAATCAAACGATCATGCCAAAAGTGGGGAGTTTAAACTCCATTTAATGGTGAAATGTGGTTTGTTTTAGCATTATAGATTATTTTTTGAAAACATTTAACTCTTGGATTTTTTTTGGCCATCACTACTTATAGGTGAAGTTTTTTTTTACTATTTTAGGTTATTTTATTTTGAATTCTGCAAAATGGTGAACTGGTGCAGGTCTTGGGATTTGAGTGTTTGTTATAAAAAAATAATTCTCTAAATATGTGAATCATTTTATGACTTCTTAAACTGTGGCAATTGTAATTTAATTCAGTGTTTTCGATGTGGGATATACACTCCAAAAAAATTAAATGACCATACAAAAAGTGGGGAGTTTAAACTCCATTTAATAAAACACAATAGGTAGAATGTAAACACCCAACTTGAGGTGGCAGAGCATTTATGTCTCACCATCCTACATTTATGACCCATTGCCTTGCATTCATATGAAGAGCCCAAATGAATTTCAAGGATCAGTAGAAAAAATCCAAGGATTAATCATGCTAGAAATAACAATGTAAATTTTAAAGGCCAAATGTCAAGGTTCACGAAATGGAGAAAAGAACTACATGCTTGTAGTTATAACTGACAAATAACTCATTTAGTACCTAAATGTGGGTTGCGTGGAGGGGAAGAGCATAGGGTGGTTTATTAATTGAATCCATGATGATTCTCATTCACTATTAGGAACATTGAAAACCACCATATAGTACTGGTTTGTATTTACAAACTCCTTTCTTATAGGGTGACTTCCATGCTTCAAATATTAAGAAGAGAATATTCTGGCTCAAATGGATGAAGGAAATCAAGGAATTGCCATTAGTTTTCCACAAAATGTCAAAGAAATAAACTTAGAATAGTAAGAAAAACCATTGATTTTAGTCTGTTGGGGAAAATGTACTCCTTTAGTATGATCCATAGATCAATTACACTCAATTAAACTACAGTTACTATAGTATGAGAAATCAATGCACAAACATGGACAACATTTTTATTTTTTAACAAACATTCCAAGCCATATCATGATGGCTACAAGATGTCTATGTGTGCAAAGCCCAAGACCTAATAGAGTGGAAACGTCGGTGCCATGAAAGGGGAGATAAATGGTGAACACAAAGATAATAGGAAAAGAACACATACAACTCGAGCAAGTAAACACCACATACAAATCATTTGGTGGTATGGATCGACAAGGAGACGACGTAGAAGTAGAGAGAGGACCTCATGCATAACACGGGTTGAGCAGAGGGTGGGAAGGTGTAAATTATTTATCACCTCACCCTGACTGCATGCATAGCATGAAGTGAGTGCTATTTGATCAAGATTTAGGGGGGAGTGAATGCCATTGTAAAAGTTTTAGATAAGAAGCCTAGCCTTAATGAGGTATAAAAAATTGTATGGCTCATAGCCTTAGTGAGGTATAAAAACCTCACCTATAAGCAACGATGCCAAGTGAGTGTAAGTTCTCATGGTGTTGTTGTTGCCCTTACCAATGTATCATCTCTGAAACCCACCATCTCCTCTTCCCTATAAAAGATTCTGCTCATGCAATGTATGTGCTGATGGGGATAAACAAGCGAGACATAAATGCTTTGTCACCTTGAGTTGGGTGTTTTCATTCCATCGACTGCACATTTAGCGATGAACCACCACATAAAAGAGGGTTAAGACTGTGATTGCAGTTTGCAATCCAAAACTAATCATTTTGAATGATTCATAGAATGACTACATTGAATTTAACATGTTTTAATTGACAGAATGACCAAAAAAATTACTATTTTTTTTACAAACATTCGAAGGCATATTAACATTTTCAAAAGCAAATGGCTCACAATGTTAGTGAGGTGTAAAAAACCTCACCTGTAAGTAGCGATGGCAAGCGAGTGTAAGTGTTCATGTTGTTGTTGCTGTTATGACCAGCGTATTATCTTTGAAACGCTCCATCTCCTCTTCCCTACTCATGTAATGTATGCAAATGGGGACGAACATGCTAGAATATCAAGGCGAAATACTTAAGCATTGATAAAATGAATGCGAGGTGGTGGCTCATAAACACAGGATGGCAAGACATAAAAGCTCTGCCACCTTGAGGCGATGTCTACATTCTGCCAACTATGCGCTAATAATTGGAGTTTAAACTCCCCACTTTTGGTGCAGACGTTTGATTAGTTGGGGAGGGCATGCCCCACTATTGGCTCCCAATTGATTTTTTTGGCCATGAAATGCCTATAGGTTGGTTGGATCTCCAAAATAGACCCATAAGGAGCTTTTGCACGAAGATCGAAACACTAGGGCCGTACATACATGTCATGACTTGAAATCTAGAATCGAAAAGTAGACTCCTTAAGTTATCTATCGAGATCAATTTTACGTATCAGATATCCAAATCCGGGGATTCAGAAAATCATGATTTATCCTTGATTCGAGGCCCTGCGTGAAAATGAGGACCTTTTTCCGATTTAAGGTCAGCTAACTCTTTTTGTAGGTTGGAAAGGAATTACGGCACTGCAACCCCATTGTTCTTAGCCCGCATACAAACAGTAATCATTTGCGTTCACTGGACGACGTTTCAGTTTCGGCAAGGGCCGGGAGGATGTTCGCTCCACAGTTGTCCGGTTAAACGCACAAATGTCGTTTTCCGTCCGTGTTCCGTTGGCCATGATTTTCTCCACCGACCACTACATGTGGGGCTTCCACGTCTATATTAATTTTGCGTGATCCACCCGCCAGCCAACCCACAGTAATACGGACGCTGGACAGGCAACTGGCAACGGCTATAACAATTTTTCTCTTTCTGGATCTGTCCAGCGTTAGCTTCGTGGTTGGACCACCGATTCTCCTTACCCATACCACTGCTTTTAAAAGATGGCTGTCATTATCGACAGGGTACGGTGACGGTAACCATACCACTGCTTTTAAAAGATGGCGGTCGTTATCGACTTCAGTTTTGATGGTAGAATCTCATTGTTTAAGAATTTGGTGGTCACCCATTCTGCCGCAAAGGGCCAAAGAACACAACCGTAACTTTTGCTACCACTTCATTGTATTATAGCCTCGGTGCTTTTCAATTGAATGTTGAAACAAAAGGAAAATTATCACAGGTGAGAATCTATTTTCCCTCTTTTTAGGAGAGAATATCTTTTGAAATCTATTGCGTAATGTCGTCAAGAATTTTTTATAATTATGCCACACAAATTCCACATTAACTTATACTTAATTATTTTTGTTGTTGTTGTTGTTCCTTGTTCCTAATTTATACTTAATTTAACGTTCGGGATGTGCTTCCATACCACCTACTTTTTTGTGAATTATATATATATATTTTTTCATAAAAAATAATATTAATATATAAAAAATAATAATATAATATAAATATATTTAATCATATAATAATATTTTATTATATTATTATATAAATTTAATTTTTTTAAATAGTAATATTAAAATTATATATATTATTATACATATTTTTATATTATCTAATATAAGTATTATTATAACATAATATTAGTAATTTATAAATATTAATATTATATTGTATATAAATTATTATTATTGGTGTATATTTAGTTATATAATATTATTTGCACTTCACGAGGCATATACAACATTATATGAGAAGAAAAAGAAAAAGTTGTCAATCATCCTTTCCAACATGTCACCTAAAGTGACATAAAGCGTAATTATCAATTTCAAAAAAAATAATGCACTATTTGCAATTTCTCTTAGAAAATTAAATAGATTTTTAAATTTGTCTCATGCATGTCCCCCTGAGTAATACACTGGTGGATAAGTGTATATGCCCCTGTCACTCTCCTAAAACCATCTTCACAAATTATGATCTCAATTTTTTTAACTTCCACTAGTATCACGAGTTCGACATAGATGACAATGGACTGAGTGCCAAAGATAACATATATATTGAATATTGTTATCTCACATGTTCTACTGATAGGGAATTTGAATTGGCATTGTGGACATTACATGGGAGATATTATATTCCCAAAATCTAGTGAAATTTGCAAACCCTAAATCCAATTTTTATCCTAGGTTTGATGCTCTATAAGCTACACTATTTTGATTGTACATCCTTTGTCAGTGAATTGTTACCCTGCTGCATTCTACAAGAAATATAACTTTAAATTATCGAGTAGTCAGAGCCATAGTTCAGTGTAGTTTTTTAATTTAAAACAAAGCTAATTGAAACATAAACATAGAAGTAATAATGGGTTACTTGCATTATGGAAGCATGTAAGAGGCATGTCTTTGTTATATTCTTTAAAATTTCTATTATTACATGAACAAGGTGGCCGATAAAATGCTTGTATGTTTGATGCTTCTTGTATGGTTCACCTTTGTCCATCTCCTCATACATTTGCCTTTTATTTAATTAAATAAAGATTTAAATTGTGAGCATTATTCACATTCAATTTAGGTTGTGTTTACAACGGTTACTACCACCTTTCTTGAACTTTTATTTCTCACATGCATTACAATGATTCCAATATTGAGAACCTCAAGGTTATGAGGCAGATCAATTGTGATGCTCTATAGCCAAGATATTTAGGAGGCCTTTCCCAAATCTGTCACTGGAAAATGAAATTATGCGATACTTTGCTGTCTTTTTCTATTTGTAATAAGACAACTTGTGGGCATCAAATGTGTATTTATGGTGATGTGGGATAACAAAATATATGTAGTGTGTATCTAGATTAGAGAAAGGAATAAAAGTGTGTATTTACTTTTCTTTTCCTTTATGATGGCATAAAGTTCCAGTAGGAAGCATATGGCTCATATATTTCCTTATGTAGCCATTATTTGAATAGAGGAGTTTGTATGTTTGTTTCAAGTCCTAATAATGTACGTGCCCATGTATGTTCAACTCTCAGACAAACCGTCTAATGCACTATTCCACTGCACAACCACCAATAAACATGTTTTCTACCTAGCCTTTCATTTTATGAGGATTGAGAGGGCAAACATAAAAGAAGTTTTCTCTTTCCTTTGAGGTTAAGTTTGATCCTTTCATACTATATAAAGATTTCAAATGTTGTCACCTTTCATTTCATAAATTCCTAATTTATATTCCATGGTAAGCTCTCTCTTCTTTAGTAACAGAGTCAGTTTCATATAAATGTCAATGACTAGCATGAATTTTCTAGGGTAACATTATTTGTGGCAAATGTTGGATTGGGCCTAAAAATAAAACTCGATCATCCATTTGATTAGTTAACACTTAAAAAATTATACATGTGATTATCCAAAATAAAATTTATGGAGCCATGTTGACCCCAGACATTGACATGATAAATCAAACTGGAAATCACCTTGGAGAATGGTTCATCAAATCTGCTATGTAAAACTATAGAGAGTGTCAGCATTTGAATGGAAGAGAACGTCATATTCTTTTATTTATCTCATGTGAGACGAATCTATGGGATTTGCCCCACTGTATACGCCTCCAGTTAATTACATGAAAAGTATATTTGATATAAAAATTTATAAGAGAAAAAGAAGGAAAAATATAAAATATAGGGATTAAGTTGTTTAGAACTTTTCATGACAATTTGTCATTGCGAAATATAATAGTGGATTTATTTTTTATCTATAAAATTAAGGTTGAAGAATGAGTCTGAAGTTAAACCATTAAATAAAGTTATGATGGGGACTCTTTTTTTTTTGGGTCTCAGAGTTTTGGCAACAATTCTCCCATGACTAATGAATGTTGTGGTCAGCAGGGGGAGCCACCACTAATCCCTAAGAGTGATAGGACCCATACAAACTAAGATACCTGAGTAGCAATAATAGATCTCGAGACTTATATGGGAGGAACCAAAAACCCTTAACTAACTATGCTACCTATGTGGGGTTATGATGAAGACTCTTTAAAAAGGCTAACTCTCTATTGAGTCATCTCTCTAATGAATAGAACTACACATCTTTGATCCTCATAATTTAAATAAGATCTCATTTCTAAAATTAAGATTGAAGAAAAGAATTTGAAATTGAACCATTAAATAAAATTATGATGATGACTCTTGAAAAGGCTAACTCTGTATTGAGTCATCTCTCCAATGAATAAAACTACATATCTTTGATCATTATATAATTTTTTTTTAATATAGGAGGAATAATTACATTTTACATTTCTTAGAATAGGCTCCACTTGCCAGGTGCTCAAGTTTCATACTACTTTTGTACAACTGGTGCCTAGGGTTCATATCACCTTCGTACAACTAGAAAATACTCAGGGATGTTGGTTGAACTACTTTAGTAGCACACATAGACTCTAGTTTGGTTAGGTTACTCCCCTCGCTTGAACATGCCCATGGGATTTGAACCTTAGACCTCATCTTGGTAAATACCTGAACTTTACCAATCAACCA
Source organism: Torreya grandis (assembly GCA_037957365.1). Lineage (NCBI taxonomy): Eukaryota > Viridiplantae > Streptophyta > Pinopsida > Cupressales > Taxaceae > Torreya > Torreya grandis. The sequence continues at coordinate 3,515,038 of JARHVA010001041.1, read as the reverse complement.
AGATCTTGTGGGCTTTGATCATTATAATTTAAATAAAACCTCATAAAAAGCTTTCAAAAAACTAACCATCCTCAACAACATATAATGATGATAAAAATAAACAAATATTATAACAATAAATACATAAATTAATATATATACTTTTATTTAATAAACTATATGTATGTATATATAAATTATTGGATTATATATATGTGGAAAAATTATAATAAATTTACAAATAAATTTTTTTGGTTTTAAATATTTAAAACTTTTACAATTAAAACTTAAGTATATGTATTTATAATACATATATAATTTTAGAAAATAATGAAAATTATATGTTTTTTCCTTAACCCTGTACTCAAAAGACGAAATGAAAATTAGAAGGGGGAAATCACTTTTGTACCACTAATGAATAATTAAAGTTTCTCTCATTTTAAAAAAATAAATGAAAATTAAAAAAGCAAAATCACTTTTGCACCACTAACAAATAATTAAAGTTTCTCTCATTTCAAAAGATTAAATGAAAATTAGAAGGGGAAAATCTCTTTTCTACCACTAATGAATGATTAAAGTTTCTCTCATTGGCATCACTTTTTCTCGCATGCCCAATGACAGTTGCAACAGCTATATACAAGAAGAGTAGAGTTGCAATGATCTCTGCAATGATTGCACGGTAGAAAGACCAGAGTTTCAACTCCCCTGAATCACAGAAAGGAGCAGGCGGTGGATCTGTGTAATCCTTGGCCACAAAGCCCTGCTGCTCCACTTCTTTCCCCCCTTCCTTCGCCATTATCTCAATCACACAATTTACCTACAACTGGATAGATTATGCACCCAAAACAGGGAACTTGAAGGGATACCGCTGCAAGAGCAAGCAAGAAGATTAGTCAGAGTCGTGGAGAAAAAGGTTTGGCATGTGAGGTGTTTATGCGCAGGGAGCCATTCACAGTGTACCCTACTGACCACCGTCTCTGTCAAATCGGTCTGGCATAAATCACACGCCAACGGGCAATTCCTAGTCATACAAAACACTCGAGTCTGGATGAATCCTCTAGAGCCTACCATTCTCTTCCTACTGTTCAGCTATTTTGTTTTGGGTACGTTGTAGATAGTAAATTCAATATAAATTTTCAACCTAGCGACAAAATGTTCACGGTTTTGGGTACGTTGGAATGTTGATAGACATGATATTTTTTTTAATGGTGATGTCACTGACAGTATTCGTTGGATTCCGAGTCCATTGATAAAGTACGTCGGTATTAGGTTTGCAAATTTGGGGATTCAAAAATTCATGATTTTATCCTTGATTTGGGCACCTTTTTCCGATTTAAGGGCCGTGGTTTTTGTTTTTTTCCCATTTTTGTTTGTAAATGATTAATGACACTGTCTACAAACAGCAATTATTTGTATTTTATAATTATTTGGCATTTAAGGTTAATTAGGGTTTGTAAAGGAGTTATAGATGTAAGAATGTAAAATTATGGAATTGAGAAATTAAGAGAATTTTGTTCAATTTATTTGTTATATTTGTGATTTTATATGGATGTAAAGTTTGGGACAACAATATGTCTGATTTAAATAAGAGATAGATGGAAAGAATCTAAAAACATTTAATCACAAGGAGTCTCAAAATCAAAACCTTAGTTCTATATGAAACTCTGTTAGTCGAAACAAGTATCTTTTTGTTGGAAGCATTAGCAATGACTTGGATATTAAGTTATTTAAAAAAGTTGTAAAGTATGGAGAATCGATGATGGCCCAAAATGGTAATAGAAGCAGAGCTATGTAGAAAAAAAATATGTGGATGAAACAAAATAACAAATAGATCAGTAAATGGGACATCAACATGCAAGAATGCCCAAACCCCAACCAGGAAATATAAAAGTATGTGAGAGAGAGATTTAGGGTAGTGATATGGTCAAAACAATGAGGATCGAAGAAAGCATAATAGATCAATAAGCTTAACCCTACATTGGAGCATGAAGATAAGACATATATAGGAACATAAATCTAATAGAAAACAAAGACGTTGATTGCACAATTAAGAACTAACTCGCATCATCTTAGATGTGGAACTACTAGGTGGATAGTACCCAAAGAAAAAAAAGGAACTAGAATATGTTTATTTTGTAACAAGGGACTAGTGGAGACAGAATGACACTTCATTATGGAGCGTGCAACCTATAGTGATCTCTGTATCAAAATATAACAATAGCGTCAACATTGACAACTTAACTAACTTGTTTGAAAATGAAAGGTTAAATAGTACAACAAGTTCTCTAATTAAGATCCATAGAAGAAGAGTTCGCATCGAGAAGGAATTATAAATTTTGCAATATTACTAAGCAAACACTTGTGTTAAGAAGTTGTGGTGTCACGAAACAATTTTATTGCAACACTTAGCAATGTGGACAAAACAAAGATGATGAAAGAAAGCCTACGATATCAATAAAATTAACCTTGCATAGGAGCATGGAGGAAAGACATACATAAAAACAAAAATCAAATGGAAAGTAAAGATGTTGATTGTACAGTTAAAGACTAGCTTACATCATCTTAAGTGTAAAACTAATATGTGAACAGTGTCTAAAGAAGAAAGGGAAACGAGAACATATTAATCTTATGACAAAGGAATAGTGGAGATATAATGACACATTATTATGAAGAGTGCACCTTATAGTGACATCTATATCAAAATATAAAGATAGCTTGAAGATTGACAACTTAATTGATTTATTTGAAGAGGAAAGGTTAAACACTCCAATAAGTTCTCAAATCAAATTCTATAATAGAAAAATTAACATCAAGAAAAGATTACAAATTTTATAATATAATAGAGCAACTTTTTAAAATCTCATTGTTTACCGAAAGGGTTGTAGTTCGATTAGTGAGGATGATGGTTTTCATCAAGGTACAAATTTCTCTAGGTCCTTGATATGGAGAGTCAAGCGGTTAAGGTTATGGTCATACCTTAGGTGATTTTGATGGCATGGATGCTCTTTACTCGTTGTTGTTTAGTTGACGGAGCTCACTGATTTAGATGTATGCTTACTCATCATTCAAAGCTGTGATATGTTTATTTTTGAAATATGGACTGAGATGCCAACATTCTATGTAATTCAGTGATTCCATGTGAACGTTGCCTTTTGTGGCATACAAAAAAAAAATCTCGTTGTTTAAAAAATTTCGTAGTCGGAACAAGTGTAACTTTACGAAAACACTCGTGGAGAAGTGCAAGAAGTTGGGAACATTCTGGGACATACAACGAACCCTAACCCTAGTCGAAGACCATCGAACAATGGAGGGCAATGAGGCTAAAGGCAACAACGAGACACGCTGGAGATGATCTTGGTTATATTTTTTTAGGCATTAAAGATGACACAAGCCAACAGGGAGATGTTTCTGGTTCAAAATTACTTGCTAATGTGGAATGCCTTGTTGATACGAATGCAGAAGGAAAAAATGAGTCACACGCCAACGAAGATCAAGAGATGGATGCGAAAGAGACTGGTAAATCTCTAGAATTCCTGCTCTCGGATGACATTGTTGAATGCCAAAATAGAACTGTTATTTTATTCTTCCTTAGAGGCATTCCATCTGAATCAATTTTTTATAAATGGGCTAGATTACATTGGGAAAATAGATGATGGGAGATTGAAACCCTAAGGGGATTAGGCAAAGGTTATGTATTCTATATGTTTAAAGACGCTGAACATGCCTAAGTAGTCTTGCAATATGGTACTTGAGTGATTTGTGGACAAATTTGTTATTTATAGGCTTGGAGTTTTGACTTTCATCTTAAAGCCCATCCCGTTCTTGTTATCCAATGTGGATTGAATTATCCTATTTGAATCTAGCCTTCAGACCTTTCCTGTGGGATATTGTGTCACAGTTGGGCAAAGTCATCTGGGGTAAACACAACAATGATAAATTTTCAAGTCTAAGGGTGTATCCAAGGGTGTGCATGGAAGTGGATCTGGATAAACCGCTACCTGAGTCTATCAAATTGATTGGTCCAAGGTTCGATTTGAGCCAACCGTTAGTTTATTTAAACAAATCGAATGCTTGTTTATTTTGTCGAAAGGAAGGCCATTTGATCCGAGATTTTCCTATCAGGAAAAGCAAAAATACCCAAGTTATCCTGCACTCTACTCTGTCTACCCAGATTATCTCTCAGTATACTCATCCGCATGTTGTTTCCCCTCCTTCTTCCTCGCCTTCAACACTTAATTCATGCGTAGATAATCCACATATTAGTGACAATGCCCATGAAATACCTGCACCTTCCTTTAAATATGTTGTCATGTCAGATGGATGGAGAATGGTGAAAAAGAGAAAAGAACCCTCTAATTCTTTCTCTCGTTCTCAACGTTCTCCTTCCTGAGAAGGTTCTCCACCTACTTCTCTGAAACAGGTTGGTTTTCCTAATACAGACCATGTTTCTCTTCCAACACCTTCTAGTCAGTGGTGTAGATCACCTTCCGTTTCACCCTCTGAATGCTTTAAAGATGAATAATTAGTTGTATTAGCCAATAGTTTTAGTGTGTTGCCACAAGAAGATAGTACTGCTAAACTTATATCATGAATTACAAACTACTTTCATGGAATGTAAGAGAGATTACACTCCCTCACAAGAAGTTCATAGTTAAAGATGTAGTTTTGAAATGGAAATCAAACATTTTATTCCTGCAAGAAGTTAAAATTTGTAATAATAATAATAATCTAAAAGCATCTTTATTTCATGTATGGAAAGAGGCTACTTTTTTCCATACATCTCATAAACATGGGAGAGGAGGTACAGTTTTGGGTATTCCTCCATGGATGTCAAAATATATCATTGATAAGGGAGATGACCCCTCTCACAGCGGTGTGTGGGCCCTCTCCATTATCAATGGACAACGTATTGATTTTTTCTCTATCTATGCTTCTAATGATATCAAAGAACGGATGGAACTTTGGAATTGGATTCTAACTTTCTTCCTAATGTTGATTGGATTCTTGGTGGTGATTTTAATATGGTTGAACATTGTAATGATTGGAGCTGGTACAACCCTCATAAACTTAGTTATGATGAATTTAACATTTGGTTGTTCTGTCGAAATTCTTTTGGGGTGGTTGATCCAATTCAAGACAAAGCATTTAGTCAGGTCAATAATTGGTTCACTTGGTCTAACCATAGAACTGGGGTGGACAAAAATTTATGTAGATTGGATAGATTTTATATATCTCCCAATCTCCCACTGGCTAATGATCCCTCTGGGGTTTGCATATTGATGGATTATTCGACTACCTTATCAGATCATTTTCCCATTTTTTGTACTATTTCTCCATCCCAAAATAACTCCACTTATCCTCTGCCTTTTAAACTTAATATCTCTCACTTGAAGAGCCCTGATTCTATGACCGCCTTAGTGGGGATTTGGAATTCTATTCCAAAGCCTCACGAAGGTGAATCATGGATAAAATGGTGGGGTGAAGTGATTTCTCAATGTATTACCTTTTTTATGCTCCTTTGGCAAGAGAATGGCTTGGTAACACATAAGGAGAGAAAAAATTCTTTAAAGTAAATTAGATCAAGCACGAAAAAGGCTAAACCTTGATCTAAACAACACCAAGTTGCAAATAGAAATTGCTTATATTGAGACAACTCCGTAAAATAGAAAACTATAGAGGGCAAGGAGCTAAAATCCGTGCTAGACTTCATTGGATAAAGGAAAGGAATAGAGATTCTGAATATTTTTTTAATTATTTTAATTACAAACACAAAAAGAGAGAATTTGTGCGATTATGGATGACCTTGGCTCCTTGCACACGAAAACATTTGAAATTAGCATACTTTTTCAAAAAAATTATACAAATCTTTTATAAGGAAGAACAAGGGGAAGAGGTTTAGTCATATTTGGAAAAAATTGTTAAAGAGCATATTCCTAAGATAATTGATCAAGATTATAGTCAGTACTTGGATCGAACTTTATCGTAGGAGGAAATAGAACAGGGAATCTTTTCAATGACCCATAATAAGAGTCCAGGTATTGATGGACTTCCGGTTGAATTCTATCAAGCCATGTGGCCTCATATTATGGATGATTTTTATTTGCTATATTTGGAAGCTCTTGAGAAAGGTTCATTGGGTCCTAACATTAATAAAGGCTTAATTAAACTCCTACCTAAAGGGAAAAATGAACACACTATTTCCAGTTGGAGACCGATTACTTTACTTAATACTTCTTACAAAATCATAGTTAAAGTGTTGGCTCTTCGGATCAAACCTATAGTGCAAGATATTGTTAGGACAGAACAAACTGGTTTTCTTGGAGGACAATATATTTTGGATAATCTTCTCTTAGCCTGGGAAACTTGTCAATGGGCCCAACAATCAAGATGCTCTATTGATTAAGTTGGATTTTGATAAGGCTTATTACAGGATTAGATGGAGATTTATTCTTAAAATGCTTCAATGGTTGGGTTTTGGCCCCAAAATTAGATCACATGTTCAAATGCTATTTAATGATGCAAGTGCTCAAATTGTGGTCAATGATTCTATTACTGATTCATTTTCTCTTCAGCGATCCATTAAACAAGGATGTCCTTTGTCTCCTTTCTTATATGTTCTTACTGCGGATGCTTTGGGGTACCTTTTACATAAATCCAACCAGCTTCAACTTATAGCAGGGATTTCAATCCCTACAAATAAGATTACTATTAATTCTCATTTTCCTGATGACAGTATGCTTTTTATTCAGAATTTTGAATCAAAAATTACTAACACCTTAGAAATACTAAATTTATATTGTTTAGTGTTGGGTTCGTAGCTGGCTCATAACAAAACTGAGTTTGTGATGACTCGTTCTGGGCCTGTACCACATTGGATACCTACTGAGTGGAGACAAATAAAACATGGGGAGATTACCAAGTACCTTGGTAAACCATTTGGAATAGGAGTCTCGATGTCAGATATGTGGAAATGGTTTATTAACAGACTTCAAAACAAAAAATTTAATTGGGGCAACAGGTTTCTTTCATTGGCTAGGAGAATCCAAGTTGTTAATAAAATCTTCATTGATGTACATGTTTATTATTCCTCTTGTTGGATGCCCTCTGCTAAAGGCTATGAAGACTTGAATAGAATTATTTGGCAATTTCTTTGGACCAAGTGGGGAGGTGAGGCTGGGTTTAAGTACACTTCTTGGACAAATCACATACAATTAAAGAACAAAGGTGGTCTAGGGATTATCGATTCCAAAACACAAGGGATTTGTTTATCAGCTATATGGATCATCAGAGCTAGTCAAGGTGATGAACCTTTTAAAATATTGGTCTGGCATAGGATCAATTATGCTTCTATTCATGGTAAATAGCAAGCTATCAATTGGTGGGATAAGATTCTCCTTGCTCCCTTTTTGAAAATTCGAGCTTCATCTCCCCTGCAATCCCTTAGGAAAGTTTGGCAGCAGGTTTGTCAATTTTTAAAATGGAGAGAGGCATCTCTACGACATGGTTTCAGTTTTACATCCTCCTCTATATGGTGGAATAGACTAATTCATTATCAAGGTAAGCCTATTGCCATTACTTTCCATAAGCAGGCTCATTATTTGTTTTAAGAGGGTGTTCGGCAGTTTGGCGATCTATGGGGTTTTCTTTGTTAACCTAGGATCCTTGGCATATTCTTCAAGAACGGTTTGGATTAAATAACCAATTTAAACAATTTATTATCTTTTTGCAGTCTCTAGTTCTAGAGGTGCTGTCCATGAAAATGTGCACCCCTATTTCATGTAGTTTTTTGAGAGATTGGAGATGGTTAGCTCGTTATCATTTCAATGCTTTTCCTTTAAATAAAATTTATAATCAACCCCTGCCCAATGTTCCTTTAAGTCCTCACTTGAATCTCAAATGGGAATGCCAAATTAGTGAAAGACTTTGGTCTAATTTGAGTTTTCAAATTTGGAAATCTAAATTTGGTGCCGATGCATAAATCATGCCCTCAAAAATTCTACATTATAAATTACCTATAGTAGATAGATTGGAAGGCATTATGATCCAACCCATCAGCTACCCATTTTGCCATTCAATAGAGGACTTAAAGCATGTTTTTTGAGATTGTGTTTATGCAAAAAACCAATGAAAGACCATTTTCATTAATCTACCTACTATATTTAATCATCAGTTGAATTGGAAAGAAGCATTTTTGGGGATAAGCATGAATAAATTTTTTATCAAGGATACAATTAGACAGGGTTTTTCATTGTAAATATGGAAGAATAGATGTTTGACAAAGTTCTCTAAATCTTCTTTTCATCAACAGGGAATCTAAAGATTTACTCTAAAGTTTTCCTTAATATTGTTTCTCTTTTTTCTCAGTGTCAGAGGGATTTGGAGAAGAACACATCGTTAGCATTCCAGATTCAGCAAATCAAACTTAAAGTGAAGTAGTTATTGTGTAACAAGCAAATACAGGTTTGCCAGGGATTGAAAAACATGTTGTATAATCACTAATCGCTGTTATTTTTGTATAATTTTTTATGCTGCCAATGTTATGTTATTGTTTGGGATTGTTGAATTATATTTTTGTATATTTGTATTTGCTACCAACTATGTATTATTATTTGTAATGTGTCTTTGATTGTTCCCTTGAGCATTTAACTCTTGTTGTATTTAATGCATATTATCAATAAATAAATAAAGAAAAATCATAATCACTCATATTAATGCTATTTGTTTTTTTGGCCCTGGTTAAATTTTTAATCTATGAAGGGAATCCTACATAAAAATCAATTTGGAAGAACTATTGTTAAACCCACCCCCAAATCAATGAAAAACAAGTGCCATGGAGTTTAGTCCTTCTCGATAGATATAATATATATGAGTAGTTGTTTCATCTTTTTAAAAGAGTGTTGACAATAATTGAGAAAACTATGAAAATTTATTAACAGGGTAGTTTGTGTAAAAACACAAATAATGACAAAAATAATTGGATAAATAATTATTTTGAAATATATTAAGATTTTTATAATATTTTATTTTATATTTTATTGTTTTTAAAGTAGACATAATTATTATTTGAATGTTTGAGAATATCTTATATTGTGCAGTTTTCTTTTTTTTTAATTGTAAATTTTTGAATTTATATATTTATTTTTTAAAAATATTAATAATTAATATTTAAAGTTGTTGATAATTTTTTTTTGGGGGGTGTGGGGCATGGGGGTTCTAATAGTTGCAGGTGGAGCTCCCCCTTAATCAAATAAAGACCTACATGTAATAAATTATTTATATTTTTAGATATTTATTACATAAAAATTAATATAGATTTATTGGAAGCTATCAAAGTTGTATGATTTAAAATAAAATATCTAAACCTGTGTTTCTATTTAGGAACTATGGTCAAGTGTTCAAAAAAACTGACACAAGCTTTTTATCTCATAAATTTCTAGTTGTAAAGTGTTTTTTCCTATCATTTCCACTCATAATGGACTTAAATATAAGGAAGCGACTATTTGTAGAAAGCAGTTAACTTAGACACATGATGCATGAGTAAAATGGTGGTATGTGCCACGATGCAGTTGATAGTTGTCGTTATAGCACATTCACAACACATAACATAGGCAAAGACAAATGTCTTAAACTCTTGTAGCATAACATAACCTATGTCATCGCATCAGAAGAAGTCCATAAATACAAAGTGCAGTTGGGAGGCCAGAAGCGTCACAATGGAAAATTCTTCTAGTAGGTTATCATTTTTACAACAATTATAGAAGTATGCATTGGAAACATTAGGCCCCTAGTTTTGACCCCAAGCTCTATGTGGATTTGCCTCTCTGTTACAACTTGTCTTGCACTAAATAGGGTTTCCAAGACTTACCTTAGCCACTATCGGCAAACGTACATTCTAATTTTCTTGACAAGTATTTTGAGGAGGCCGGAGATGATGCGAGTGTTTACTCTCTGCCGGATTTTGTCACACAACCTGAGGGATTTTTACTTGGGGTAAAAAAATTATGATCTAAAACAATAATTCCTAGTTTTCATCAAATGTTTTGGTATCACTTTGGACACTGAAGCAACCAATACCTCAAGAGTCTTTCCATTCTTTTTTCATATCAAATAGGTGCAGATTTTGTTCTAAAATTAGATTGTTTTTTAATGTTACAGATTGGCATAGGTGTATGGTTGTGCAATAGAGGATGTATTCATAGGCTTCCCTATTCAATGCAAAAGCTGGAAGTCTGCTTTGTACCCTCCTAAATGAGAATCTTTTGTTGGGCGTGAACCGATTAATCTGAAAAATACATTGACTCAACACAAGAGATGGATGACAGGGTTTTTTGTGTTGTTTATGAGTAAGTTTAGCACTATTTTGTTTGGAAATATTCACATAGCATAGAGATTGGGTTATAGTTTTTGGTGTCTATGGACTCCATCTTGCATGCACATAATCTGTTAGGATTCACTTCCATCTTTATGCATGCTTAATGACATATATTTTACTTTAAATAGTTTGTGTTAAAGGTGTATTTAAAGTTATAAATATTTTTTTGTTTTTTAATAGGCAACACAAATATGTAGAAGATTTGCTTGTTATTGGCATTATTGTAGAGGGTAAGTGCACAAAGATGAGGGGGCAAAAAGCACACAAAATTTCACATTTTGAGTGTTGGAAATGGTTTTGCATATGCGGTTCTGGGATAGAAGCTCGATGATTACTGACCCTAAATTGTGTACGCAGTTTAATGCATTGAAACCACATATGCAGTTATGTTGCTTTATAACCAAAAAAAGTGTCGATGTCATTCATTTGGCATCGACATAAATGGCGACTAGGAGACAACAAGAGGAAATGTGTGGTTGATAGTGATACCACAACAAGTAAAATACTCTCTAGCAACTGAATTCAATGATGGCACACTGAAAGAGAGGTATGCAAATACATTTTAATGTATTTAGAAACAAAATTAGTTAATTTTGTTGTCTTTTTCTTGAATTTTTTTTTTCCAGCATATGTAGAGGCATATCTAAGGGAGAGGCTTCTACAAGCAAAGGCAAATAGAGCAATGCATTTTGATGATTAGGATCATGTCTTATGACATTTTATTGTATGCATATATGGCTTGATGTATAATTGTTTGGTATTGTATGCCTATATGGCATTGATCTGGGGTATTGTATTGTGTTCACATTTTGTATGCCTTTATATGGATTTTATGAATATTATATATACATATATTGTTCAACATTTCACTTTTTAAATATTCTCAATGATTTCACCTTTTGGATTTTGTTGTAATTTATTACATATTCTATTATATGTTCATATTATTGTATGCCTTAACCTTTTGTTGAACTTTAAAAATCAACCTTGCAGTTTGTTTAATGTTGTTGAAATGTATGGGAAATTTATTTATAATTATGTTACAAAATTATTACAAAAGGTGTGGTAAATGATCATGATACAAGTAGACCTCTCTTAGATCTACTTACTAGGTCATCGTAGATTAGTATGTTTGTTCATACTCAGATTCTTAAAGCTTTCATCAGGGTATTAAAATTATATTTACCTATTGTAAATGTGTTTCAACCTCCAATTCAATAAAAAAACTATCTTAAGAATAATCAAGGCAAGTACAATGTAGGAGGAAGACTAGATAAGGCATGAGTTGTTAAGTTGTTGAGTATCTCAAGGTGCATGAATCTAAAGAAACCAAGTTTAGAATATTTTTGTAAGGTGGTAAGCTATGTACCATGAAGTTAGGAGAGTGGAAACAAGGATAAAATCCCATGAAGGAAAGCTTTGAAAAAAAAATGTGTGTGCAATGCAGGTGTGAAGGATTATGTATGTGTTTTGAAGAAAATCAATGAGTACTTCCTTCAAGTCTTAAATGTATGGTTTCATCTCTTCCATCATGTAAGCAAGTGATGTTGATAATTTCAAACTTTATTAATACATTTTGTGTCGATTCATAAGGTCTCCAAGCTTAAGAAGGTGAAAATAGGGTTATGCAGTCATCTCCAAGGAGTATTTTGATGAGTTTAAAGTTTGTTTATGGTTTCAAATCATCATATAAAGTTGGCAAAAAGTTCATAGATTAGTTTCTAGCCCCAAAGTTCCGATAAGAATTCTCAAAAGTTAAGTAATCATAAGAAAATTAATCTCAATGTTGTCACATCTTAAAACCTGAGAATTTTCTTTCAAGTAGACTCTTTAAGTCTCTTGCAATATGATCTTCTAGGTCTATATTAAGGATTTATAACTTTCTTACCCTTGTTTGTACATGAAATATATTAATATTTTTCAATACATATAACAATGAATATGCTATCAACTCTTTTAAATAATCTTACAAGGATATTCTTTCATAAATTGTATTAGGTCTATCTTCTCGTGTTCTTATCTTTATGCCTTCTCTAGATCTACTACCTTCTCCAAGAGTCTCTTCACTTCACCATAAATTTATTCATATTCCTCTTTACTTTTTAAAGACATCCATATTTAATATATTGATTTGAACTTTTCATTCACCCTGATATTTGTATACAAACTACAAAACACTCATGTTAAGTCTTTACAATCAGAACTATGGCTTGTTCAATGGTTCATGGTCTTAATCATGGATTTTAACCTTAGTCGGGTTTTTAAGTTATATAAATATTCTTTTAAACGTTTAGAATGTTTTTTAACTCCATAATTAACCTCCATCCTTCCTCTTCTATCATTTTCTAACAAGAAACACAAACTCACAAAAATATACCTTATTGCCTTGTTACATAGATCTACTACCTAGACAGTTGACCATCACTTGAGAAATAGGGTTTATAAGTTATTGATAACACATTTATAACTTCACTTGCCAATTTATCTTTATACTTTATGAGGTTTTAATCTTAGTTAGCTATTCACTTGAACCTATACTCTAGAACCCTCAAAATAAGGTTTAGACCATGAAACACAGGCTTGTTGACTAGGAAACAAGAATATCTCTTTTATTTAGATGTCTAAAACTAAGACTCTTTTGAATACCTTGAATATGTTTTATACTAGCTATATATTTAGTTTCAAGACTCTTGAATGATGTTTATGAGAGATATTTCATATTTATGGACTAAACCCTTGTTTTAGCCTATTTGCAGGTTTGTAGACCTGAAAAACCTTGATATATTCTTATTTGATTTTGAACAAAGTAAAAAACCCCTTATATCCTTTTCAATACACGTTTTATCCTTTTCTTGCAAAATTTTAAGGGATTTAGATCATCTGTTTGGGAAATAAGTGAGTTTCCATGCTTCTAACTCTATTTTTCCTTGACCTTCTATAGGCCTACATAAACTCAATCCTCTATCTATTTTCATTTAGATATATTCAAGACTTAAAATCACTTGTATAACCTTTATAACATTATACCCTAACTATCTACCAAGTTTTGACCAATGGTTACTTTTGGAGTTATAAAGATTTCTCTCTCAAAAGCCTAGGCAAACCTGAATAAACACTGAGAGCTAACAAATTTGTTTTTAAGGCTTTAAAAAATATTTCATAACAAAATAATTACTGATTTAGGTCCACCCCAACCCTATACACATTCTCCAATGATCATTTTCCTTTGAGCAAACTTAAATGATGACAAAATGACAACTTTCTTATTTAACTGTAACATAGCTATTATTACCTTTTAGGACTTAGATGAATGTAAATCTTATGTTGTTAAAGAGATGAGTATAATAAATCAGGTTAGAAATATGCAATAAATATAGATACTAATTTTTTATATAATTGACTAATTTAACCTTTCCAAAAATAGTAATAAATAATTAAAATAAGAACTTAGCTAGAAAATGACTGAGATTGATGATCTAAAGGCTAAAAACTAAGACAGAGACTGGTCGGCATGTCACAAATAGGATCCAAGGGTCACAACCCCTTTTGTATAGTATCACCCTAACTGGATAGTAGTATCATGTGGCACTAATGTCCCTATTTCGGTAGTACTATCCTTTGCGTAGGACTATCCTAGGGTGCATCTGTGTCTAAATCTGTAAGGTCTATTCCTACGTGCACAAGTTTTGAAACCTTGCTGGTGGTATGTTTTGACTGAATTTGTGAGCAATCCCTAATATTCAACATTGCTAAAGCATCCAGTTGATATAATATGAAAAGTGTGTTTATTGTGGGGTAGGTTAGACATCCTGAACACCCAATTATGATGAGAGTTGCCTACATACCAATAATGCAAAGAAGGATCAAGATCGATGTAGTTATCCCCACCTAAGTGTTGGTGCAAGTGAAATTGAAGTTAGTATGATAGTTGACTTGAGTGCTTTGAATATACTTGAGATTGAAAATCTAAGTAATATGACCTTAGTAATGTTGTGGATGGTAGTATGAATAAGTAGGGTAGAATAGGGATTGATTACCTTAATTGTGCATACTTTTTTCCAAGTTTCCATATGTAATTTACATCTAATTTCCATATAGTGGTTAGAGGGATAAAATTCATGTATTTATAATGTTCTATTATTTGTGCAAGTACTAAAATTGGTCTAGACCAACCCTAGGAGGTCTAAGATTTGAAAAGATATATATTTGTAAAAAAAAGAAGAAAGGATAGTAGCGCCATTATTAGGACACTAGTGCCATGTGGTGCTATTGTTCCTATCATGACACTAGTGTCCAAGTGGTAGAACCTTAGGCACAAAGGGCTAGGATGCAAGAAAGAGGGTCTAGGACTACTTTAAGAATGATTAGGGGTGCTTGTGGCTTGCACTAAGGCTACATAAGTGTGAAAATAAGTTCTAAGATAGGTCTAGGGATAGGTGGTCTCAAGTAGCACTCTTAACATTCAAGTGTCACTTTTAAGTGATTACAATAGTCATTCAGACTCAGACCCAAGACTTAAAATTTAGAAAAATCATGGCATATGATTATGACCATAAACTTATTTCTCTTGGATTACATTCCATAAGGGTTTCCCTTACTTCCTCAGTCATTACTTTATCACCATGCATATAAAATTACATAGTACCATATCAATCTATGAGACTGTATTCACCAAATAGGGTTTGAAAACCACCATTATAACTAAGAATCACCACAAGGATATAAAACAAGATAAAATAACATATAAAATTTGAAATTGAACTTCAAAGAGTTTGAGGATGCATCACAAATGAAAATAAATCTTCTTTATTCATAATACCTCTACAGACTCTTGAAAGACCTTCCTTTATTCAACAACAACCCCCTTGTAGATCCACCTTGCAAGTTAATCCTTTATCTTAGTTACCTTAATTTATTTGAATCATTATCTTATGATTCAAACTCTATTACCTTGGAATAAAATAGACAAGTCTAGTTTGGTATTTTTTCAAGACCAAAATTCTCTCCATTATCTTAGAGCTTATCTAAATATACTAATTTTTGGCCTCTCCTACATTGGCAAGATTCTAGAATATATGTGGGATAAATTTACATTAATTATAAGGTTAAATAATATTTAAAACACATGGTTAAACCTTAATAACCCTCTAAAAAAGGTCCAATCCCTTTACAACATGCCCAAACACTCCAAAATCCTTTTAACAATTCAAAATTTCAAATATAGCATTTTGGAGGGAAAACTAAAAATATCCTTAAATGACCTAGAAAGAGACATACAAAGATTTGATAAGACCCCAAAAAACTAATCACGACCTCCTTCTTGGCATTCGAGTAACCCCAGTTAGGAGATGGAGCACCCATTCTAGCCTCAAGATGACATTTCCCTATATGCAAGATGCAAGCCATTGTTAGATATCTCTATCTCCAAGGCCTCATGGTTGAAAAATGGGAACACCACCATGTTGGGGGTAATTATTAACCTCTAAGACCTCGTTATTGGCATTTGAGTACCCCCAATTAGGAGATAGAGCACTTATTTTGACCTTAAGATGGTATTTCCCTAGATGTAAGATGCAAACCGTAGTTATAGACCTCTATCTTTGGGGCCTCGTGGATGAAAAATAACATCACCACCACATAAGTGGGGTAATTAACCTTTATAATCTCTTTCTTGGCATATGAGTACCCCCATTTAGGAGATGAAGAATCCATTATGGGCTCTAGATGGTATTTTCCTAAATGCAAGATGTAATCCATAGTTGGAGATCTCTATCTCTAGGGCCTTGTGGCTAAAAATTGGCATCACCACCATGTTGGGGGTGGTGATAAACCTATAAAACCAAATTATTAACATCTGAGTATCCCTCTTAGGAGACAGAGCATCCATTCTAGTCTTAAGATGACATTTCCCTAGATGTAAGATGTAAGATGTAGTTGGATATCTCTATCTTTGGTGTTTTATTATTGAAAACTAGCATCACCACCATATTGGGGGTGGCAATTAACCTCTAGAACTACATTTTTGGCATCTGAGTATGACCATTAGGAGATGGAGCAACCATTCTAGCCTCAAAATGTCATTTTCCTATAAGGAAACACTATTATTTTTTAGGCAAATTTTGGATAGGCATAAAACAAAAATTGAAATTTGAATCCATGAACTAAAAGAATGGTCACATGTGTATCGAAGATCTCTAATTTCATTCTAAAGCCCTTAGATCGCAAGTCATCGATGAACTCGTGGTAGATGATTCAGTGATTAGTCCTAAAATATTGTTTTGTTAGTTGATCATACCCCTAGGATTTCCCTTTGTTAGTTGTATTGTAAGACCTTGGATGGGACCAGGCATTCCTTACAAAATATTTCTTTATTTGTTCCCTTATTACCATTCACTTCATTGGTGTTCACTTTGTGAGTTGCAATGTAAAATTTTGGATATGACCAGATATTCCTCACAAATTAATGCATTAAATACCCTTAATTTATTCCAACATTTGTATCCACCTCATTGGCATTCCCTTTATGAGTTGCAGTGCAAGACCTTGGATAGGACCAGATATTTCTCACAAATTATTCCAATAAAACTTCATAATATGACTAAGTCACAATAATTTTACATATTTTAAATTTGAGATAATTTGTGTTACATTATGATTTACACGTCATTTACATACTTCTCATCATGATTTAGTATGTTTTATGCTTAATTCATAAACATTCCACTTTATCTTCTTATTTTTTGATTACATGTATTTTTACAACCATTTTATTAAATTTATCAAACTTCCCATCTTGATTTAGTATGATTAATTTGATTTCTACTTATATTTTATTTTTGTTTTCATACTTCCCATCTTGATTAATTGTATTGTGCATTTATTTTTCATACCATTTGTTATAACATGTTTTCCACTTTATTACAAATTTTCATACTTCCCAACTTGATATATTATGACTTATGTTATAAGATTTTTATTTTATATATTATAGTTAATGATCTTATAGATTCTCAGATCAGCTCATACTCATGACACATAATCCCTTTCAAAAGGTACTTGGCACTTCATGTCAACATTTTCTCCTGCCATTTATTGCTCACACTAATTGATGGAAAAAAACACAAATTTAAAGAATACATTATTGTTTTTTCCATGACATTTTCTCCTCCTTTACTCCATGAACATTCTATACTGGCAGGGAAATCTTCTTGCTAAAGCTAAAACATTTCCTTCCTATATAAATGCTTTGGTAGACCATGCTTATTCTAAGGGACACAAACTTGGAATATATGTTGATGCAAGGTGAGTAGATTATGCTAGGAATCCAAATCGATCAAAGACAAATCCTATGGCCAAGATCATATCATGTATGTTTGGTGATAATGGTAAACCTTATACAAAGTCCACATTGATCACCTACCATTTTCATTCTAGTATATCCTGAAAATATAACAAACCAAACAGATGCACATGTTCAACTTTCACTCGTTGACATTTCATAAAATGTGACACAAAGTTTGCCACATATTTATTGATTCCCTTCCAGAATTAAAGTGGTCAAAGCTTTGCCATGAGCTTGGTTACTCCTAGATGTTTCAAATATGGGGCATTGTGTAGTTCTTTTAGTATTAAGCTTCATAGATTCTCTTGATCTGACACATACGTCCTTCCATTATAATGCAAAATACCATCATTCTCTAAATTGAATCCTTTATACCTAGGATTCTAAGCATTCTTAGATAATGCTTTATTGACTTGATCATAGAATTCATCTCTTGGTGAGAATGTGATCACTTGATCCTTGAAAGTACCTCTTATAGTAGCCATGGTTGCTATGTACCTTTTACATCTTATGGAATCAACTACTCTATTTTCCTTGCATTTAATATAGTTGATATCAAAATCATAATCAGATAAGAACTCTAACTAGTGTCTTTGACAAGAATTTAGATTTAGTTGGGTAAAGATGTACTTGTGTCTCAAGTTGTCAGTTTTGAGCTCAAAAGGTTTTTCTAAAAAATAATGCTACCAAACTTATAAATCATGAACAATTATTGAAAATTCTAGGTCGTGAGGGGCATAGTTCACCTCATAAGGCTTAAACTTCCTTGATTCATAGGATACTACTACACCATCTTGCATAAGGACTCCTCCTAGTCCACCCCCAGATGCATTTGTGATCATTGAAAATTGACCATTGGGGTCAGGGACTCTTAGTACCGGTACTAAAATAATCCTTCTTTTCAATTTCTAAAAATTTACTTCATACTTATTTGACCAGTTAAAACTTTGATTCTTCCATTGTAAATAAGTAATCAGATTAACTATCCTATAAAAATTCAGCACAAACTTTCTATAATATCCCACTAATCCCATGAAACTCCTTACCTCATGTATGATTTTTAGTGTTGGCCACTCCATAATGAATCTTATCTTTATTGGGTCTAATAAGATACCATATTTAGAGATAATATGTCCCAAATATTGCACTCTTTCTTGGAAAAATGCACACTTAGATAATTTGCGATACAACGTGTGCTTTTCCAACCATTACAGAACCAATTCTAGATGTTGAAGATGTTCCTCTTCATTCTTAAAGTATATAATAATGTCATCAAGAAAGACCAAAATAAAATGATCTAGATAATATCTGAACACACTATTCATGAGATTCATGATTGTTGTTGGAGCATTTATCAACCCAATGGGTATCACAGTGAACTCGTAGTGCCCATAACGAGTTCTAAATGTTATCTTTAAAATATCATCATCCCTTATCCTTAGCTAATGGTATCCTACTCTAAGATGAGTCTAAGAAAAGAGTGTTACTCCTTGCATTTGATTGAAAATATCTTCTATATGAGGTAGTGAATACATGTTTTTGATAGTTAACTTATTCAACATTCTATATTCTATGCAAAGTCAATGAGTGCCATCCTTCTTGATAAAGACAATTGGTGTACCCCATGGTGACACGCTTGGTCTGATCAACCCCTTTGACAAAAATTCTTAGATTTGGGTATTCAATTCTACCAATTTAGTGGTTGTCATCCTGTATGGTTCCTTAAATTGTGGTTCTAATTTAATTATGATATCACTAGACAAATCAAATTCACATCTAGGAGGCAATTCAAATAATTCTTCCGAAAACACATCATGAAAGTTTCTAAGAAATGGATAATCTTTGAGGGATGATTCCTTAGATTCTTCCATCTCATTTTAATGATAATAAATGCTTGGAATCCTTTTTCTTGAGCCTTCTTGAGTTGCATTGCAAAAACATGCCTAAACCTCAACTCTCTTTTCTTGCCTTGAATTTACATCTGATTTTCAAAATCATCTAGACACTCAACCTTCTTCAGATAGAAGTCAACCTTGGCTTTATACTTTGTCACCCAGTTGAATCCTAGGATCACATCATATGACTCTAGTGATGCTACATATAGATCCACTACTACTATGAATTCAGGCAACCTAATCTCTACTTCAACTAAACACTTGTCAACCATGACTTTTCAATCATTTCCATATTACACCAACTATGTATTTTATATTATTCTAACTCTTTTAGATAACTTAATAAGTATTTTAAGAGCTATAAAACATTCTATAGCCTTTGTATCTATTAAAATGGAAGCTAAATTTTCAAACAAAATACCTGATAGTTCAATGGATGAAGCTTGGAATTCAACTTATCGATTATCCACTATCGTATGAGTAAGCTAATGAAAAGTTCCTTGTTAAGGAGTAAGACCTTTGTTTTTTGAATTATTTTGGGTGCACTCATGAGTATAATGGTCACCTCCACAAATGAAGCAACCTCCATGTGGTCCATTCATGTCAGCCTGTTGGTTTTCCTTGAAACCACCCTTGAAACCATTACCCAATTTTTTGTTACCTAAATTATTGTTGAATTTGGCATTCTAATTTTTGAGCTACCTCCTAGAGTCTCCACTCCTCTACTTTCAGTACTTTTTAAAAAAAATTAGTTTAAAATTTTCAAACATTTTCATAAACTTATCTCTAACCCGTGCAAGAGATTTCAAATTTTATCCCTGTTTGACTACCTTCTCAAAGGCCCAGTCCATGGTAGAAGGTACATGAACATCCATCAATTTGGGGTTTCAATCCCATGATAAACTTCTTGATTCCAAATCTCTAATTTTCATGGTGTTGAGGTACATACTTTAGAATTTTGGCGAACTGCTCCCAGTACTAATTCACCAATAAGTCTCTCTGCTTCAGATTATGAAAATCTATAATTTTCTACAAAATACTCCCATGTAATGGTGGTTGAGTTAAGATTTAATTCCAACCTCTTATTGGCCCACCATGTAGCTACTTTACTAGCCAACTAGTAAGCTCACTAAACTACTTTAGTGACCTCAGAGTAGTTTTGAATTTCAAAATACTTCTCCATCTTAGTCAACTATGATTCAACTTCGTCACCCAAAATAGTTTCATCAATCTTAGGTGGATTCATTTTTTTCATATCTCTAGCAAACTTTACAACTACCCAAGCTCTTGCATCCTGAGGGTTTTCCTACACAACAAGATGCATATTGAAGAATACCCAAAACTGCATTTATTTTAAATGGCATGGCTTATCTAAGTAGTTGTAGGTATATTCTACTTTTATATAGGCATTATTCACATTAGGTCGCTATGAAGAAAGAAAATCTAAGTTTATATATATATATATATATATATATATATATATATATATATATTTGAAGTCATTGCTTATGTCTTAAATAGGTTACCTGCATATATCCTAAACCGTTCATTGTATATTCCTTGGGTCGAACCTACAAATTACTTTATGTATATTATAATCAAATTGCTATATAAATAACAAGAGTCAATATTTTATTTCACTCATTTGTTATCTTAGTCTTAGAGTTACAACCAAATATGCATTTGATATTATTGTTTACCAGTTTAATCAATATAGAGTAGATCGATATAGTATATAATATACTGGTTTGTTATATGTCCAACTATGTCATCAATTCACTGTGCTCCTCATAATATTGATTAAGATATGCGTTACATATTACTAACTTGAATATGCAGTCCATTGAAATCATATTAAATCATAACATCGAGCTTTTTGTTACATAAGAAAATAAAAGTGCCATCAACCTTGTATTTGCATCTTAGCTGAAGTAGAATGCTCTGTGTCATCCCTTCACTCTTAGCTGAAGTAGAATGCTTTGCACCCCTCTTTATCCTTTTTGCTATGCCATGTCTCCTCTTGTATGAGTACTGTAATTTTTTCCCCTTTAAAGCTGACTTCTTTTCTTTTATTTATTTTATCTAATGATTTTCTTTTGTTTTTCTATTTTGCTAGTATCTTTCAATAAATCGCTAAGTCTTATTCTTCTCTAAAATTTGCCTTAAAGCAAAAATAAAAATCTTTGTTTTATTATATTTATATGACCGTATCATTATTTTATTTGTTTTTATTTTTATGTTTTTTAAATAACTTAATAAAAATAATTATTTAGTACAAATAATTAATCATAATAACATAATAATAATACAACTAATGTAAGTCATGACCATTCCCTTAATTTAAAATGATAAATCATATGTCTATTAAACCAATCACCAACATAATTAGACTACAACATTATATATTTAACTCTATGCATAACATCCACGGTGCAAGCACACATGATTTATTCCACATACAAGTATTAAATTGAACTAACATATATGTAAGCAATTTCTTAAATGTAAACAACATAAACAACATAATAATTCTAATAATTCAACAATGCATATAAGGAGTGTTATTTGACGTGGTGTGTGAAAATTTCTAGCCGTTCCTCTATCGTCCCTCAAAACCTCTATCTACACCACTTTCTCTAATGATGCTCTCCTTCTGTCATGCTTTGAGAGATGAGTCTCTCTTATGTAAAACTCACAACAAGCAGGGAGTTAGTCTATAATATTGTGACACATATATCATAAATACTGGTGAAATAATAAATCAACACGATCATAATGTAAAGGATATATACTATATCTAACTCATAAAAATGCAATCATATAACCAAAGTAATAATCAACTATCCCATAACAACATATAACTCATAACTTAGTTAATAATAACCAAATCAAATTACCAACTATAAATATCCATATATAATGAAGTAAGTTTATTTAGCGAAGAATCGGGATGTAATGTAGTGAGGTTTAAATTTTTTATCTATAAATAATGATGGCAAGTGAGTGTAAGCACTCATGGTACTATTGTTGCCTTTACCAACATATCATCTCTGAAACCCTCCATCTCCTCTTCCCTGCAACAACACTCGCTCATGCAATGTATGCATTGATGGGGACAAACATGCGAGACATAAATGCTTTGTCACCTTGAGTTGAGTGTTTATATTCTACTGACTACGTATTTAACTGGATATTTAGTGATGAACCAACACATAAAATAGGTTTAAGGCTGCCATTGAAGTTTACAAGCCAAAACTACTCATTTCAAACAATTCACAAAATGACTAAACTGAATTTAACACATCTTAATCAACAAAATGACCAAATGAAATTACTAATTTTTTTACAAACATTCAAAGGCATATTAACATTTTCAAAATCAAAGAGCTCACAGCCTTAATGAGGTGTAAAAAATTTCACTTGTAAGTAGTGATGGCACACAGGTGTAATAGTTCATACTGTTGTTACTACTCTTACCGACATATTGTCTCTAAAACCCTCCATCTCCTCTTCCATGCTCATGCAATGTACGTGAATGGAGATGAACATGCTAGGAGGTTCGAGCAAAATACCCAAGCGTTGGTGAAATGAATGCGAGGTAGTGTGTCATAAACACAGGATGGTAAGACATAAATCATCTGCCACCTCAAGTCTTGTGTCTACATTTTGTCGACTACGCATTACTAATTATAATTTAAAGTCCCCACTTTTGGCATGATCATTTGATTTTTTGGGGAATGTATGTCTCACTATTGGCCCTCAATTGATTTATTTTGGCCATGGCATGCCTAGAGGTTGGTTGGACCTCCAAAATGGACCCATAAGGATCTGTTGCATAAAGATCAAAACACAGGGGCCATACATACATGTCATGAGCTAAAAATTTAGAATTGAGAAGTAGACTTGTTAAGCTATCCATCGATATCAATTTTACATGTTGACATGGCACAGTATAGGTTCCATGCATGCACAAAATTAGAACGTGTGACTATTGGGTTCTCTCCCTTACTCTTCCCTAGTGGATATTCTTGTTGTTGCTTCTCCTATTTCAATTGAGCACAAAGATCCTCTTGCACATTTTTCAACCGTTATGAATTATGATGTTGGGGTTTTGTCACTTGTTTCTAAAATCAATGAGAAAGGTGACATAGACCCACAAATAGATTTTATTTGTACTCCTACCACTTCTTAGTCCAAAGTTGTTTGGTTCAAGGTAAATGTAGATTTGACAACCAAACGTTGAGGGTGAAGATCGGAGGCCAAAATATTAAAAATGGAGGTAGTGAAAGTGATTTGTGATGGCTCTTCATGGACTATGGAGGATCTACTCTCCTGGAAAGAGAGGAAATTGGTGACTGCCTGCATATAGCTATGTTCATTTAATTCATTCTATTTTTCAATTTTCTTTTTGTTTCTTTTAAATTTCACTTGACACTTTACCTTGTGTTAGATGTTTGTTGCTCTATTGTTTGACAACCTCATTGCAGGGTGGTTTTGAAGCTAGATGAACTTATCTCTATGATTTCTACTACTTTTACATTGTCTTTCTCTTTGATTTTGTAAAAAGGATGGACCTTTTCAAAACCCTAGTTTACCAAATAAAATATACTTCATTTATGCCAAAAGCACCCACGTAGTGGAAACAATAATTCAATATAAAATTATTTAAACTATAGACAAATGTTCACGGTCTACATAGCTTCAAAAATAGTAGCTATACTTGTGAAGGAATGTTGACAGACATGATTTTTTTTAATAGTGATTTGGTATTAGATATCCAAGATCACATATTGAATAATGTCAAGATGTGTTATGGTTAAGATGCTCGTCATAACCTATAAACAATATGTTGGTTTATTCACTGTCCTAGATTCTGCAGATTGCTATGTTTTTATATGGTATGCCATATATATGTGTGTGCGCATGTATATCTTAGTATATATACATAAATCACCCTCCTACATATCATTATGTATAGACATCCTTGTGTTTATATTCAAGAATACCCAAAAATTCACTCACTTTAAATGGCACGACTTATCTAAGTAGTTGTAGGTATATTTTAGTTTTCTTTAAGCATTATTTACATCAGGTCACTATGTAGAAAGAAAATCTAAGTCGTATGTATATATATTAAATAAAATTATTGTTTATGTTTTACGTAGGTTCGCTGCATATATCTTAAACTGTTTGTTGTATATACCTTGGATCGAATCTGCAAGTTGCTTTATGTATATTATAATCAGAGCGCTATATAAATAACAAGAGACAATATTTTATTTCACTCAACTGTTATCTTAGTCTCAGAGTTACAACCAAATATGTATTTGATATCGTTGTTTACCAGTTTAATCAATATAGAGCAGATCGATATAGTATATAATATATTGGTTTGTTATATGTCCAATTATTTAATGATTTCACTGTGTTCCTCATAATATTGATTAGGATATGCGTTACATATTACTAAATTGAATATGCAATCCATTTAAATCATTTTAAATCATAATATCAATCTCTTCGTAACATAAGAAAATAAAAGTGCCACCAACTTGGTATTTGCATCCTAGCTGAAGTAGAATGCTCTCCGTCACTCTTTATCCTTTTTCTTTTTGCTATGCCATGTCTCCTCTTGTATGAGTAGTGTGATTTTTTCTCTCTTTAAAACTAACTTATTTTCTTTTATTTATTTTATCCAATGATTTTCTTTTGTTTTTCTATTTTTCTAGAATCTTTCCATAAACCGCTATGTCTTCTTCTTCTCTCAAATTTGTCTCAAAGCAAAAGTAAAAATCCTTGTTTTATTCTATTTATATCAGCGCACCATTATTTTATTTATTTTATTTGTTTTTATTTTCTATTTTTTAAATAACTTAATAATAAATAATTATTTAGTACAAATAATTAATCATTATACTTTAATAATAATACTATTAATGTAAGTCATTAACATTCTCTTAATTCGAAATGATAAATCGAACGTCTATAAAATCAATCGATAAATCGAACGTCTATAAAATCAATCACCAACATAATCAGCCTATAACATTATACATCTAACCTTATGCATAACATCCAAATTGCAATCACACATGATCTATTCCACATACAAGTATTAAATTGAACTAACACATACGTATGCAATTCCCTGAATGTAGACAACATAAAGAATGTATTAATGTTAATAATTCAATCAATGCATATAACAAGTGCTATTTGACATGGTGTGTGTAGAGTTCTAGCCATTTTTATGTCATTCTCCAATACCTTCATCTACGTCACTCTTCCGATGATGCTCTCCTTGCGTCATGCTCTGAGGGATGAGTCTCCCCTGTGTCAAACTCACAACAAGCAAGTAGTTAGTCCATAACATTATGATCTATATATCATAAAATACTACTAAAATAATAAATCATCATGATCACAATGTAAAGGATATACACTACAACTAACTTATAACAATGCAATCATGTAACCAAAACAATATTCAACTATCTCATAACAACATATAACTCATAATTTAGTTAATAATAACTAAATCAAATTACCATCTATAAGTATTCATGGATAATCAAGT
Source organism: Torreya grandis (assembly GCA_037957365.1). NCBI lineage: Eukaryota > Viridiplantae > Streptophyta > Pinopsida > Cupressales > Taxaceae > Torreya > Torreya grandis. Next base: position 3,488,873 of record JARHVA010001041.1, on the reverse strand, counting down.
AAGTTTGCTTAGTGAGGAATCAAAATTTAATGTCGTGAGGTATAAAAACCTTACCTATAAGTAGCGATGACAAGTGAGTGTAAGCACTCATGGGGTTGTTGTTGCCTTTACTAGCATATCGTCTCTGAAACCCTTCTTCTCTTCCCTACAAAAGCAAGTCCGCTCATGTAATGTATGCACCGATGGGGACAAACATGCAAGACAAATGCTTTGTCATCTTGAGATGAGTGTTTAAATTCCACCAACTGCATATTTATCTAGACATTTAAGGATAAACCACCACATAAAATAGAGTTAAGACTTCCATTGAAGTTTGCAAGCCAAAACTACTTATTCCAAATGATTCGTAGAATGATTACACTGATTCTAACACATCTTAACTGACAGAATGACCAAATAAAATTACTATTTTTTTACAGACATTCGAAAGCATATCAACATTTTCAAAACCAAAGGGCTCACAACCTTAGTGAGGTGTAAAAAATCTCATCTGTAAGCAGCGATTGCAAGTGGGTGTGAGGGCTCATGATGTTGTTGCTGCTCTTACCGACATATTGTCTCTAAAACCCTCCATCTCCTCTTCCATGCTCATGCAATGTATGTTAATGGGAATGAACATGCTAGAAGATTGGGGTGAAATACCCAAGCATTGGCGAAATGAATGCGAGGCGATGGGTCATAAAGGCAAGATGGCAAGACATAAATGCTCTGCCACCTCAATCTTGGTCTCTACATTCTGTCAACTATGGATTACTAATTGGGGTTTAAACTCCCCACTTTTGGTGCGATTGTTTTTTTTGGGGAATGTATGCCCCACTATTGGCCCCCAATTGATTTATTTTGGCCATGGCATGCCTAGAGGTCAGTTGGACCTCTAAAATGGACCCATAAGGACCTGTTGCACGAGGATTGAAACACTAGGGCCATACATACACATCATGAGCTGAAAATCTAGAATCGAGAAGTAGACTCATTAAGATATCCATCAACATCAATTTTACGTGTTGACATGGCACGGTATAGGCTCCATGCATGTGCAAAGTTAGGGCGCGTGACTATTGGGTTCTCTCCCTTACTCTTCCCCATTGGATATTCTTGTTGTTGCTTCTTCTCCTATTTCAATTGAGCACAAAGACCCTGTTGCAGACTTTTCAACCGTTATGAATTATGATGTTGGGGTTTTGTCACTTGTTGCTAAATTCAATAAGAAAGGTGACATAGACCCACAAATACATTTTATTTGTATTCCTACCACTTCTTAATCCAAAGTTGTTCAGTTCAAGATAAATGTAGATTTGACAACCAAAAGGTGAAAGCAAAAATCAAAAATTGAAATATTGAAAATGAAAGTAGGTAATGAAAGTGATTTGTGATGGTTCTTCATAGACTATGGAAGATCTCCTCTCTTAAAATTGGTGACTACATGTAAATAACTATATTCATTTACTTCATCCTATTTTTCAATTTTCTTTTTGTTTCTTTTAAATTTCACTTGACACTTTACCCCGTATTAGATGTTCTTTGATCTATCTTCATTAGTTATTTTCCTACTACAATTTTACTGTTGTTTGACAGCCTCATTGCATGGTGGTTTTGAAGCTAGATGAACTTATTTCTTGATTTCTATTTCTTTTACATTGTTTTTCTTTTTGATTTTGTAAAAAGGATGGACTTTTTCAAAACCCTTATTTACCAAATGAACATATACTTCATTTATGGCAAAAAGGACCCACACAGTGGAAACAGTAATTCGATATAAAATTATTTAAACTAGAGACAAATTTTCACGGTCTACAGAGCTGCAGAAACAATAGCCATACCTGTGAAGTAATGTTGATAGATACGGATTTTTTTTAATGGTGATGTCGCTGAGAGTATTGGTTGGAATTTGAGTCCATTAATAAAGTGGTTTGGTATTAGACATCCAAATCCGGGGATGCAAAAAATCATGATTTTATCCTTGATTGGAGGCCATGCGTGAAAATGGGGATCTTTTTCCGATTTAAGGTCAGTTAACTTTTTTTAGTTTGGAAAGGAATTACGACAGTGTAACCCCATTGTTCTTAGCCCACATACAAACAGTAATAATTTGCGTTCACTGTTACAAGGGATAAAGGGGGGCTGGTCCTTGTCCTTGTCCTATGTTGTAGAAATAGTTAAAAAATTGGGACCAAGAACCAAGAGAAAAAATACCCTTAATTGAATGTGAGAGGGGTTTAGGAATATCCATGAAAATATATATTTGTATATTTATTTTTTAGCGAATGTTTATTTAATTTGACAAGAAACTCACCTTATTAACTAACAAATTAATTTGGACTACATTTTCTATTATCGAAAGAAAGTGGTACAATATAAACTACATTGAAACTATACTAATTCAATTTGAGCTTCAAAAAAGAAATCCAAATACTAAAAAGACTCCAATTTTTTTTTTGATGAAATATATCTATATATAAATTTACCAAAATAAATATACAAATAATTCACAAAAAAAGCAGTGAGTATGGAAGCATGCCATGAAGTCACATTAGGCAAAGCTTAAGAACAAAAAACAGAACCACCAAAAATAACTAGGCCTCGCCTAGGCATAAGTCATAAAGTTATCAAAAAAAGTATTAAGCAGGTAGATCAAGGTCGGAAGGCAGAGGATCCATATCATCAGGGCCCCAACCCGAGCTTGGCATGTCATTGCCATCTAGAATTGGTTCCCAGCCAGTAGCTTGAGCAGTGTCCTTATCATCTTTTTCTTCATGTGTTTGATGGGTGAAATGGCCAAATAGAGTCTAGGAAAATTGTCTAGCATGTCTGATTGACCTCCAAGTGGTGCCCTCCAAGCATCTGAGTGCAGAGGATGAGGAGCATCCCAATCATCCTGCCCAACAGGGGAAGGAGGCGGAGGCTATGTTGGGTGAATATTTTGTCGTCAACTAACTGAAGACAAAATTATTATATTAGTCACTGCATAATGAGATAAATCTCTCCTCTCAGCAAGGGGAGGCTCCCTATAAACTATTATAAACTAAACCTATACTAATACTAACTAGGGGGTAGAATCACACCATCCATTTCTCTTTTTTTAGAAATGATGTTCACAAAATAGAGGAAAACTCCTGTCTGATAACTGAATCCATTCTCTTTTTTCAGAAATGATGTTCATAAAAAAATAAGAAAGCTTTTCGAGTGATAACTGGATCCATAATAAACTCACGAAAGCACAAAGTCTTTCATTACTTCTCTTACTGATTAAGTATGTAGGACACCGTAGAATGAAGTGTAGCCCAAAGTCTCCACCACAAACTACAACAGAGTATAAGCTTACGAAGGATAAGGGGAGCTCAAAGTCTCTTCAGTGTCCTTTACACTGAAACACAAAACACACAGACTAAAGACAATTATGGCAGCACAAAGTCTCCACAATCAGCTTCAGGACATCTTCCAGATTATTTTCACTTGCTCTGCTTATTTGATTAAATGGACAAGATTATATTTAAGAAAAATACATATGAATGATTTCCTAGATAACATAAGCTATTTCAACACAAAGTCTAAAAGGTCACTTGCTTTCTCATTCACTTGATAAAATATGATTAACAATCTGAGCTCAAAGTCTCAAAAATGCCTTTCAATTTGCGCAGAGTTTTGATTCTAATAACTAAGAGATCTCCCTCATTCAAAATGAGATTACAATATATAGCATCCAAAGAAAAAAATTGGCGCTTATTTTCACAAAATGGCCCATGTTGCATTGAAAACATTGGAAAGAGGAAGTTCTATGCAAGGGCCATGCTGGAGCAGGTTACCAGTCCTGACTTCGAAATTTAACTCATATCAAATGTCTTCTCCAAAGCATGGGTTGCCTAATCCTCTGAAAGGCAAGGCCGCTCCTCTTTATGATACTTACACAACTGTCCACTCGTCTTTACTCAAACGAAGAAAACTAGGCTGCGCCATTGAATTCTCGCGCTCACTGATATCCACCTGGTGGACTATTCCACCCACTAGAATAACTCTTCTGTTGACACTTCTAGATTCTCTATTTGATTCCCTCTTTCCTTGCTATATTTTGTCTCTTCCTACTGATCCGAGCTCTCAGGGCTATGTTGTCACCTTCTGTTGGCTTCTTTGGCTCATTTCTCAGTGGATCACTAAGTTTGTCCTCAGGTCTGAGTTAATTGAAAATCAACAGTTATTCCATAATTCTAAATTTGAAGTCTGCAGAGACGTCACTGGTCGCTTGAACCATTTTGAACCTTGAACCTTTTGGAGTTCAATGGTTTGATGGTTTGAAGCTTTACAAAGAGCTGCATTCACGTAGTCTTCTTTAGGAGTTCAATGTGTCATTGAACCAATTCTTTGAACCATTTGGTTGAACCTTCTTCTGGAATCTTCCGTTTTAGCCATTCACTCGAACCTTTTTGAACCTTTGAATGCGTTGACGCTTTTGAACTCGTTGAACTCTTTGAACTCTTTGAAGCAGAGTTCAATGGTTCAACGATTCAACGGTTCAACGATTCAATGGTTCATTCCATATCATTGAACCCCATCATTGAACCATCCTTATCAATTTTAGGAAATGCCTTCAAGTGTTTTGAATTGTTCTTTATTCATTTTTTTGACTGAAAAACCCTTTGAAAATGAGAGATTTCCTTTTGCCAAAAAGACTTGGGTAATTGGATAACTTGACTACTCGAAACATTTTTGAGAAGGAGGGAAACCATTTTTTGGCCTGCAGGACCAAAATGGTTAACACGTTGACTACAAAAATGAGTGGCCAATTTGGGGGACAACAGTAGGCTCCAGTTGGGGAACTTCTATCGGTTGTACTTTGAAACAATCAAAGGGAGTAGAATCCAGACTCTCAGTGCCTTCATCCATGCCATTGGGCCAAGGAGTCAAGCCACCCAAAAAGAGAAAGATGCCCAAAAATTAAATTAACAACACAAAACAAACAAAGAATATATAAATATACAATTGAACTTATCTGATACTTCAAAGATTGAAGTGCTTCAGATGCTGCCCACTGCAAGGCAGTGAGAACGGCGTCCCATCTTGATATCTCAATAAGAAACTATTATCGCCACTAAATTGATGGATGGCGAATGGACCTCTCCACAAGGAATCAAATTTTCTATGCATTCCCTTTGGTTCTCTCCTCTTGTCCCATAACAAGACTTGATCTCCAATCTGAAACTCGTGAATCCTTGCTTTTTGGAATGTGGCACTAGCGTTGATCATTCTAAAGGGAATTCTATGATATGTAAACATGCCCCAAGGTGTAATGAAAAGGTTTTGTGTTGATCTACTTGATCAACTTCTATTTGATTATACCTAGAAAAACCATCTAACATTGATAACATCTTTGAGCTAGTTACTGTTTGCAACACTTGATCCATGATGGGTAGAGGGTGGTTGTCCTTTAGAGAAGATTGATTGAGATTCTTAAAATCCACACATATATGAATTTCTCTATTTTTTTTTACATGAACTATGTTGGCGATCTAGGTGGAATAGTGAATTGAAAAAATTATCCTAGCATTCAATATCTTCTGGATCTCTGAAAGGATAGTACCTAATATCTTGGGATTGTATTGCCTTTGCTTCTGCTTGTGAGGCAATGATCCAGTCTTGAGAATAATTTCATGCCAAATTTCTTCAGGCCTGAAGGATTTTAGGTCATCATAGGAATATGCCAAAATATCAATGTAATGGTGAAGAAGAGTAACGAATTTGAGTTTTTCGTCTATAGTGCAACATTTTCTAATGTTGACCATTTTGGAATTTTCTTTGGTACTCAAATTTACTTGATCGAACTCTTTGGATGAACTTGAATCCATTGGTTGATGCTTGATACACTTGTCATGCTTATCAAATAGTTTTTCAAGAGAAACCAAACCTTTCAAGATTTTATTCCCTTTGAGTTGAAGAAACTCTTCGCTAGTTCATGAACTTGTTTCGAGAATTGATTCCCGTGCTAGAGAGGTACTACCTTCGAAATAGAGCTCCTCAAAACCATCCATCTTTTCTAGAAAAGTGACAATTTGATTATCACCATTAAACACCTGCCAATGGTCGGCATTATCAGGTACACTTGATCGAAAGACCAACTCAATAGTGTACTTATTCCCTTTGAAATCTTTGTGAGGAACCATGAAGGTTGCAGAGATAGCCAATGAATCTACACGATCATTAAATTCTCTTGGCACAGAATAAATATTGAAAGCATCAAAACTTTCAATACAATCCCATACTAGATTGCGATAATGTCACAATCTTTCATTTTTAATTAGGTATAGATTCCTTACCTAACAAACCATTAGTTCAGCATCTCTCCGAGCATGAAGAATCTTAATACCTTTAGCATGAGCATATTTCAATTTGAGTAATAAAGATTCATACTCAGTGGTGTTGTTGGTATTGTTGAACTTTAATTTATATGAAAAGAAGAAAATATCTCCTTGTGGAGATATCAAAACAATTTTGGCTCCAAAATTGGTAGAAGAACAACTACCATCAAATTCTAGAATTCAGACCTCATTAGAATATGATCTCCTCAAATATTTCTCTTCGTTAGGGAGGGAAGATTTTTTTTCACTTGAATTGTGCTCTACTAATTCTTCTGATCTTCTATCTGAATTCTTTCAATTATCACTCAGTAAACTTTCATCTGATGAAATAGAAACTTATTTTGTGGATAGAAAGTAATTACCCATTCTTGAGGTTTCAAATAGAATTTGAGCTTCAGGGTCCAATGTTTGAGTGACAATATATTTTGATTCTTTCTCAGGAAGCAACTTTTGCATGATGCCCTTAATAGGTATCCTCACTTCAAACAGATCCATATTCAACTCTCCACCAACATCCTTACAAAAATTATGTCTGAGTAGAATGCCATAGGAAGTTGGAACATCGACCACTAAGACTGTCATCTTAATCTCTTATCTGAAAAAGTTGCAAATGCAAATTGGGCATATTTGATATGACTCAAAAGTGGCACTTGCTTGTTTTTCATGGAGAAACATCTCCCAAAAGTTTTAGTTAAGGTAAGACCAAGAGAGTCTGCTACCTTGGCAGGCATAACATTGTCAGAGGTGCCATAGTCTATTATATAGTTGCTCAACTTATGACCATTAATCAAAAGGAAAACATAGAAAGGTTCTATTTTTTCAGGGGCAAGAGGAGGAGTAATGACAAGATTATTTTAGGTGGCTTTGTTCTTTGAGGGATCATGAGTCACTTTTGAAAAATATTGTCCTGTACGGACGGTTTGGCTTTTGATGCATTCAGTCAACCTATCCAACTGCTCAGGGTTAGCTTGTAAGTATTCAAACTCAGACATTTAGATCTTGGTCTTCTTAGTATGATCAATTATGTCAAATAACTAAAATGAAATAGAAACAGAGGAATAACTTCCCATCATTTTGGGTTTTATTGGGTGTGGGACTGGTTTGAGAAATGAAAGCAAAAGGTACAGGGTTGTTTGAGGTACTTACTTTCTGTTTGATCATCGAGTCCATCGATTGGAAAGGCAGTGAAGTCCTCCATTTAGCAATTAAAATTAATGGCTGAAGTTCTTCTCTTGCTTTTCCCTTATTAGCTTGTTGAGTTGATTGGTTCTGGGACCTAGTAAAAATAACGTATGATCCATCAAATACTTCTCTCTTTCTTCTAGCTTCATCTTGGCAATTCAAAAAACTAATGTTGGAGTTGCCAACTAATTCTTTTTCTCCTTATGTGAAGAGATTAACATCATATTCTTGGTTAAACTTAGGTTGGAAAGAGGAATCATGTTCAGCTTCATGATAACCAACTGCTGAGTTAGCTGGTGCTGCTTCAATGGCAAGCTTCCCCTATGGGGGAGGAAGACTATATGGTTGCCCTTGATTTTTGGTAGCATTCCCTTGGTATGACTTGTTGGGAAACATCCTCCTTGGTATATCCAAATAAGGAGGAGCAAACATCCCTTGTGCCATTTGCTTTTCCAGAGCTAGCAATTCATTTGCTAACTTTTGCACCATAAGATCAGTGGTGTTTGTAGAAAAATTTTTAGCAGGGGAAATTTTTTTATTTCTGTTAGGATCTCTTCTTATCTTACTTGCAAAGATAATATCATCTTCGACCTCGGTAGCCAAAATATGAGCTGCAAAAAGATCTATATGGCCAGCCTGCCTCAATAAAAAACTCACTTTGGGAAGTTGAGAATTGATGAAGAAACACTTAAGATTTTTCAGTGTTGGCTGAGCAATTGTAGGAATCTTGTTCCTCATATTATCAAATTTAGCAATGAAGTTTTGCATAGGCTCATGAGGCTCCTTCTTCATTTGCGTAAGCTGAGCTAACAAGGCATGTGCATCTTCTGCGGATTTGAACCTAACCTCAAACTTGGCTTTGAGAGTGTTCCAGTCAGTTATAGTTTGATCTTAAAGATGATAAAACCAATCTGCAATAGTGCCTTGCAATATTTATATTGAGCTTAAAGATGTAAATAATGCTATATCTTCATATTCAATGCCTATCACACCACAAGCTATGCAGAAAGTTGCAATAGGCTCATCAGAATGAACTTTCCCATCACCATAGAACTTGGGAAAATTCTTTCTTGAACTAAGAGGTAGTTCATATAAAGGTGGGGTTAGATTTAGGGGTCCAAAGGTGTTACCCCGAGGGCCTTGGGCTGCCATGATATGACGATTGAAAGGAGGGATAACAAACCTTTGTGGAGTATGTATAGACAAAGCTCTACTAGTAGAAGAAAGAGAAGCTTTGCCTGGTATTAGAGACCTAACATTGACAGGAGGAAAAATCTTAGTTCATTGAAGGTGAGCCTGTGGAGGAGAAAGATCAAAATGATTTTGCTCGACAAACTCAAATACAAGCTTAATAATACCTTGAGCTCTCTGTCTTCATGTATACCATATATATGCCAGAGTGTAGAATGAAAAAGATCTAGAACTACTTTAACTTGAAGCGTGAGGCTTCAACTTGCACGTTCTTCTACAATAATGTCTCCAAAAAGCTATTGGGTTAATATTTTGTCATCAACTAACTGAAAATAAAATTGTTATATCAGTCATAGCGTAATGAGATAAATCTCTCCTCTCAGCAAGGGGAGACTCCCTATAAGCTATTATAAACTAAACCTATACGAAATACTAACTGGGGGGTAGAATCACACCATCCATTTCTCTTTTTTCAAAAATGATGTTCACAAAATAGAGAAAAAATCTTGTGTGATAACTGAATCTATTTCTCTTTTTTCAGAAATGATGTTCATAAAACAATAGGAAAACTTCTCGGGTGATAACTGGATTCACAAGAAACCCACGAAAGCACAAAGTCTTTTGTTGCTTCTCTTACTGATTAAGTATGTAGGACATCGTAGAATGAAGTGTAGCCCAAATTTTCCACCACAAACTACAACAGAGTATAATATTACGAAGGATAAGGGGAGGTCAAAGTCTTTCCAGTATCCTTTACACTAAAACAAAAAACACATAGACTAAAGACAATTATGGCATCATGAAGTCTCCACAATCAGCTTTAGGACATCTTTCAGATTATTTTTACTTGCTCTGCTTATTTGATTAAATACACAAGACTATATACAAGACTATATTTAAGAAAAAGACATACGAATGATTTCCTAGATAACACAAGCTATTTCAACACAAAGTCTAAAAGGTCACTTGCTTTCTCATTCACTTGATAAAATATGATTAACAATTTGAGCTCAAAGTCTCAAAAATGCCTTTCAATTTGGACAGAGTTTTGCTTCTAATAACTGAGAGATCTCTCTCATTCAAAATGAGAGATTACAATATATAGCATCCAAAGAAAGACTTTGGCGTTTGTTTTCAAAAATGGCCCATGCTGTATTGAATGCATTGGAAAGAGGAAGTTCTATACAGGGGCCATGCTGGAGTAGGTTACCAATCCTGACTTCAGAATTTAACTCATATCAAATGTCTTCTCCAAAGCATGGGTTGCCTGATCCTCTGAAAGGCAAGGCCGCTCCTCTTTATGATACTTACACGACTATCCACTCATCTTTACTCAATCGAAGAAAAATAGGCCGCACCATTGAATGCTCACGCTCTATGATATCCACCTGGTGGACTGTTCCAACCACTGGACTAACTCTTTCATCAACACTTCTATATTCTCTATTTGATTCCCTCTTTCCTTGCTATATTTTGTCTCTTCTTGCTGATCTGAGCTCTTGTGGTTATCTTGTCACCTTCTGCTGGCTTCTTCAGCTCCTTTCTCAGCGGATCACTGAGTTTGTCCTTAGGTCTGCGTTATTTGAAAATCAACATTTATTACATAATTTTGAATTTGACATCCACAGAGATGTCACTGGTCGCTTGAACCATTTTGAACCTTAAACCTTGAACCTTTTGGAGTTCAACGGTTCAATGGTTCAAAGTTCAACAGTTCGATGGTTCGAAGCTTTGCAAAGAGCCGCATTCATGTAGTCTTCTTTAGGAGTTCAATGTGTCATTGAACCAATTGTTTGAACCATTTGGTTGAAATTTCTTCTAGAATCTTCCATTTTCACCATTAGATCGAACCTTTTTGAACCTTTGAATGCGTTGAAGCTTTTGAACTCGTTGAACTCTTTAAACTCTTTGAACTCTTTGAAGCGGAGTTCTATGGTTCAACGATTCAACAGTTTAAGGATTCAATGGTCCATTCCATATCATCGAACTCCGTCGTTGAACCATCCTTATCAATTTTAGGAAATGCCTTTAAGTGTGTTGAATTGTTCCTTATTCATTTTTCCGACTGAAAAACCCTTTGAAAATGAAAGATTTTCTTTTGCCGAAAAGACTTGGGTAATTGGATAACTTGACTGCTCAAAACATTTTTGAGGAGGAAAACTATTTTTTGGCCTGCAAGACCAAAATGGTTAACATGTTGACTACAAAAATGAGTGGCCAATTTTGGGGACAATAGGCTGCCACCCTCATTGCTGCCCAAGATGGGTCATGCATTGGTATATGTTACCGCTATGACAACAACATTAAGATCCATTGCATCGATGGCCATCATGAGGTGGTAAAGCAATTTTGTCCTCTAGTCTATGTTTCCTAGGTGGAAAAGGCAGAATCTGAGCCATGGCACAAGGAGCATCTCCCCAATGGGAGAGAAGATCCTGAAGGTGAAAAATCTCTATAGCAACCTTGATGGCTTGAACTTGAATCTGTAAAAGAACATTGAAAATAATAGAAGACTTTCTGAAAGTAGAAACATTATAATCTGAAGAAGTATTATTAAATACAACATTATTTCTTTCTTTCCATAGCCAAATGATAATCTCCACTCTGAAAGTATGCCAGACTTGGGTATATTTAAAGGATAATGCAGGTTTATCTCCAAGGAGGACATGCTGTCAATGAAATAATTTGTGCTGGAAAGCCCTGAAGAGGTCATGAATCTATGTGCAGACCCTTTGAGTTTTGGAGCAGTGCTATAAAAGATGAGGGAGCATCTCTAGATGGCCACAAAAAGGGCAAGTGGGGAGGAAAACTCTTAATTGGACGAGCCTTCTACCATAGGTAAGCCTTGGTACAATATACACTAAGTAAAATGAGTAAGCTTGGGCTCCACACAAGCCCCCAAGAGAGTGCTAAAGCAGAAGCCCCATAAACCAATAGAAGAATGCAGAATCCAATAAGAATTGAGCTTATCCACCATAGGCAAGTGGGGAGTAAGCCATCCATGGCCAAGTTGGGGGGTGTAGTTGCAAAAGGGAGTTTTGACATACCACTTCCAGTCCTTCCACAAAGGATGAGTGGATTGAATAGAAATTTTGTGGAGCATGGTAGACAACACAATGTTGAGTATCTCCTGGTAGGATTCTTGATCAGAATTGGCTAATCAAAATTTGGTTTTCACCTCTTCCCAATATAGCTAATAGCGAGATCACCTACAATAAATGTCCAGGAGAGTATGATTGCCTCTACAAAACATCTTGAGAGCATTGATCCAAGAAACCTCAGCCAGAGGAACTTCATTGAAATTAATAATAGGTGACCACCATAGTGAGTGGGTGTTAACAGACAGCCCATCGTGTAAACCTTAGTTGCTCTAGAGAAGCCATGGATTGATATTTTCCCATGCCTTCCAGATGCTTTTCACCATAAATGACCCTATGATTTGAATGGGAGATTTAATGATAAATAAATTGGTGAAGTCGAGCCCTTTCCAAGCTTTCTTTCCCTTAGGCTACCCTGAAGAGATGCAGTGCCAAGACAACACCTTCCAAGCCTCTTTGCCCTCAATGGCCCGCACAATCCATTTGGCACATAACGTATATCCTTGCCAAGCTACGTCAATGAGCCCCATACCTCTAGCATCCCACGTGAGTTAGTAGTATTCCCAGGCCACCCTATGGAATCTGTTACCATGAGAAGAATTGGCCCAAAGAAATACCTTGAGCAATTTCTACAGCTTTTGGTAAGATTTTTTAGAAGGCACCTAACATAAAGAATAGTACACATGAGTGGTAGCAAGCACTTTTGAGCAGATTTGAAATTTTCCTGCTAACAAAAGGGGTTTGGTCATCTAGTATTCCAGATTCTTAACAAATTTGTCAATAACATATTGCTACAACAAGGGTGGTGATGCATTAAAAGTAAAGGGGATGCCAATAAATTTGAAGATTTTATCATGCTGGATCCACGCCCAACCATATTTATCAGCCCACATCGACGGAGGGAGGTATGATTGCCTATAGCAACGAGTTTTTTTCCATTGGATGTTGGAGTCGGTGGCCAAGTAGAAGGTGTTGAGACAATGTAAGGCATTGTCCACATTGGCCTCATCCTCAATGAGAGTAAGGAAAGAATCATCCACAAAGTGACCATTAATAAATTTCATATCTTCATGTGGATTTATTATATTTGGAGGGAGATAAATTCCCTTAACATGGCCCCTAGCTTGGGCATTGCTAAGAAGGTATACAAAACCCTCAGCTACAAGCACATATAGGGCGAGAGCCAAAGGGCACCCTTTGTGAATGGAATGAAACAAACTAAGTTCCTCAAAAGTGACTTCATTAATGGAGAGAACAGTCGAGGCATTTGCAAAAAGCATATGGATGGTTTGAATGAAATTAGGCCCAAAGCCTAGGGCTCTAATCATGGCTAGGATGAATGACCACTCAATACAATCATAAGCTTTTTCAAATTCAATTTTAATGAACATAAATTATTGCTAAGACCTTCTAGCCTAGTCCATACCTTCCCAAACTATTATGATGTTGTCTAATATATATCTACTTCTGATAAATCCTATTTGTTTAGGGTGAATGATGTGTGGCAACATATTTCGCAATTAGAGAGCCTGAGCTTTGGTAATGATTTTGTAGAAAACATTTAGGAGGTTGATGGGCCACCAATTACAGATCAACTTGGGATCCCCCTACTTAGGTATGAATTTAATGTTTCCTTTGTTTATATTCTTTCCCATGGAATGAGTACCAAAGGCGACTTGATAAACATTATGCAAATCATTGCCCACAAGATCCCAAAGGGATTTATAGAATTCATAGGGGAAACCATCAATTCCTAGAGCTTTATCATTTTCCATGTGAAACACTGCCTCATGCAGATCATCTACAGTGAGGAGCCTATTGCAAGCCACCCTCTAAGCGGGAGTGAGTTTACAAGGCACCACTGTGAGACATTATTCAAGGGAAATCTCACGCTCTGCAGAGGAAGCTTGAGCTTTGAACACTTGTTGATAGTGATGGATAAAATATTAAACAATACACAAAGTCTTTGATAGTCTGTTGCCAGCCTCAGAGATGACCTAGATTTAATGCTTCGACTTTTTGACTTAGAGCATTTGAAAAATCTCCTTTGAAGCTTTGTCCCCTATCTTGAGCCAGTGGAGCCTAGCTTTGACTTGAGCTCCTTGGGTATTGTATTTGTCTTCTATCTAGATACAATGTCACAAGGATGAGACTTTGACCTTCAAGATCTCATGAAGGGATCCTTCTCCAGTGCTAAAGCCGCATGGCTAAGCTTTGTGGAAGTAGCAGAGTAAGAGTGTCTCTGAATTTTAGCAAGTTGATGACCATAAATTTAAAGAAGGTGAGAGGTCCTTCTTATGGTATCATCCCACCAACGAATCCAACTAGATTTTTGGGATGGACAAGGATCCAAATTCCATACTCTGCAACTGTGTTCCACCGTGGGCCCATGCTTGAGTAGAGAACTGTTTAGGAAGAATTGTGTTTTGTGGACTTTGGGTTTCATGAATTACGATGTCACTCGAAATAGAATAGGGGAGTGGTTGGAAGCCCAAAATTTGATAGTGCATGTACTGGAGGATAAAAACCATTGTCAAAGGAGAACTACGATTGGGTGGACATCATTGCCCTATCTAGGTGCTTTAGAATCTGAGTGGGGATCTCCCTAAGATTACTCTAGGTGTAATATACTCCATCTGTAGGCTAAAAAATTAAATTAGGGTCATGAAAGCTCCATTTAGTGTGCATATAATGCCACGCCTCCCTTTATCCAAATGCCCAATGCATTGGTAAGTGGCCCACTTTGTCTGCGAGAGATGCCACCATATTAAAGTCACCACATAAGAACGAATGAGCATCAAAAAAATTATCTACAATCTATCACCATAAATGGGTACGCTCAATGGCATCATTTGAAGCATAAATGTTAATAAAACCAAAAGAGTGGCTTTCAATGCTAAAAAGGGCCCATGCTAATTGATTGGTGGGGTCCACTCCAGATTCTACTAAGTGCAGTTGCCACCTTGGAGAAATGAATGTGATCACCCCTCCATGTCCTGTTTCATGATTGTTATGCAAGATATTACTATCGCACCAGATGGAATTATTGACAACCATCAATAAAAAATTTACCACCTTAACTTATTGCAGACAAAGAATGTCCATCTTGGGAAACTTCCTTCTAAAATCATGCATTGATTTAACAAATTATCTTGAATTTATATTAGAACAAGTAGGTTCCAAAAAATGAGTGAGGCTCTCATAAAGATAGGTCGTCCTATTTTATTTTCCACTAATATCTGGTAAGAAGGGTTTGCAAAATTTAATCTCTATTATTGAATAATCTAGGGCACCCACATGCTTCTTTGAGTATCATTGAGAATAATGTTAACCCTTTTTATTTTGATGGGTGGGAATGATCAATAAGATTAATGCAAGCAGTTGGAGAACTAATGATAATGACTTTCAAGATGCATTTAATTAGTAATATATTAGATAATATCCATGGACAATATATCATTTTCAAAAAGATGAGATTGAGAAAATATATATGCATATATAATCTTTGAATCGTTGTTAGGCACGTTATGACTCCTATGTAATTAGTGTATTGAAGATGCCTGTCTATTCTTCAACCTTGTGTTCTTGTGACCTGACCCAACCAACTCACGCCCATGTATAACCACTCTGCCACTCTCACATTCATTGATATCAACATATCACATATCATGATTAGAGAGGTCACAGACATGCATCTGGGTGATGCTACCTTTACACACATCAATCTCTGAAAAATAAAAAAATAGGAAATTATAGAAAAAAAAATTGAATATTAAGGAAGAGGACCCAGTAGTTGAGTAGGGTCGAATAGTTGAGAGGGTAGTTGAGGGTATGGGGCCCAATTCTAGAACATATTTTGTATTAAAAGTAGATGACATTTTCATTAATTACAAACATATTTACACCCAATACTTGAACATTGGCATTTTGTAAGAATTCATTAATATTTTTGAACCTATACACAAGATATTGTACTATTATTAGTACATAATATCTCAAATGCTAATAACTCTATTTAATACTTGCATGGATAAATAAAAATATTGAGTTGACTAATATAAAGTTTATATTACTTTTGAAATATTGTATGTCATTTTCCTTCTTATCACCATGCTAAATTCTATCAAGTGAATACTGTTGGGGAATCCAGAACAACACACCTGTTCTGATCCCACTTGTTAGGATCTTGCTCCTCAAAAAGAGCACAATATGATTACCACATACAAGCAATTAAACATGTGTAATTAACCAGAAGTACAAGTAACTAGAATTCACAAATAGCACAGAATATGAGAGACAATACACAATCTTGTATTAATACTCATTCTGAAAGAAAATACAATAAAGAAGATGCCACTTCTTCTCCACACCTCTCAGAAGCTTCCCACACCTCAAGTGTTCAGTAATTTTCTTCAAGAGTTCACTCTCCTACCAAAAACGGTCCCAACACACAACTCACACATAGAATTGGTGTTCACCTCCAACCAGTCAGTAATAACCCTGCCAGTACACAAGTACTCAAAGTACTTCAAGTAGATCTCCCATAAGCTTGCAACAACCTGCAACTCAACAGACCTTACTAACACATGTAGATCTTCAAACGTGGCCTTGCACACCTGCTGACCAAGATCCTACAACTGGAAGAAATCCTTTTCTTGCCTTAATTACAATACATGCCAATGGGTCTATAAATAGATCCCAGACTTAAACAATAACTTAGACTTCTAATTTACAATAATTAGACATGTAGCTCGAGACTATAATTAGCCCTTAACATGTAAACACTCGGTTAAACAAACTAACTATCCATGCAACGAACAGTTTTGGAACTGCACAGGGGACCGACGTTGGTCCCTGTCTGCCTGGAGATGACTGACATCGATCGACCTCCTGTCGATGCCAGTTGCCCTTCTATTCACCCTTTATCGACGTCGGTTGCCTTCTGCACTATACTCTGTCGATGCCGGTCTCCCTGGAACTCAGTAACCTCCTCCATGTCTACAACAGTTGAAGCTTTTAGCTCCACAACCTAACAATCTCCCACTTGGAGATAAACAGTTGCAACTGTACCTATACACCATCTAGTTTGTTCCCTTGGCTTTGTATCCCTCTTCAAGATCACTCTTGAAGACCAACCACCACGAATCTTGTGGTGCAACTCCTGTCATCCAAATCACCTGCCACATCTGCATCTACAAACCCATGTAGAAAATAACTTGACCCTGCTTAGCATGTGCACCTACTGTTGGTCCCTCTCAGATACCTGAGACTCCACTGAACTGCCCTCCAGTGCTTCTTTCCCGGATTGGCTCCAAACTTTCTGACAGCTCCCACTGCTTGGGAAAACTTAGGTCTAGTACATACCATGCACTTAACCTCATTATGTGAATCAAGACCCCTGTCCAACCATCAGCGTGATAACCAGTATCACACAATCATCTGAAACAAAGTCAACCTGTGACCTTCCATGTCCCTAGAACACACTCATGCCAAGAATCTTGTTGCTCTCAGATTCTTCATGACACACCTGTGAACTAGCTTTACCTTTAGTTCAGTAACTCCCTGTATATGTAACCCTGCAACAAGCACATCATATAGTAACAGGATAATGGAGCTAATATTATCCAACCTGGTAAAGAGAAACACAATGATCAAACCTCCATTGTCCTGCAGCTTACTCAAGACCATATACCTTGGCCTTCCGTCTCACATGTCCATTTCTGCTCTTCTTTATCCTGAACATCCATTTGTCTCTCAGTGCTTCCTTCCAGCTAGCAACTCCACCCAAAACTCTCATTTGGTTCTTCTCCAAGGAATCACATCCTTCATCCATGCCAAGCTACCACTATTTTCTGGATCTACCTGCTCTGTTTCTTTAATAACTTCCTGGTTCTTTACCATCAGTGAGCAACAAGTAGTGTAAAGAAGGGAAATGATGAATTTGAGGCTTACATACCCTTTAAGTCCTCCATATGGGCACTTGAGACTCCTTGACAGCTTGTTGTTTGCCCAAAATCTGTCTCAGTGACTGATGTCGGTCACATCTCAGTCTACACCCGATCGACGTCAGTTCCATGCGACTGCCTCATCGCCGATGTCGGTTCCCCCTAACCGATGTCAGTGTTTATCTGTCCCAGAGTCATCGATGTTGGGCTGCACATAGCTGACATCGGTCCCTATCTGGACGCCAACGTCAATTTTCTAACCGACATCGGTCTCTGTGTTTTACTTGTGAGCGATGACCTTTACCCGCGAGCTCCTTTTGGATCAAACCCTTGTCCAAATCACCCTTGCTCTGCTTAAAATTCTTCAGCCCCTTTGACTGATCTCTATATGTCATCTTCTCCTTGAAAACCAAGGCTTTCCTGTTCTTGTCACAAACATCAGATTCTTTAAGAAACGTCACTTTCTTCTTCTGCATACAAAAATCACGATCCATGCTCTTCAAATCCGAAAGCATACCCTTTGACTCAAGAACATGAATCTCCTTCTTATTCATGTGACTAAGCCTATTAAGCCACATCTTCGAATCTACAGCTGAAGTAGATAACCCAAAAAGAGAATCAATAATACAAGTAGATAGATAAAGCGTACCTACTTTATTACCTCTTGCTACAACAAGTGCACCCTTGGTAACCTTCCAAGAGTCCACTGTGAGAGTTACTATGCAACCCTCACCACCCAAACTTCTTACAAAAATCAAATTCCACTCCAGAACTGGGACATGCATGACCTCCTTCAACACCCATGTGTTACCTGTCTGCAATTTCAGCTTCACTTTCCCTTTGCCAACCATTTGACAAGGCTTACCATCCCCTAAACAAATTTCTCCAAAGTCTCCCTGGACATACTCATGAAAAAATTCCCTGTTTGGGGATGCATGAAAAGAGGCACTAGAATCTAAAACCCAAGATTCTACTTTATCCAAAGAACATACCAAAGCATCCTATACAACAAAATTTGCAACATCTGCTTCTTCATGTCCTTCATGCTGATCTTCACCCAACCAACTATCTCTCTTTAAGTGCCCTTGCTTTCCACACTTCCACAGGTTATTCTGCCATATCTGGACTTGGATCTCCTGCGTATCTTTGACCTTGATCTCCCATGCTCGATCTTCTCTCTTTGCCTTACCCTGCTTTCCATACACAAAGCATTTCTTGATGATTCACCTGTGCTTTTCCTGTGAATCTCTTCATTCAAGATTACACTCACAACATCATCCACTTTTAAGATTTTTGAAGCAGACGCAGTATTACTAACTGCCATTACCAAACTCTCTCAACTTTCAGGTAATGAGCATAAGATTAAGAGAGCCTTAATTTCATCATCAAAAACAATATTGACTAAATTTAACTAGTTTACGAAACCATGGAAATCACTAAGATGACTATGTACAGATCCACCTTCCAACATTTGAAAATTAAATAATTGCTTCATAAGAAATACCTTATTCGAAGCTGAGGGTTTTTCATATAAATTTAACAAAGACTCCATCAACTCTGTCGTTGTCTTAGCATGTGATAAGTTGGAAATCACAAACGATGCAAGACTCAACCTTATAGATCCCAGAGCCTTCCGATGAAGAACCTCCCATTCTTCATCCTTCATATCCTGGGGCTTGCAATCAACCCCACCCAACGGTAAGTACAAATCTTTATGATACAGATAATCTTCAATCTGCATCCTCCATAATTGATAGTTCTTGCCATTAAAATTCTCCATTCGTAGTTTACTTTCTTCTACCATTGCTATACTCCCACTCAAACAGAAACTCCTGTGAGTAACCTATATCAACACACACTAACCAGATCTGATACAACCTGTTAGTATCCCAACCAAAAGCTCTGATACCAATTGTTGGGAAATCTAGAACAACACACCTGTTCTGATCCCACTTGTTAGGATCTTGCTCCTCAGAAAGAGCACAATATGATTACCACATACAAGCAATTAAACATGTGGAATTAATCAGAAGTACAAGTAATTAGAATTCACAAATAACACAGAATATGAGAGACAATACACAATCTTGTATTAATACTCATTCAGAAAGGAAATACAATAAAGAAGATGCCACTTCTTCTTCACACCTCTCAGAAGCTTCCCACACCTCAAGTGTTCAATAATTTTCTTCAAGAGTTCACTCTCCTACCAAAAACGGTCCCAACACAACTCACACACAGAATTGGTGTTCACCTCCAACCAGTCAGTAATAACCTTGCCAGTACACAAGTACTCAAAGTACTTCAAGTAGATCTCCCATAAGCTTGCAACAACCTGCAACTCAACATACATTACTTACACATGTAGATCTTCAAACGTGGCCTTGCACACCTGCTGACCAAGATCCTATAACTGGAAGAAATCCTTTTCTTGCCTTAATTACAATACATGCCAATCGGTCTATAAATAGATCTCAGACTTAAACAATAACTTAGACTTCTAATTTACAATAATTAGACACGCAACTCGAGACTTTAATTAGCCCTTAACATGCAAACACTCAGTTCAATGAACTAACTGTCCACACAACGAACAGTTCTGGAACTGCACAGGCGATCGACGTCTGTCTTTGTCTGCCTGGAGATGATCGACGTCGGTCGACCTCCTGCCGATGCCGGTTGCCCTTCTGTTCACCCCTGACCGACGTCGGTTGCCTTCTGCACTATACTCTACTGACGCCGGTCTCCCTGGAACTCAACAACCTCCTCCATGTCTGCAATAGTTGAAGCTTTTAGCTCCACAACCTAACAAATACAGCATGTACAAGCTTGTAAAACTTATTGTCATTTTTTCACATCTAATGCCTAACTATACATCCACTGTCTTCTACTATTTGTTTCTCCTTGGTCATTCATTACCGCTCCAATCCAAGTCAAGTCCCTGAATGGTTTAAGAAAAATATGTAAGGCTTACAATAATATTATATTCATATTCAAAAAATTTGAGCAATAACGGAATACAAAACTATTTTCTACAATCTTTTATTTAAATGCTAATTTTATTTAAAAGATTAGTCATTGGATTTTATTTATCCATCATTGCTTACAAGGAAGGTTTTTTATAACTAAGGTTACAAATATGCTGTCACTATGGTTGAATTCGGTGCAGTCGATCTGTAAATCATTCAAAATAAGTAATTGTAGCTTACAAAATTACTGACCATTTAAGGTTAATTTGTCTATAAATGAAAGTCATGATTAATATTGTAACAACAACCACTTGCATGAATGAAATTCATACAAAAAAAACATATGATTTACATGTATGCAATACATTCATACAAATAGCAAGATTAAGCCAATGTGAACCATACAAACATGTTTATTCCAATTGTATAACAATACTTAATAAAACTATCCTCTCAACTACCCTCTCAAGTATTGGACACCTGTTTGCACTATTATTTTTTAACATGATTAGGTCTTGTATTTTGATTAGTCATATGTAGTTATTATAGTTTAATTCAATGTAGTTGATATGTGAATCATTTGGAATAAGTAATTGTTTATTCCAATTGAATAACAATACTTAATAAAACTAAACGAGAGGACCCAATAGTCATGCGATCTAACTTAGTCCATACGTGGAGCCTAAATTGTGCCACTTCAACATGTAAAATTGACATCAATTGATAGCTTAACGACTCTACCTATTGATTCTAGATTTTTAGCTTGATTCTAGATTTTTAGCTCATGACATGTTTGTATAGACCCGGTGTTTTGAACCCCCTGCAAGAGGTCCTTATGGGGTTATTTTGGAGGTCCAACCAACCCCTAGGCATGCCATGGCAAAAAAAATCAATTGGGGGCCAATAGGAGGGGAATACACTCCCAAAAAAATCAAACAACCACGCCAAAAGTGGGGGGTGTAAACTCCATTTAATGGTGAAATGTGGTTTGTTTTAGCATTATAGATTATTCTTTGAAAACCTTTAACTCTTGGATTTTGTTGGCCATCACTACTTACAGGGGATTTTTTTGGAAGGGTCTTTTTAGTATTCTGGGTTATTTTCTTTTGAATTCTGTAGAAACAACGAATTGGGTGTAGGTCTTGGGCTTTAAGTGTTTGTTGTAAAAAAATAATTCTCTTAATATGTTAATCATTTTATGAATTCTTAAACTATGGCAACTGTAGTTTAATTCAATGTTGTCGATGTGGGGCATACACTCACAAAAAATAAATGGCCACACCAAAAGTGGGGAGTTTACACTCCATTTAATAGCACACAACAGGCATAATGTAAACACATGGCTTGAGGTGGCAGAGCATTTATGTCACACCATCCTACATTTATGACCCACCACCTCACATTCATATGAAGAGCCCAAACGAATGTCAATGATTAGTAGAAAAAATCCAAGTATTAATCATGCTAGAAAATAAAAGTGCAAATCTAAATATTAAGGCCGAATGTCAAGGTTCACTAAATGGAGAAAAGAATTACATGCTTGTAGTTATAATTGAAAAATAACTCGTTTAGTACTTGAATGTGCATTGCGTGGAGGGGAAGAGCAGACGGTGGTCTGTTAATTGAAGCCGTGACAATTGTCATTCATTATTAGGAACATTGAAAGCCACCCTATAGTATTGGGTTGTCTTTACAAACTCCTTTCTTATAGGGTGACTTTCAGTGCTTCAAATATTTAACAAGAAAATATTCTAACCCAAGCGGATGAAGGAAATCAAGGAATTGCCATTAGTTTTCCACAAAATGTCAAAGAAATAAACCTAGAATACTTAAAAAAAGTAATTGATTTCAGTCCGCTAGGGAAAATGTACTCCTTCAATATGATCCATAGATCGATTACACTGGTTTAAACTACAATTATTACACTATGAGAAATCAATGCACAAACATGGACATTTTTTTTTGTAACAAACATTCCAAGCCAAATTGATGATGACTACAAGATGTATGTGTGTGTGATGCCCAAAACCTACCAAGGTGTCAACGTCATTGCCATCACGTGGTTGATAAATGGTGGACACAAAGACAACATGGAAATAACACATACAACTCGAGCAAGCAAACACCACTTACAAAGCCTTAGGTGGTATCACTCGGCAAGGAGGCGATGTGAAAGCAAAAAAAGGACTGCATGCATAGCACAAGCTGAGCAGAAGGTGTAAATGATTTGTCACCTCACCCTAATTGCATGCATAGCGTGAAGTGAGTGCTATTTGATCAAGATTTAGTAGGGTGTGAGAACCATTAGCAAAATATTTAGCTATGAAGCCCAACCTTAGCGAGGTATAAAAAATCGTATGGCTCACTACCTTATTGAGGTATAAAACCTTACCTGTAAGAAACAATGGCAAGTGAGTGTAAGCGCTCATGGTGTTGTTGTTGCCCTTACTAGTGTATCGTCTCTGAAACCCTCCATCTTCTCTTCCTTGCAAAAACACCCACTTATGCAATGTATGCACTAATGGGGACAAACATGTGAGACATAAATGCTTTGTCACCTCGAGCTGGGTGTTTACATTCCATCAACTTCGTATTTACCTAGACATTTAACAACGAACCAACACAAAAAATAGGGTTAAGACTACCATTGAAGTTTGCAAGCCAAAATGACTCATTTTGAACGATTCACATAATGACTACACTGAATTTAACCTGTCTTAATCGACAGAATAACCAAACAGAATTACTATGTTTTTATAGACATTCGAAGGCATATTAACATTTTCAGAACCAAATGGATCATAGCCTTAGTGAGGTGTAAAAAACCTCACTTGCAAGCAGCGATGGCAAGCAAGTGTAAGCGCTCATGTTACTGTTGTTGCTCTTATCAACATATCGTCTCCAAAACCCTCCATCTCCTCTTCCCTGCTCATGTAGTGTACACGAATGGGGATGAACGTGCTAGAAAGTCGAGGCAAAATACCCAAGCGTTGACAAAATAAATGCGAGACGGTGGGTCATAAACGCAGAATGGCAAGACATAAATACTCTACCACCTAGACTCTGATATCCACATTTCACCGACTATGTACTACTACTCGAAATTTAAACTCCCCACTTTTGATACGACCATTTAATTTTTTAAGAAATGTATACCCCACTATTAACCCTCAATTGATTTTTATAAGTCTCTTATACCTCTAAAATAGACCTATAAAGAGCTCTTCCACGGGTACCTATACTTCATTTACGCCAAAAGGACCCAAGAGTGGAAACAGTACTTCGATATAAAATTATTTAAAGGAGAGACAAATTTTCACGGTCTACAGAGCTGCACAAACAGTAGCTATACCTGTGAAGGAATGTTGATACCTAGACATGATTTTTTTTTTTTAAATGGTGATGTCGCTGACAGTATTGGTTGGATTCCGAGTCCATCAATAAAGTGGTTTGGTATCAGATATCCAAATCCGAGGATTCAAAAAAATCATGATTTTATCCTTGATTGGAAGCCATGCGTGAAAATGGTGACCTTTTTCCGATTTAAGGTCAGTCAACTCTTTTTGTAGTTTGGAAAGGAATTACGGCAGTGTAACACCATTGTTCTTAGCCCACATACAAACAGTAATCATTTGCGTTCACTGTTACCGGGGATAAAGGAAGGCTGGTCCTTGTCTTATGTTTTCAGGCTAACTGCCAAAGGCTGACGATGCAAGCCGTCACGGATGCCCTCCACAACGTTCCAGTTTCGCCAAGGCCCGTGAGGATGTTCGCTCCGCAGTTCTCCGGTTAAACGCACAAATGTCGTTTTCCGACCACGTCCCGTTGCGCGTCATTTTCTCCACCGACCACTACATGTGGGGCGGCCACGTGTATTTTAATTTAGAGTGATCCACTCGCCAGCCAACCCGCGGTACGGACGTGCCACCGGCAACCGGCTATAACAAATTCATCCTTATACGTTCTGCCTCGGGATTTCGTCTTTTTACGATTGGTAGTAGGGGTGCAATTGGGTGATTATGTTAAAAGGAAACCTCACGATAAGGCTCCTTTCTCTGTTAAGAGGAAAGAGAGATGGAGACATCGTCTCCAAAGGAGTAAATGGTTTAATCTTTGGATTTGAAGATGAAATTTCTATAAAGAATTTCTTATGATTACATCACACGAAATTAGTATTAGGTGGGTCGTCTTGTTTTTTCCAAATTTATATGAGTCCAAAATTTGAAGGGCCCTGAGAGAAACAAGCTCCCAGTGAATATTTGATTTGATTACAATAGAAGTATCGGAATGAGAGCCTTCCATAGTTAATAAATTGGGGCAAAAAACCAAGAAAAAAAATGACTTTAATTAAATGTGAGAGGGGTTTAGAAAGATCCACAAAAATATATATTTGTACATTCATTGCTTAACAAATGTTCATCTAATTTGACAAAAGAACCCATCTTATTAATCAACAAATTAATTTGGACTACATCTCTTATCATAAAAAAAAAGTGATACAATAAAAACTATATTAAAATTACGATAATTTTAATTTTTAAAAAATCGAACAAAAGGATCGAAATACTTAAAAAACTCTATATTTAAATTTAAAAAAATAAAAACGAAAAAAATAAAATAAAATAAAATTAAGAAAACCAATTTTGAAAAAATTCATTAATCCAAACTAATTTTACCTTGTTGATAAGGGGAAGAGGGAGCCTACACCCCCACACATTTTCCAACCTATTTAAAATGTACTTTTCTTTCCTATTACTCTGTCAATATATTCATATTGATATTCATGTGCCGAGGGATCAAAGTAGTTGAGAAAATAAAACATAGAATGTTAAATAATAATGATGATCATAATGATCATATAAATAAGAGTTGTGTTGTAGTTAGAGTACTTGTTTTTTTGCAGGGTAAAAGAATTTGTTTCTTAAGTGTTAATGTCATGGATTTTCATTTTTTTGGGACCTTTGAAAAGTGTCTGTGTGCTTTTTTGAAATATTAATGTTGGTCTCGGACTATTGATCTAGCTTGCATGGATCAATCACGTTCCGTCAATCTTTTGAATCTAGGATTAAGCGTGAACTATTGATTTATTTTATTCTTTGCCTAAGATTCGATCATTCCCCGTTGGATCTTGTGTTCGAGTTTCGGGATCATGCCAGTCAGTGAATGCATGCTTATCGCGAGGCTCTTGGCTTTTTGACTCACACATTACGTTAGATTTTTGATCTGCTTGTCGAGATGGTGACAATTGTCATTCTCGCATTGATCTTAGAACCTTTGTCATTTGAACTTTGCTCACACACCATCAATTAACTGAGTCTGAGCAAAGGCATGTTGTCAGATCTTCTTTGATTTATTGAATTTTAATTTGAAAGCATGATGATCACGCGGATGTCGCTTGGATGTCATTGATGATTGTACAAACATCATTGACGGTCGCATGGACGTCAAAATAATGGTCGTGTCAATTAAACCATTGAAGTTCAAATTATGACGGTCGTGTGGACGTCATTGACGGATGTACGGGCATCATATGAGGTGGTATGGACATCAAAATAAAGCTCGTGCTAATTAACCATTGACATTCAAATTGTGATGGTCATGTGGACATCATTGACGTTCGGATGGATGTTAATGATGATCGTGTAAACATCAAAATAAAGCTCCATAATTAAATGATCCAAAACTTGAAAGCTTTGGTTGAAAGATAATTCAAAAACTAAGAACAACACAATTCAAAATAATTTTATCTCTGAGAAGAGATGTTTTATTGATCAAATTTGCAGACCCAAACATATGCCTATCTCTGAGAAGAGATGTTTGATTTCCATTTTGGGTTACATCTTCATTTATACATGTTTTGAAGGTGTGAGGAGGATGTGGAAGGTCACCAATCTCGAGGGAGATTAAGTGGTTCAACTTCCACATTTTACAACAATACAAAATTCGAGGAATTACTATTTTTAGACTGCACTACTAAATTTAAAATTTGGGGCACTTCTATTGGGTTTTTAGGGGTCAAAATTTATTGAGCAAAGCTCTATGCCATCTCACGACGTTCCCCTCATTATTAGCTTTCCAACGGTTTAAACGGCGAATCAATTGGAGCTACAACACAAAAGTTATGGCTCCCGAAAGTTTCATCATCAATTGGGGTGGACCCATTACCCGAATTGTTGCCCGGATCATTAAACCACATGGATTCAAATTATGACAGTCATGTGGATGTCAATGACGGTCGTGTGGACGTCATTAACAGTCACACAAATGTCAAAATTAAACTCGATAATTAAACCACTAGGGTTTAAATTCTGACGGTCACGTGGATGCCAATGACGGTTGCATGGATGTCATTGGCAAGCACATGGATGTCAAAATAAATCTCAGGTAATTAACCATTGGAGTTCAAATTTGATGTTTGTGTGAACGGATACGTGGGCGTCAAATGACAATCCCACAGACGTCAAATTTGAGCCTCGTAAAATAGATGTTGGCATTCAAATGGAGGCAAAATCAATGGTTAGCGTGAAATTATGCATCACAAGAGCATAGATGAGCATGGATGTTTTTGTTGATGCACTTGCAGTACTAAGTTATTTTTTAGAGTTTTCAAGTATCATTGAATGAACAATCTATTTTGTTCAAGGCTTATATTATTTCTATATAGCTTAGTGCACTAGGATTTAATTTTGATGGTGAGAGCATGGATGTTTTTGTTGATGCACGTGCAATACTAAGTTGTTTTTTGTAGTTTTCAAGTGTCATTGAATGAACAATTTATTTTCTTCAAGGCTTATATTATTTCTATATAGCTTAGTGCACTGGGGTTTAAATTCTGACGATGAGAGCATGGATGAGTATGGATGTTTTTATTGAGGCACGTGTAGTACTAAGTTGTTTTTTATAGTTTTCAAGTGTCATTGAATGAACAATTTATTTTGTTCAAGGCTTATATTATCTCTTTATAGCTTAGTGCACTTCTTATAGTCACGTGTTAATGAAAACTGGTTCTATTTTCCCAGACGAAGTATGAAGATCTCAACGATATGCATCAATAATATATTTGTGAACATCGAAAACCAATAGTTCGTTGTAATCGTAAATTTCTCTATAAAATTATTATAATTGTTAATATCATTTTCAAAATGCATTGTCTTTTGGCAAAACAACATTGTATAAAGTGAGAGATTATAAACTGATACTTATATCTCACTCTAAACACATGATTGTTATGACCATCTCATGTTTTTGTATAAAAACTATTACAAAATAATAATGTAATATTTATTTTAAATATATAAATATTTATAATATTTAGTATACTTATATTATTTTAGTATTATAAGATATTGTAACATACTTTATATATTGTTATATGATATTAATTTGTTATTAATATCTTATTATATTATTAATGTATTGTATTATTGTCATAATGTTATGTTATATGTTATGGATATGTTATTATTTTAATATTATAGTAATAATTTTTAGGATTTAATTTTTTTCACATTGAAAAATAAAGAATTATCAGTTTCTTTTAAAATGGTTATTCATAGGTGCCCTTTTGGTATAGAACACATGTAAAGCCTATTGGATGGATATCATATTGTTTTAAACATTCTTGCAAGTAATATTATTTCAAAATATAAAAAACTGATCATAAGATGTTATATTATATTACATATTTTTATATGTTATTAATATGTATTATTATCACAATATTGTATTATTTTTTATTATAGTATATATTAATGTATATATGATATCTTTAAAATTAAATATTTAATAATATTATTATACTATAATGACATGATATAGTTTATTTTAATATATAATATAGTATATTGTAATATGCAAAAGCAAATTTTTAATATTGAGTTAAATTATTTTAATTTATAATATACTATTAATATTAATAATACTACCGAAATATAATTATTTGTTATTATTATATAAATAAAAATGTGAAGTATAATAATAAGATAGATTGTCATAACATAGTAATTAATAATATAATATATAATATTGTTAGATAATTCATAAAATGACAAAAGACTTAGACTATTGACTATTTCAAATGGCAAAATATCTATGGCTCGTGTTCATTTGTACCGAAGTAGATGAACAATGCAAGAAAGGTCAATAGGTCAATAGAGCTCAAAATAAGCATGAAGCTGACAAGTGTCCTAACTTGATAGGTCTGAATCAAGAACCAAGGGCCAATAAACAAGATCTACCCCAGGACACTTCGATGATGATCTAGGTGAACCAAAATTGATATTGCAAGTTTGAACATTGACCTGTAAGTGTCTAGGTTCTCAAGCATAACAAACATGATTCCAAGTTGAGTCACCAGAAATGTTACCAAGATTTGGCCCACATACAAAATTTGTCTAGATGCAATGCCATGTTTTGGATGTCAAGTATGGAGAAGGAAGCCAAGTAGTGTTCTAGGTGGAATGAGTGGTTCAAGGTCGTGGAACAAATTGCACATGACTTAGAAAATCTCAGAGCTTTCAAAGATTAAGTAAAAGTGAAAAGATGAATTATTTCAGAGAAAGTGTTTCAGACGAAGTGTTAAAGATGAATTCTTTCAGAGAAAGTGTATTGAAGAGAATGTTTGTGGCAAAGGTCTTTGCCAAAAATCCTGAAACAAAAACCTCGAAGGAATGTTCACGACAAAAAGTTTGAAGATCGAAAAGTTTTGAATAAAATATCTGCAATAAAAGCTATGATAAAGACAAATTGTTTGGAAAAATTATTCATAGAAATTGCTTCGGGGGAATTGTTTCGACACAAAATGTCTGATAGAATCATTTTGGGTGAAATGCTTGATGCAATATGTTTGAAGAATTGTTTGTTGTGGTGAAATTGTTTGAACAAGTTTCAAGGTTAATCCAACAGATGAAGACATTCATGTGAGCGTGAAGTTTGAACCCCAGTAAATAACCATTTGGATTAGAAAATCCTTAGACATTCGCATGAACATTAATGATGTTCACATATATGTCAAAGTTGGGCCTCATCAAATATCTATTTGCATTCAAAAATAGTCAAAAGGTCCTTGACTAAATGTGGATCTGACAAGTGTCCAAATCTCAGGCACCTAGATCAAATCTAATGATGAGCAGGTAAAGACATGTCAGTGGGTCTAGGCAGATCTAATAGAGTGTATTTAATCATGGATTTAGGATCGATGAAGAGATTGAAGTAAAAAGGCTAGAGGATCTCTAGGATGAACATGTGAGTGCCAAGCATCAAGATCTCAGGTACCCATATAGAGATCTCAGGTACCCATGTTGATCGAAAGTGATAGTGGGCTCAAGCTGATCAATGGTATGCATTCAATCACATAAAAAAGATCTAATAGTGTAGATCAAATGTAAAAAGTTCAAGGGAGCTAGATTGAATGCGAGGCCACCACATGGTGCAATTATAGAAGCAAATAGATTGACTATAGGATCTTAAGGAGTAACACATAATTGACAAGTGGCATAGTCTGGGAACCTAGATCACGATCAAATGGCCATAATGAGGGTCAAAGTAAGGAGACCACTAGGTAGATCCAAAAGGGAAAATTTGAATAAGTCCCAGGCATGGAAATATACATAAAACCAAGATCCAAATATGATCCAGTTTGGGCCAAGAGCAAATATTTCAGGATCGACATTGCTAGACCTAGTTTTCTTGAGTTGTAATATCTTTTCATGACTCTGTTCACCATTCTTCAAAGGAGAGCCACATGTACAACAACTTCTTGGTTTTCATGAGGCATAGAGATAGAATAGGTCTTTGGAGCCTAATATAGATCAACGTGGGCTACTAGTTATTCAAAATATATAGATAGTCCAAGTGGATGCATTGATTATCTAAAAACCAATAAATTATTGGTTTTAAATCTACAATAGATCTATTTCAGGATTTGCAGTAAAGAACACACTAAGGCATAAATATGATAGTCAAATCAGTTGCCTAAAGCAGACATAATTATGGCTATGTTAGATGCATAAGTATGAGAGTTCTGTCCTTATAGAGTCCCATTGGCATAGAGGAAGTCAAGGAGATTCATGTAGCCATTCATGATTGCATGCAATGATAATCTCAGTGTCAGGGATTGCGAAACACCGGAAGCATACAATTGATTACCAAATACCAAGCAACTTAATATGCGGAAATAACCAAAATCAACAAGTAACTAGAATTCATAATAACACAGCATATGAGAGACAATACACAACTTGTATTAACACTTTATACAGAAAAGAATACAATAAAGAAGATGCCACTTCTTCTCCACCACCTTACAGAGGTTTCCCACACCTCAAGTGAACAGTAATTCTTCTCCCCAAAGCTCTCCCTCTCACAGGTCCCAACACCCAACTCAAATACAGAGTTGGTGTTCACCTCCCATGCTCCACGCACACCACAAGTGCTCCACGCACTCCACAAGTACTCAAGGTACTTCAAGTAGATCTCCCATGAATCTGCAACAACCTGCAATTCAACAGACCATACTTATGGAAGGAACTCCCTTGCCTTCCTGTCGCTCTATTCGAGTACACACCTGTACTCCAAGTAGATCCTGCCTGATACTGCTCCCTGTTGTGTTGCTGTCTATATGACCTTGCACACCTGCAAATCAAACAACGGTTCTGCTCACCTGTGAACCTCGACCTTGCACACACATACACCTGCAGATCAATGATCTTACTTACCATGTAGATCTCCTATATAGGCCATGCAACTGTGACCAAGATCCTACACTCCTGAAGAACCCAGCTGGCTCTCCAATCCAGCACCAACACACCTGGTACTGAGGCACTAGGAGGAACGCACCATTGCTCTACCTCACACATAGAAGGAGCTTATAATTATGCTCTCTTACTCCCTAGCACACTTTTCCAATAGAACCATGAGTCTATTATATAGATCTCATCAAACAATAATTAGACATCTAATTACAATAATTAGATCCGCAGCTCTCAGTCTATAATTAGCCCTGATCATGCAAACACTTGGTTCGTTAGCTAACTGTCCGTAATTAGCTCGCAGTCGAACCACACAGGCGACCGACGTCGGTCCCTGTCCGCCTGGGGGTCGCCGACGCCGGCCGATCTCTGACCGACGTCGGTTGCCTTCCTGCCCTACGCTGCCGACATCGGTTGGCCTGACCGACGCCGGTGTCTCTGACACTCAGCAACTCTCCTGCAACCTCCTCTCCTGTTTGCATCAGTGAAGCTTTTAGCTCCACAATCCTAACACTCAGGTTGCATGATCTTTCTCCAACTTTCCATGCTAGACAGGGTCCTAATGGCATTAATATTTGGGTTTTAGGTGAATGCTTTAACAAATAGTTAGAGTAGCTAGCCTCTTAAAAAAATCATAGAGGTCTGACCTAAGATTATGTGACCCACAACCTAGGGTCATTCTTATTGACGCAATGGAGTGCACTCGGGGCAAGGAGGTTGAGCTCCTGCCTTCCACACACAACAATGGAAACTCCCCTCTCGCCTGTGGAACTGGCGAAGCTGGAGGGGAGAGTCTCTAGGTAAGGGCTAGCTCCCTTTGATGCATCTAATTTGTTCCAGTAAGTGCTAACATATATATATATATATATATATATATATATATATATATATATATATATATATATATATATATATATATATATATATAATGGGGGGATGAAAAGGGAGAAAGATTGTAGGAAAACAAACTACTTTAAGGAGGTGATGCACCAAAATGATTCGACCTTCTCACACTCACACTTAAAATCAGACAAACACATACATACACTTCAAACTAGCAGAAGGACCAGGCTGCAAGAAACTTGCCAGGGAGGCTTTAATGGAAAATACAAAAAATAGAGATTCACCAAAGGTGCTGTGAAAGACACTCTATATAGTAATTTCTTCTATTTCTACACTTCCTAATACAACTTTCCTTGTCAGCTGCAAAAATGGCACCTTATAGACACCAAGTATGTTGGTGTTGAACCTGTGGAAGCATCAAGAAACAATGACTAAACACAAACTAACACTCACACATACACAGAGATATCTAACCAAGATAGAGGTAAAAAATGCGTTTATTGATTCAGGTGAAAAATTTGCCAGGGCTACGCCTTACAAATGTGGAAGATCCCTTCTCAAATGACAAGTCCCCAATATATTTAAGAAGAAAGGAGGCCTGTTGGCACCCTTTTTACAAGTGACCCAGGTGCCTTACGAGCATTGGGAAGAGCAGGCCGCTTAAACATCAATGTTGTGTCGGCCTTGGCTCTGATTTTAAGCATTTTTTGACATAGGCCGCACCATTTCCCCATTAGCCGAGATTGCTCCTTGAATGCACCTACGTGATTTGTCTTCTCACAAATGTGAAATGAAGAAAATGGGTTGCACGGTTGGCCATTCACGCCTTCTAATGGTCAATTCGTAGACACTGTTTCACCTGCTGGAGTAACTTCTTGAATTCGCGCCTCCCTTCGCCACTTGGACTATTTGCCTGCTCCATGCTCTTGGTACTTTTGTCTTTTCCCTGCCTTGTCTCTTTTTGGCTCCTTTGGCCCTCGGGGCTATCTCTGGGCAGGTCACTGCATTCCTTGGGCTCCTTTCATGGTTGACGCTTGGGTATTAAAAAACCAACGGCTTTTTTATTGGCTTAAATTTGACATTCACGCACCTGTCATTGCTTGAAAACCAACAGCTAGTTCGCCCTCTTAAAGTTGATGGCTTCTGGGATGTCACCGTCCTTGGCTATTTCCTTCAGGTTCTCCTGCTTAACACCTTCCCGAAGGGAAGGTGACCCTTTGGCCTTTGGAAAGTGCCCCTTTATTTTGGCCAAGAGTCCCTCGCATGGGCACCTACCCTTCGGGGTCCTTCAGCTCTTTGGCGGGTCTCTGCATTGTTTCAGACTTTTCCTACGGACAAAAAGTTCATGAGAATTGGTTGTTTCCATATTTTTGTGCTTTAATCTTTCAGGCAGCCCCTCCAAATTCTGTGGGCTTTCCTCCTTTGTGGCCTCTTTGAAGTGCCTTTGCCCTCTACAAGGGCTTATTGAACCTGGACTGCCCTCCGCAAGGGCTCCTGCCCTTCAGCTTTGGGGGCACCTCGTTGAACCGACCCTTTGAACCAATCGCATTGAACCAAAGCGTTGAACTGGTTCAACGGTTCAATGCCACGCGTCGAGCTGATTGCACCAAAGACAGTTGAACCATTTGCTTTGAACCACTTGCTGAACTGGTCGCTTGAACCAATCCATTGAACCATTCGATTGAACTGGTTTAATGGTTCAATGCTGCACACTAAGCTAATTAAACCAAGCCTTTAAACTTTTCTCACTCGCCTTAGACATTGAACCTACGCGTTGAACTGGGACGTTGAACCAAGTGATTTAACCAATGCGTTGAACCGGTTCAACAGTTCAATGCTGCATGCCGATAAACTTGCCGAAGGGAAGAGCTAAGCCAAAGCGTTGAACTAAGCGATGGACCAAGGCATGAAAATGAAGCGATGGACTTGAAGTGATGAACTAAGGCATGACCAAGGCTGATTGAACTGCAGATTAAACCAAGGCTTTGAACCAAATTCGATTGAACTGTTGATTGAACCAAGGCTGTGAACTGAAGCGATGGTTCAATGGTTTGAAGATGCTAACCTTCCTTGTAAATTTTATTCAGACAAGAGCCCGAATAAGATTTGTAAAACCCATACTCTCTGAAACTAATTTTCATCTGCCAAGGATTTCACATGCTGAGTTCGTAGAAAACCAAGCACCCGCAGAGTCCGTAGAAATGGACCTACAGTGTCTGTAGAAATTCCTGGACTTGTGCAAAATAAAAAAATGAATTGGCCTTGAACATCAGGGGAAGAAGGGGACCGATTTTTTGCCCTGTTGGGCAAAAATGGTCAACAATTCCTATGTTGCACTAGGTTTGAACAAGAGGACCTGAACACTCACCTTCTAAGCCAAGCTGTAAGTTAAGTCTCCAACTTAAGCATTTATTGAAACTAAAGCATAAAGCATTTACTATTTATTGGTTTCATTCAAAGGATAAGAGTTGGGAGATTGAATTTTTTGAACAAGCATAGCCAAAATTTATATTTGAAGAGAAAATTCAAAGTGAAGAAAGAAAGTATATTACAACTTTTGTATTTGTCCATAGTAGGATGGTTGATTCAACTCACATATTATTCAAGAGTCATATTGAATGCATTTTGCACATAGTCTATTTATTTTATCTATGACAAAGTATGCACTTTTTTATTTTCTTTGGTATATACTCAGTAAAGTAAAAATTGTATTTTTTTATTTTTATAGAAACAAATATTAGCATAAGTCAACTAAAATAGCCAAATTTTCTAATTTATATACATGTATTGACATAGTTTAGTGAAAGAGATCTAATTTCAATATTTTAGCATAAAAATAAATACTTCTGCAATTTAGGAGATTGTTCTTTCTACTTTCAAATATAGACATTGTTGCAGGTTGTGATAATCCTATTATCTATTAATGAAATAGAGGCAAAACACATGAATTGTTTCACAAATTTATATTAATTGGTGCTTGGGAGCCACTATGGCGTATAGTTATCTTTGTAAATAATAAAGTAATTTGAGTTGAGAGTAGTGATCAAATTCTAATCTAAAAACTAATCGAAGATGGATATTTACAGTGAAAATTAAGCTAGAGTGAATTGGTGAAAAAAGGAGCAAAAGGAAGGGTAGTGCAGAGAAAAAATATATTGTTGATCTTTATTACAGATATTATGAGAAAGTTCAAACATCATCTAGATATGCATTAAACCAATGTATGATATAAAATAGCATAAGCTCAAATCCCATCACATATTAGGCAAACATTTGAGGAATGTTGAAAGAATGAAAATAAGAACCAGATTTACTTTAAAGATTTACCCCTATAAGTAGATAGTGTAAGCACATGTACAAATGTAGAGTAAATAAAATGAAGTAAACCAGAGAACCTTCAACTAATCTAGTGTAAACATAAATTAACAATTCTGCATTTAAAGGTGCACATCCAAAATTCATAAAAACCATTCAAATATGACATTCAGACCAAGCAAGTGAGAGAGAAACCATAATAATAAATGACACAAACAAATATGGATAATCTCTTTAGAATTCCTTTCTTGTATTAGCTGTTCAAAAGTTTGCACAAGTTTTGGCTCAAAAACTCCCTCCTCTTTACAATTGGTAACACTCCTTTTATAGAATGCCAAGGAAGTATACCGGTCAATCATATCTAATTAAAAAAGTACAAGTGTAGAACAACTGTCCTTTATAAAAATGTTCTAGAATACACTAGAATTTTGTTAATGGATTGACCTATAGGCAATGTGCTTTTACAAGTTGTACATGCCTTTACAAAAGAATATTCTATTTTCAAATATTACAATGTCCCTATAGAATATAATATTCTTTATCCAACTAAATTTGGAATTCCTGTGTTGATGCAATCTTTTGTTTTCCCTGCAAGATCTTCATTCTATAATGTTACTCTTTGATAAGCTAGAGATCCACAACAGGTCTCATGAAAATCTCCTTTTCTTGATACTTTAGATCCTTATGCTCCCTCTCAACTATGTCTATTACTTGCTTGATGACCCTAACATCTCCCATTTTCTCTTCTGATGACAAAAATAGGCCCATGATTCTCTTGTTATCATCTATTGTTTTGTCTTGCCCTTGGTTTCTCACTTCTTACATAAAATGAGTAGCTCTGTGCTTGAAATCCTCATCTGTGATAAGACCCAAAAAACTAAGTGAGGTGGGATGCTTGATTAAGATGTGCAACATCTTATCTTCTTGTTTCTTGAGGCCTTTGGAAACATCCTCTAGTTTCTTAGATCAATTGCTCAAGGCCTTGATCTTGTTAATTAATATGGCTATGACATATTTAAATGGGCTAGGTTGATTGTCCTAAATTCTAGGACTTGATTCTTGGTCTATGATTTAATCAAGTCCTTGACTTGCTAGCTAGTAGCCTACCATTGGCCAACTTGGCATGTAACCATAGTACTTTGTTTTCTCATCACATTTTGTTTGGCCCTAACTATCTTCAAAGAATTAAATAATTCAACCATGGTGTCTTCAAATTTCCTGAACTAGTCCTCATGGATTTACAAGATGGCTTGTTCCTTCAAATTTTTATTCTACTACAAAATGCCTTTGATCATTGTTTGTAGTTGATTTGATTGAGCCTGGGTTACATCAAGGATCTTCGCTTCAAATATTTTGTCCTCTTTTGGCTTTTACCCTGCCATTGGAGTTAGACCTATGAATAGATCTACACTTTACAAGGTGAACTCTTCCCCACCAACTATGGCTTTCCTTTCAATCACTCTTTCTAAAATGGCAGCGTCTAGATTAAATTGAAGCCCCACTGATGATCGAGTCACATTTTGATTTGGGGTTTCTACCTGTGTTCCAATTGATTTTCTTGGAGTATCCATCCTTTCCTTTTCTTCTTGTTGCAAGGCAACTATCCATGGTTTTAATTCTTCATGTGATGGAATGTTGATTGCCTGCATCATTGCCTTAGGATGGTGCATAGTAGGAATCTTCTGTAGCTTGCCATAGATAAACCATTCAAGAATGGTTGGACCCTGGATTGTGTTTTCTTCACTAAAAAGGTTGACCTAACTCAAAGGATGAGTGAAGGTCAACTTGGGCTTCTTTCCTGCAACTGAAACCAATGCCAACTCAACTTTTCTCTTTAGAGTATCTACTAGAACTAAGCCCAAAGCTAATTCTTTCCCCTTTTCTTTCTTTGACTCTTCAGCCTGAGCTTCTTCCTCATATGACTGGTAGGAACTAAATAACATTGTAAGTGAATCTTCGACTATGCCAATATTTTCAATAGGTGACCCTTGTTCTGTTGGCTGGGTTGAAGATGATGCTATCTCATCAGGGCTCTTTTGCTAAATCTTTTGTTCAACTTGTGCCTTAGACTTTTGTGTCTTTGTTTGTGGTTGTGTTGGAGAAGGTCTAGGAAGTGCACTGCCAAATAAATGGTATTGTCTTGGCCCTAATTCCCACCTACCATCACTTCCCTTTTGTTCTATAAGTATTCTGGCTTCTAGATTGATGTTATGTTTCTTCAATTTACCCAAGATCTAGGTGAATGAAGATGCTCTAGTGTACATGGGGTCATAAGCACCATGTTGATGCTCATAAACTACATTGATCCCCTTTGCTTTCAAGAGTTTCTCAACCCTTCCATAGGGGTCCCATTGTCTCATCTCATCAACCTGCAAGTTGAAATAAGTTCTATGTTTGGAGGCAGCCTCAATATTGTCCCTTTGTTGAAACATCATCCTATCAATGGTTAAGGGTAGGGTATGGAGTAGACTCTTCCTCTTAGTTTTACACAAACCATCTATCCCATTGCATATTTGGTAGGCTAATTTTTGCTCTGAAAGCTTTATAGGCACATGAACTGGTAGCCTAAGTGGCGTGCATTGGGTCCCCTCAATCTTGATAATAGTGTAATTTGAATACAGCCATATATCTCCCATGGCCTCAACAGTCTTCTTGATTAGAGGATTGACCCTCATCATTGACATCCCTATGATGGTCTCAACTAAGGTAGGATAAACACAATCATAAATGAATTGAATATGGTCGCTATATTTGAAAATGTATAATTTTGAATAATACTGGGAGACTATTTGTTTCCCATTAGGTGACCATTCTCTAAGGCTGGGCATCTTGGTGGTGGCAAGTAGGGCATCTAACAAGTAAGACATCATATAAAACTGGTTCTTGGTTTTATTCTTAATTGCAAAAAAATTACTTACTCAAACAAGTGCTAATTATCTCACCCAAAGGAGGGGTGAGTTATTTCTCAACCATGAAATAAATAAAGGGGACCCAGAGTTTGTCCTCATACATGGTGGTTGGATTTCCACATAATCTATTCATCATACTCATGATCATCCTATTCCAACATTTGAATTGGATAATTGGGATGTTGCCATTGAGGTCAGATAACACTTAATCCCCAAAATATAGCCATAGGGCAAGGATGTTAGTTAGGTCATTCTTTTTGGCCCACTCATTGATTGTGGTTACATCTATTTTGGGCTTGGGTAAATTGTAGTAATTTTTAAAAGCTATAGGATAAATATAGGGAATTCTTTTTAAGCTACGTTCATGAATTATCATGCCCTGATCAATTTTAACATCTCTGAAGATGGGATCAAGAACATCAATACAATGTAATACCTCTAGTTTAGCCATTACAAAATATAAGCTTGTCATCTAAATATCCACTATATTGTAATACCTTCTCTTTATAGATGCGTTCTTCTCATCTTCCCTTGTGATGGTTGGTTACTCTTTAAATGTCTAGAATAGCTTAGACCAATGAATGTCTTCGATGTTGAGAGATGTGGTGTTGAACTATGTATCCTTGAAAATCCTCTCTTCTGCATATAAGGTCAAATAGAGCTCTATATCTTCCTTGCCTTATTTTCGGGTTACCATGACTATGAATTTGATCAAATTTTTCACTAGTAGAATCTTCTTTGGCCTTGGATCAAATTGCTCTTACTCAGATGATAATTCACTCTCCTTGGCTTGATTCGTGATTGATACAAGGTTGAATTAGGGATTTTATATGTGTTAGGGATTTTCGACAGGTCTTCTCAGTGCTTTAATGGTAATGACTAATTTAAACAGTGATCTTCATGCCTTAGATTTTATTTAGATCATGAATTTATTCTTTTTCCATCTCATGGGTCCACTAAATCTTTAAGTATGCCATTTTTTTCTGATGTGGCATTGCTATGGCATCTTCATGGCACCCCTATGGCATTTTTGCATTAGTTTTCTCATTAATTTTCAAAAAAATGACCATTGCCTTTTAAAAATATTGCTTCATCTCATGCTATCCGATTATCCCTGCATGAATTGCCACAATCTATCGATTTAGATCTGAAGGATCGAATGCCATTGGTCATTTTTAAATATTTTCTATGGTTGTGACACTTTTCACCACTATATTCATCTTGGCTATGTTGAAAAGTCCACATATGTCTCGCACCATTGGATCATCTTCCTTCGAGTAAATGCATGATGTTGGATCATGATCTATGGGATTGAGTGAGATTGGTTCCTTTCTATAATAAGTCCCAAGGTTGTGTCACTTGGTAGTCCTATGGGCCTTCTGTACTCTATTATTTCTGGTGAACTAACGTGTTCTCACCATGTGGTGGCTCCTTATTCATTCTGAGCCTTATTAAAATGTCAATGTTGATCTTGCACCATTAAATCATCCTTGGCTGGATCAATGCGGTCTATTGGATCTCGATCAGTGTGTACCATCATTAACTATTTAACATTCCTTATCCAAAATTGTGACACTTATCACCTCCTTGTTTGCTCGAGACTCCATTGAAGCTTTGATCTATCACACACTATTTATCAATATTTGTATGTTTTGTCATGTACTTTCGATCTTTGACAAGGTGATTGGTATTTAACTTGGGGTCCGTGGCTTGACTTTTCGCCTTTTGATCTCACACCGTTGGATCTTTCTCAACTCACATAGTATTCAAGAGTCATATTTAATGTATTTTGCACATAGTCTATTTATTTTATCTATGACAAAGTATGCACTTTTTCATTTTCTTTGTTATATACTCAACAAAGTAAAAATTGCATTTTTTTATTGTCATAGAAATAAACATTTGCATAAGTTAACTGAAATAGCTAATTTTTCTAATTTCTATAAATGTATTGACATATTTTAGTG
The DNA here is from genome assembly GCA_037957365.1 of Torreya grandis. Taxonomy (NCBI): domain Eukaryota; kingdom Viridiplantae; phylum Streptophyta; class Pinopsida; order Cupressales; family Taxaceae; genus Torreya; species Torreya grandis. The sequence goes on along the minus strand of JARHVA010001041.1, from coordinate 3,448,359 downwards.
AAAAAGATCTAATTTCAAGATTTTAGCATAAAAATAAATAATTCCATAATTTAGGAGATTGTTCTTTGTGCTATCAAATATAGACAATGTACATTTTGTTCATTTGCAATAGTGCAAGTGTTTGTGTAAATATTCAAAAATAGTTAAAATCAAGTTATAAGTTACATGAAAGCTAATTTTCACTAAATACAATTTCCTATGTGGAATTCTGTATTAGTTTTTCAACTATTCTAATTTCATTTTATCTCTATTTGCATTTTGTTGTTGCATATTCCAACTGATTATTGCATTGTTACCTTCAAACTTTTTGTGGTGGACCTTGTAAAACATGATAACAGTTAATAGTGACTGAAAACTATGCAATAATTTTGCACTATATCATGTCATAGTCAAAGTAGTAAATCATGATATTATGTATTTTTTTAAACACCATTTTTTGTCAATATATAAAACTATTAGCCTTTTTATTGGAAATTTAGTGACTATTGCACTAATTGCTCATTTGTATGCATTTTAAACTAAGTTTGATGTTCATCACATTGAGCGTGTATGGTTACTTGTGGTCATGTCAACTCACCTTGAGAGATGCTAGATGAGGATAATTGATTCTACTCCAGTGGTTCTTCTTACAAAGAACACTATACTTCATGGTGGATGTACATGGAATACTTGTTCGCAGAGTAGGGCGTTAGTCCCTTTTTATATGGATAAATACTTATTCCCACTAACCCTTGTCAATACAATGAATGGGCCAACTCTTGTGACTATGTATATGGTCAATTATTGATGCATGTTTCATGGGATCTACACCACCATATAGAGCACAAAAAGTATCCCTCCACTATTTGGAGCACTCTTTAGATTATTTTTAGAGATCCTACTAAGATTTATATCATTCCTCTTCCTCCACTTCCTATCATCTCTTTGAAGACTATCGTACTATCTCCTCCTACTCCTATTTCCTGTGATGACACATTCATGGTGGACAGTGCTTTTCCTTCTATCAGCCACCACTACAGGATGAGATTATTATTGAACTTAGCTATCCCATTATAGATTCTACTTTTGTTCCTATGCATGATGTTCTTCTTCTAGAGCCATCATTTATTGATACTTTGAAGGATTACTATTTCTAGTGAGAGTACACCTTGTGAGAGTATCAATGACTCTTCTCTTCCTGTGGATATTCAATCTGTTAATCCATGTGCTTCATTTGCATTTTATTCTCTAGTTTTGAAGGTTATTGAGCCATGATCCACACTTTACATGGACATTCTTTTAGTGGATGTTCCATGCCATTATTTTGATAGGTTCACTTCAATGGCATTACATTCAGTTTTTAAGCATAATATTGCTAGACCTATGACACATTTTAGCCTTAGACCATATTTAGAGACCTTTGTGTTGTTACCCTCATCTTCCATTGTAGAATGGGCAAAATTTCAACACACACATCATGTTCTTCCTTTGACAAAGGGAAACAACATTGTACAATGCAGATGGAGCTTCTTTAGTTTTTAGGCAAAGGATCTCATCATAGACATTAGTCATTTTGTGAGCTCTACTGTAAGTGGCCTAAACATCTTTTATGTTGACTTCTTAGTTCTCTATTTTGTTATTGTACTTAGGTACCTCATCAGGTTTTTGTGGCGGGACCTAATTCTACTACCCACCTAAGCTATGCTTAAGAGAGGGTGTTAGTGTAGGTTTTTATTCCATTTAATGATTTTTTCCAACACATGTTTAGTTAGCTTGCTTAGGTGTTTTTAGGTCATTGTGAAAGATAATCCCACATTCATGAGGAATTAAGGATATGTTTATCTTTCACTTATATAATGTACCTTCCTAAAGATTTTATGGCTAATGATGTTAATGCTAATATTATAATATTTTGATTGTTGAGCAATTACTTATTTTCAGCTCATATTTGATTTTGCTACTATATATAAGTAATTTATTTGTGTATTTGACTCTATCCAATAGATCCTCAATTGTGGCCCACTCTGACAATTTTGTAGTTGTATGTTTGACATAGTAGTGAATACATTGATTATCTCTATGAAGATTAGGACCTCAATTGTTTTTAATAAGTGAGATCCCACCAATTATTTAGTTGTTAATAATAAAAACAACAACAACAACAATAATAATAATAATTATTTATGGGGTTGTTTACCAATAACAAATTTGTTTAAAGATTATGTTGAGAAGCGACTTGGTCAAAAAGTAGGAGAAACACTTGAATTAGATTGAAAGTGAAAAGCCTATCAATAAGATTTCATTTTTATTTCACTAATTACAAGCTTGTTTAAAAATTACGTTGAGAAATAGTTTGGTAAAAAAACTAAGACAAACACTATGACCAAATTGAATGTGAAAATCCTATCCAAAGAAAATCCTATCCAAAGATTTTGTTTGAAAGTTCTCTCATTAATATTTCATTTGAAAAATCCTATAAATAAGATTTTATTGTTATATCATTGTAATTCTTTTTTATAATTTTGGGTGTTACATCTTGAACTGAAACAATTTATTGGTCAAACTAATAAATAAAAAATAATATCTTCCCTTCTTTTTATTAAATTTTATCAAATTTATATCATTACAAGCTTGTTTAAAGTTCATTTTTGAATAATAACTTAGTCAAAAATAGGAGAAACACTAAGACCAAATTGAAAGTGAAAAACCATCAAGAAGATTCCATTTTTCTTTCACTATCAAAATTTTATACTTATAGGTGTCTAAATCTTAGACTGTAATTATTCATAAATGAAACTAATATAAAAAATTAACATTTTAGTTAGTTGTTTTTTTAATTTTATAAAAGTTATATTATTACATCGAGGCATCTTCATTGTGAGGCATTGAGCAAACAATCATCTAACTACCTTTAGGGTGGTTGCATATACTACTTGTTTACTTAAAGTTTTTTGTGCTTATTTAAACAATAATGCATAACATTAGGTATTACCCAAAAAGTGTTGAAGAAGCAAACACAAATACTTATTTCTCTCGCACCAGAATTCTTTACAAGATTTGACCATACATTGGCATTTGTGGCACACCCCATCCCATATTAAGCCCTTATGAATTGTGTGCATCTTAAACTGTGTATTTTCCCCTCCATTGATGTTGATGGAGATGAGGGAAAAACAAATGGGAGAACAAGTGAGATGAAAGTGGAAGAATAACATGCGATATTAAGGTCTATGAACAAAAACACATTGGTTGTTTAGGCTTTACCTCTAATGCATGTTCCTTTTTATTGAAAATAAGGGCAAATGGGGACAACTCTTCCAATAGAAGCACATGGCACATGTTACATTTCTCCCTCGATTTTACGATACAAAAAAACATGACTCTTTATATCAATTAAGTGTTTATTTATTCATGTGGACAATAGACCAAAACTTGTGAAGCCTCTCCACAAAATAAAGGCTCATTAAATGATAACCTTAAGAGAATCAGATAGTCAACTTCCACTACAACTCCTAATGTTCATGCGAGATAAAGATAGATAAATTTTATCAACATCTATGAGACAAAAATAGTCCATAAAACTATCAAAATATAAATATATCCATAAATATGCTTACATAGGTATTTACTTACCCATTAAGGATCTACCACATCATTTTGTATTTTGTAGAAAACAACAAAACAAAATTAGGAGAAAAAACTTCAAATTGTAGTGCAGGTCCCTGACATTACAAAAAGAGAATGTCTATGGTTGCAATTTTATATCCCCTCTCCTCAATATGTTGGATAAAAAACTCAAATTTAGGTAAACTCATCAATTAAGTTCAATTTGATCATGACTCAACAAAAAAAAATTCATAAACACAAATAAAAAAATAATGTACAATAATTTGAAAATGATATTTATCGAAAAAATCTATTATTAATATTTATTTAAATATCTTCAACACCAAATCACATAGTGTGATCACAAAAATTGATAAAAATAACTAGTCATCACTTTCCCCAGACATCTCTTTCTATAACTAATTGAGGATTGTGGAAGCCATAAATCTCAGGTTTAATTCTCTGAAACATTGATAAAGTTCAATTAAATGTCACAGAAAATGAATGGTTAAGGAAATTTGTACCATGAACAAATGGAAGCTACAAGATAGAATCGAAGACCTCAATGTTTTGTCCCCATATTAGTGGAATCACATCATTGGTTCGAGCCACACATCAAATGTGGAGCCCTACCGAAATCAAATCAAATTTCATGATGTCCTCATCTATGCTTGATACTAGAAAATGACCAATCAAATATGCCACCACTTTACAAGTTGTGGACCCCTTTGCAATGGGTGTTAGTCACGTCAATTCAACAATTACTCTAAATCTAGGTTTGATGTAAGATATGCCCCCCTTAGCATATGATATCATCTAAAATACCTTTCTATTTCCCCTCACCATCACTGCTTAGCTCAACTTTAATTCTTTCACTATTTGCATGTTTTGTATGGCCTTGCCCTTTCTTCCAAGGGTTTGAGTAGGGTGTTTTTGTATGTTCTTAAGTCCGATGCAATTTCTCTAGGTGTTAATATATTTGCAACATGTATGAATGGAAGCTACACGATAGACTCTTGGACCCCAATATTTTGTCCCCCTGTCAATGGCATTGTAATGTTGATTTGAGTCACACATCTGACGTGGAGCCCTACTACAATGAAATCAGCTCTCATGACATCCTTGACCACCCTTGGTAATAAAAAACAGGGAATCAAATATGACTTCACCTTACATGTTGCATACTCATTTGTTATGAGTGCATGACATGTAAATCCAAACAACAATATTATTTATCTAGATTTTGTGCATGATATGAGCCCTATAATATATGATACTAAATATAATATAATATAAGATTCCCTATATTATATAGTTAGTAAATTTTATAATAATATTAATAAATAATTATTAAATTAGATAAAATGATAATATAAAAAAAGCTTGGATTTATGATTTCCACATTCTATAATTATTTACAAACAAAAATGTCACGCAAAATTGATGAATATTTATTTATATCAATTTTTTCAATCTTAAAGATATGCAAATAAATATTGCTTACAGTTTTCTCAAGAATTTTTTTTATAAAAAAATTATAAATTTTTGGTTTATTTGAGTTTAAAATTCCTCGCCCTTGCTCAGGATATTTTTACCGTCATATTTTCCAACCATATTGCATGGAGGGCACCGTTACGAGACTCGACACCCTTTTGCTATTTTATCAAGTTTTATTTTTCTGTTTACAGTAGTAGCTTGTGGCAATATGTTGTTTTTTATATCATGGAAGCTTTACCTTGCACTCTTACTGATGTCATTTTTTCTTGCCATTGTATGCAGGGTTTAGATGGAAGGTGGAGGGCTCCATTTTTAGTTGAAGGGCCAGCACAACAACGAGTATTTGATCCATAAGTATCGACACATAAATGTAACAAAATGGAATTTGCAGAGTAGTGACTATTTTTATTATTGGAATCTGAAAAGCAACGTTACTCAGTATGAAAATCCTCTTCCTTGAGCTTATTCCAAGTGCTGCAACAACAACAAGGCCCATGCATCAAATATGCAATTTAGGGTTTTAACGTCTCAATTCATATGTCCTCTTAGATTGTTTTTCATTTTTTTTAAAAAAAAGGTTCACTTATTTTTTAAGTATTGAGAGGCTATTACATATGTATTCAGAGAAGTTTTTATGTAGTGATTTAAAACTAAACTTTAAAAAGTTTAGTTACTACAGTCAATAGCAATGGGGTGTGTAATTTCATATTTTAGGGCTCTTTGTTTGTTGGAGTGGATTTTTTTAACTCTTTATTTTATTAAGGTTTATGTCGACATGTTATATACTTGTATCAATTTTTTTATGTAAATCCATTTACTATTATTTTATATATATTATTATATACCATATATTTTTGTATATATAATAATATCATGTAATAATTATATATAATAATATAATATTATTATATATTTATTATATAATACATATAAATATTATATATTATAAAATATTTATTTTATATATTATAGTTATCGATCTTAGTGATTCTTAGAGCAGATCCTACTCATGACACGTAATCCCTTTCAAAAGGTACTTAGCACTTCATGTCAACATTTACCCCTACCATTTGTCGCTCATACCAATTGACAGAAAAAACATAGATTTAAAGATTGCATTGTTGTTTTTGCAATGGCATTTTCTCCTCCTCTACTCCATGAATGTTCTATATTGGCAGGGAAATCTTCTTGCTAAAGCTAAAACATTTCATGCTTGTATAAAGGCTTTGGTAGATCATGCTTATTATAAAGGACACAAACTTTAAATATATGTTGATGCAGGGTGACTAGATTATGCTAGGAATACGGATCAATCAAAGACAAAATCCTTCTGTTATTTGATTAATTACAACATATATACTAAAATCATATTTACTAATGTTTATGTTTGGTTTCTTTTGCGAGATCCCAAACATGATCCACAAGAATGCAAGGTTCCATTGGACATGAGGAACAAGATGCAAACACGTCTGCTTCATGGGTAGCAACTTTTAAATACCATTCTTCATCTATGGACCAGATTGTGCTCTACTTTAGATTAATCTTTCTTGTCCTTGAAGTAAAATGTAGACTTCTTAGAGTTGCATCCTTAGATGAATGTTTGAAGAAACATAATGAGAAACAGATTAATCTTTGCCTTATCACTGCTCGAATACTAAAGGCTAACTGGTGTTTGATAAATGAGCAGGGAGTCGACTACTTGAAATATTATAGTTTTTACATTCCTCAATTAAAACTTCGTGAGAGGTACAAAATATTTGTGCATTGTTTTTCTATCAAATAAATTCTCCACAAGTGGATCTAGGCACCGCTTTAACAAATTGTCTTGAATTTTATATTAGAAAAAGTATGTTCCAAAAAATGAGTGAGGTTCTCAGAAAGACATGCCGTCCTATTTTCTTTTCCACTGGTATCTGGTAATAAGGTTTTGTAAAATTTAATATCTATATTACTGAACAATCTAGGGCACCCACATGCTTCGTTGAGAGTCATTGAGAATAATGCCAACCCTTTTTATTTTCATGGGCGGGTATGATCAACAAGATTATATTGATGCAGGGCCTAAGATTGCGAGTAGTTGGAGAACTAATGATAATGACTTTCAAGGTGCATTTAATTAGTAATAAACTGGATAATATCCATGGATGATATATCATTTTCAAAATAGATGAGATCGAGAAAATATATATGCATACATAATCTTTGAATCATTGTAAGGCTTGTTATGGCCACCTATGTAATTAGCGTATTAAGGACGAGTGTCCGTTCTTCAACCTTGTGTTCTTGTGACCTAACCCAACCAGCTCATGCCCATGTTTAACTACTGTACCACTCTCACATTCGTTGATATTGACATGACATGTATCATGATCGCAGAGGTCATGAACATGCATCTGGGGGATGCTACCTTTACACACATCAATCTCTGAGCAATAAAAAATTTAGGAAATCATGAAAAGTAATTTAAATATCAAGGGAGAGGATTTAATAGTTGAGTAGGGTCCAATAGTTGAGCGGGGTCCAATAATTAAGAGGGTAGTTGAGAGTATGGGGCCCAACTTTAGAGCATATATTGTATTAAAAACAGATGAAAATTTCATTAATTACAGACATATTTACACCCAATACTTGAATATTGGTATTCTACAAGAATTCATTAAGATTCTTGAATATGTACACAAGATATTTTATACTACTATTCGTACATAATATCTCAAATGCTAATAATTCTATTTAGTACTTGCATGGATAAATAAAAATAATTAGTTGACTAATATAAAGTTTATATTGCTTTTGAAATACAATATGTCATTTCGCTTTCTATCACCAGGACGAATCCTATCAAGTGAATACAACATGTACAAACTTATTGTCATTTTTCACAACATCTAATACCCAACTATGCATCCACTATCTTTTACTATTTGTTTCTTCTTGGTCGTTCATTACTACACCAATCTAAATCAAGTCCCTACATAGTTTTAAAAAAACTTGTATGGCTCACCATAATATTAAATTCATATTCAAAACTTTTGACCAATAAATGAATATAAAACTATTTTATACAATTTTTTATTTAAATGTGAATTTTATTTAAATGATTAGTCCTTGGATTTTGTTTAGCCATTTTTGTTTACAAGTGAGGTTTTTAATAACTCATTAAGGTTATGAATCATAGTCACTGTGGTTTAATTCAATAAAGTCGATCTATTAATCATTCAGAATAAACAATTGTGGCATAAAAAAATTATTGACCATTTAAGGTTAACTTGTGTATAAATGAAAGTCATGATTAATATTGTAATAACAATCACTTGCATGAATGAAAGTCATACAAAAAAGCATATGTTTTACATGTATGCATTATATTCATACAAATAGCAAGATTATGCCAATGTGAACCATACAAACATGTTTATTCCAATTGTATTTAACAATACTCAATATAATTATCCTCTCAACTACCCTCTCAAGTATTGGACCCCTATCTGCATTGATATTTTGTTTAGCCATCTATAGTCACTATATTTTAATTAAGTGTAGTTGATCTATGAACATTTGGAACAAGTAATTGTTTATTCCAATTTAATAACATAATAAGTCAAAGGGAAATGATCCAATAGTCATGTGATCTAACTTAGTGCATACATGGAGCCTAAACCGTGCCATGTCAACACATGAAATTGATGTCGATTGATAGCTTAATGAGTCTATCTCTTGATTCTATATTTTCAGCATGATTTTAGATTTTCAACTCATGATGTATCTGTACAAACTCAGTGTTTTGATCCCCCTACAAGAGGTCCTTATGGGGCTATTTTGGAGGTCCAACTGACCCCTAGGCATGCCATGACAAAAAACAAATCAATTGGGGGCTGATAGGAGGGGAATACATTCCCAAAAAAAATCAAACGGTCGTGCCAAAAGTGGGGAGTTTAAAGTCCATTTAATGGTGAAATGTGGTTTGTTTTAGCATTATAGATTTTTTTTGAAAACATTTAACTCTTGGATTTTTTTTGGCCATCACTGCTTATAGGTGAGTTTTTTTTTACTATTCTAGGTTATTTTCTATTGTATTCTATAGAAATGACAAACTGGTGCAGGTCTTGGGATTTGAGTGTTTGTTATAAAAAGAACAATTCTCTCAATATGTGAATCATTCTATGAATTCTTAAACCATGGCAATTTTAATTTAATTCAGTGTTTTCAATGTGGGACATACACTCCAAAAACATTAAATGACTGCACCAAAAGTGGGGAGTTTAAACTCCATTTAATAGAACACAATAGGCAAAATGTAAATACCTGACTTGAGGTGGCAAAGCATTTATGTCTCACCATCCTACATTTATGACACAGTAGGCAGAATGTAAGCACCTGACTTGAGGTGGCAGAGCATTTATGTCTCACCATCCTACATTTATGACCCATTGCCTTGCATTTGTATGAAGAGCCCAAATGAATGTCAAGGATCAATAGAAAAAATCCAAGGATTAATCATACTAGAAATAACAATGCAAATTTTAATAGTAAGGTCGAATGTCAAGGTTCATGAAATAGAGAAAAGAACTGCATGATTGTAGTTATAACTGACAAATATCTCGTTTAGTACCTAAATGTGGGTTGCATGGAGGGGAAGAGTAGAGGGTGGTCTATTAATTGAATCCATGATGATTCTCATTCACTATCAGGAACATTGAAAGCCACCCTATAGTACTAGTTTGTCTTTACAAACTCCTTTCTTATAGGATGACTTTCAATGCTTCAAATATTAAGAAGAAAATATTCTGAACCAAATGGATGAAGAAAATCAAGGAATTTCTATTAGTTTTCCACAAAATGTCAAAGAAATAAACCTATAATAGTAAGAAAAACCATTGATTTTAGTTTGTTGGAGAAAATGTACTCCTTTAGTATGATCCATATATCAGTTACACTAAATTAAACTACAGTTACTACAATATGAGAAATCAATGCACAAACATGGACAATATTTTTATTTTTTAACAAATGTTCCAAACCATACCATGATGGCTACAAGATGTCTGTGTGTGCGAAGCCCAAGACCTACTAGAGTGGAAACGTTGGTGCCATCAAATGGAAGATAAATGGTAGACACAAAGATAATAGGTAAATAACACATACAACTCGAGCAAGTAAACACCACTTACAAATCATTAGGCGGTATGGCTTGACAAGGAGATGACGTAGAAGTAGAGAGAGGGATGCATGTGTAGCACGGGTTGAGTAGAGGATGGGAAGGTGTAAATGATTTATCACCTCTCCTTGACTGCATGCATGGCATGAAGTGAGTGCTATTTGATCAAGATTTAGTGGGGTGTGAATGTCATTGCAAAAGTTTTAGATAAGAGGCTTAGCCTTAACGAGGTATAAAAAATCATATGGCTCATAACCTTAGTGAGGTATAAAAACCTCCCATGTAAGTAGTGATGGCAAGTGAGTGTAAGTTCTCATGGTGTTGTTGTTTCCCTTACCAGTGTATCATCTCTGAAACCCACCATCTCCTCTTCCCTGCAAAAACATTTGCTCATGCAATGTATGTGTTGATGGGGATAAACAAGCGAGACATAAATGCTTTGTCACTTTGAGCTGAGTGTTTTCATTCCATTGATTGCGTATTTAGTGATGAACCACCATAGAAAAGAGGGTTAAGACTACCATTGAAGTTTGCAATCCAAAACTACTCATTTTAAATGATTCATAAAATGACTACATTGAATTTAACATATTTTAATCGACATAATGAAAAAACAAAATTACTATTTTTTTTACATACATTCAAAGGCATATTAACATTTTTAAAAGCAAATGGCTCATAACATTAGTGAGGTGTAAAAAACCTGTCCTGTAAGTAGCGATGGCAAGTGAGTGTAAGTGTTCATGTTATTGTCACTGCGCTTTGTTGTCCCCCAAAAATATCACTTATTTTTGGGACAACATTTGAACTATTTTGGTTCAACAGACCAAAATCCTCCGTCCCCTTTTCAAAAATTGTTTTGAGCATTCAAGTTCTTCATTTATCAAAGCTTTTACAGAAATCTACGGACTCTGCAGGCTTGAATCTATGGACACTGCAGGCTTGAAACTATGGACTCTGCAAGCTTAAATCTATGGACTCTGTAGGCCAAGTTCTACGGGCTTCACAGGTTGATTTCTATGGACTCTACAAGAAAGAAGCAAACTATCAACACTTAGGCAATTTCAAAGTTCAACCGCTTCAAGGTTCAACGACTTTAAAACAATTATCAAAGAGAAGAAGGCTTGAACCATTGAACCATTGAACCATTGAACCACTTTGGTTCAAATGTTCAATAGGTTCAATGGTTCAACAGGTTCAATGACCAAATGGTTCAATGTGTTTGGTTCAAAAAGATCAAAAGGACTTAGCCAAATAAAAAGAATGAACCGATTGAACCATTGAACCGTTGAACCATTGAACCACTTTGGTTCAAAGGTTTAATGAGTTCACAGGTTCAAAGGTTCAACTAGTGCGATGAAGATCAAAGAGCTTAGAAAGAACAAGTGATGGACTAATGGTTCAGCCAATTCAAAGCCTTCTACAGGCAGGTTCAATCAAAAGAACAAGTTTTCGACAGTCATTTTCAGGGAATGAACCATTGAACCGCTGAACCATTGAACCACTTTGGTTCAAAGGTTCAACGGGTTCAAGGTTCAATGGGTTCAACGAGGCTTGTTTCAAAGAATCTTGGTTCAAGCGGTCAATAGAAATAAGGGAATGAACCATTGAACTATTGAACCAAAGTTGGTTCAATTGATCTGTTCAAGTGATAAGTTCAAAGGAGTGCCCGAAGCGTCAAAGACACAAGTGCCCTTGCAGAGGGAATTTCCATGGCAAAAGTAACTAAGGAAGGAAACAAAAACCCGACAGAACTATGCGGATGTTGCCAAGTGTCATTTTTTGAGCCTCATTTCACTTTGTTTCTAAGAGCATCAGATGCTACCACATGTCACAATTTGAGATTCACATAAAATTGACTAAGGCAAAATTCCAAGGGGTAAACAGCTCTTTCGGAGGACACTCAGAAGCCGAAGTGAACCGTTGCAAAAACTTGAAAGGCTAATTTAGGAGCTCAAACAGCCCTTGCAGAGGGCAGGAAGGAGGCAAATGGACCAATTCAAAGGCCAAAAGAGCGAAGGGATTTCCTTCAAAAAAATTCCCCCAGCAAAAGTGACAAAGAAACAATTCCTTCAGAAAAATTGTCCGAAGAAAATCCTTCAGACTTTTTCCTTCGAAAGAAAAGTTTGAAGAAACAGAAAACCCGCTATGCTACCACGTGTCATCTTCAAAGTCACAACGGAAGCCACCACGTGTCACCTATTGAGGCACAGTATCAAATGCAATGAAAGCTGCCAAGTGTCATCTTCTACAAGGTTCTCAAAAGACCAGCAGGAAGCGACTAATGAATAAAGCATTGAACTGAATCGAGGACCCGATTCAAATAACCAAAAAAGGAGGAATGACTAGAAACATTTGTGCATCAGATATGTTCCTAGAAGTAGACTGCCAGGTGGATATTGAAAGATGCAAACTTTCAATAGCGTGACCCGTTTCTATGCATTGAGAAAAGCAAATGGGTAAATGCCCCTAAATTCCAGCATGTCTTCTTAACAAAATTCAATGCAACATGATGTGTTACTATTCCCATGTCCTTCTTGAAGAGGCTATATAAGGGACTCTCTTTTATTGAATGAGGCTCTCTCTCTCTGTGATTATTAGGAGGAAAACTTTGCCCAAATTGAAAGGCATTACTGAGACTTTGAGCTAATATTGTTGATCATATTTTTTTATTAGAATAAGAAAGCAAGTGACTTTTTAGACTTTGTGCTGTGATATCTTTGTTATTGGGGAAACTGTTCTTATGTCTTTTTCCTTAATATATTTTATGTTCCTTTAATTCAATAAGCAAAATTAGCGAAAGTAGTCAGGAAGGTGTCTTGAAGCCAACTGTGGAGAGACTTTGTGCCCCCACAATTGCCTTTGGTGTGTTTTCTTTTTGTTTCTATGTAAAGGACCTTGGGATGAATTTGTGCCCTCATTGTCCTTCGTATCTCACTCTTGCACAATTGAGGTGGAGACTTTGTGCTACATCTCAATCTACTGGTTACTACGTCCTTGGTTACATTTTGCAATTACTACCAGAACAATTTTTGTGGTTTGCTGAATAGTACTTATGAAAGAAGAGAAGTGCTTTATGTCATTATCCCTAAGATTTCTCTTTTGATTTGCACACATCATCTTTGAAAAAAGAGAGATGGATGGTTTGTTATACCCTTGAGTATTATTTTTTGTTTATATATATAGGGAACTTCCCCTTGATGAGAGGAGAGAGATTAGTCCCCTTTTGATGTGGTAAACCTAAACATTTGGATGACCAATCTTCCTACTTTGGATGATCAGACCTATTTTGTTTATCAGTATGCTGATCGACAAAATATTCAACCTATAATTTTTGGCGACTCCGTTGGGGATGAATGTGCAGTCTGAAGCTTCAAGTTTTAGATTGAAGCAATTCCTTCCCTTATCCATTATATAGACTCCGATGACTCCATTCTGTGTCTTACCCATTATCATTATAGCCTTAACATCTTCCTCCACTTCCATTATTTTATCTGGTCTGCAAAACCAGAGCTACTGGGAAAGAGTGTGCAGTTTGAAGCCTCAAGCCTCAAGCTGAAGCAGAGCTAGTCCTTTTCCATTTTTGTTATACAATCTGGGCACTCCATCCAGATTTGTTTTCTCTATTTTTCTTAATTAAATCATGGCAGTTCGAGGCCCCTGGGGTAATTCTTTTGGCCCACTCAATTTGACTCCACCTCTGCATGAACTCCCACGTAGTTCAAGAAAGAATTTCCCCAAATTATTTGGTGATGGGATAGTTCACCTTGATGAACACATTACACCCTTCAACATAGCCTGGGGTGTTATAGCGGTGGAATTTAAAGACATGGCAATCAAGATTTTTGTAGAGACACTACAAGGTGCTGTTGCAGACTGGTTCTACCATCTATAAGCTGGATCAGTGATTAACTGGGATACACTCAAAGCCATGTTCAAAGAAGGGTTCAAGCCCGCAGAAGATGCACATGCCTTGTTGGCCCAACTCACTCAAATTAAGAAAGAGCCTCATGAGCCTATGAGGGATTTTATTGCCAGGTTCGACAAGGTGAGGCACAGGATTCCCATGGTCACCCAACTGACACCTCAAAACCTCAAATGCTTTTTCATCAACTCTGAGTTTTCTACTGAGATGAGCTGGCCATATAGATCTTGCTACTACTCAGGACTTGGCTATTGAGGTAGAAGATGACCTTATCTTGGCAGGAAAGATAAGGAGAGACCCAAACAGAGGCAAACCCTCTTCATCTTCTGAATACTCACCCACAGTTACCACTGACGCAATGGTACAAAAGCTGGCAAATAAATTACTAGCCTTGAAAAGACAAATGGCACAAGGTATGTCTTCTGCTCCTCTATATAAAGATATGCCAAGGAGGACATTCCCTAATCAGTCATATCAAGGCAACGCTGCCAGAAGTCAAGGGCAACGAAATCATCTTCCTCCCCCACAGAGGAACCTTGCCCTTGAAGCACCTCCAACCAACTCAGTAGTTGGATATTTGGAAATAGAACATGTTTCTTATTTCCAACCTAAGTTCGAGCAAGAAAATGTTACTGATCTCTTCAAGGAGGATCTAGAAGAATCAGCTGGCGACTCCCACATTGGTTTCCTAAATTTCCAAGATGAACCCAGAAGTGAAGGTGAAGCAGTCAAAGGATCATACGCAATATTCACCAGATCTGAGAATCAGTCAGCCCAATAGGTTGACAAAGAGAAGACAAAAGAGCAACCCCAACCAACAATTTCAATTGCTGAGCAGAGAACCCCTCTTCTTTTTTAGTCAAAGGACCTGGTGATTGCCAAAGAAGTAAGTACATCAAACATCTCTGTACCTTCTACTTCAAATTCACAGATCATTCCTCCCCCTCCCAAAAACCAAAAGGATGAACTCCCATCCTCTCTTCCAAGTCCATCTCAATCATTTGCCATGATTGATCATGTCAAAAAATCCAAAATTCAAATGACTGAGTTTGAATCCCTGAAAGCCAATCCTGAGTAATTAAACATTGGTGGAGAACTAAGTGTGGACTTGTCTGAGGCAAAAATTGTGGTCACCCAAACGTCAGCCCCTGCAGTTGAAATTTTGTTTGAGCCTTCAGGCAGGGGTAATTACTTCTTGACCACAGAGGATGCTCATGTCTCAGCTGATGAAAGTCCCGTAGCTGGCAATCCAAGATTTCATCCAAACAAGGAATCAAAAAAATTGAGACACAGTATCAAATGTAGAGGATCTATTGAGACACAGTATCAAATGTAGTAGAAGCTGCCAAGTGTCATCTTTCACAAGGTTCTCAAAAGACAAGCAGGAAGCGACTAAGGAATAAAGGATTGAACTGAATCGAGGACCCGATTAAAATAACTAGACAAGGAGGAACGACCAGAAACATTTGCGCATCATATATGTTCCTAGAAGTAGACCACCACATGGATATTGAAAGATGCAAACTTTCAATAGCGTGCCCTGTTTCTCTGCATTGAGAAAAGCAAATGGGTAAATGCCCCTAAATTCCAGCATGTCTTCTTAACCAAATTCAATGCAACATGATGTGTTACTATTCCCAAGTCCTTCTTGAAGAGGCTATATAGAGACTCTCTTTTATTAAATGAGGCTCTCTCTCTGATTATCATGAACAAAACTCTGCCCAAATTGAAAGGCATTACTGAGACTTTGAGCTCATATTGTTGATCATATTTTGTTATTGGAATAAAAAAGAAAGTGACTTTTCAGACTTTGTGCTCTGATATCTTTGTTATTGGGAAAATTGTTCTTATGTCTTTTTCCTTACTATATTTTATGTTCCTTTAATTCAATAAGCAAAATTAGCGAAAGTAGTCAGCAAGGTGTCCTGAAGCCAACTGTGGAGAGACTTTGTGCCCCCATAATTGCCTTTAGTGTGTTTTATTTTTGTTTCTGTGTAAAGGACCTTGGGACGACTTTGTGCCCTCATTGTCCTTCATATCTCACTCTTGCACAATTGAGGTGGAGACATTGTGCTACATCTCAATCTGCTGGTTACTACATCTTTAGTTATATTTTGCAATTACTACCAAAAGGATTCTTGTGGTTTGTTAAATAGTACTTCTAAAAGAAGAGGAGTGCTTTCTGTCATTATCCCTAAGATTTCTCCTTTTATTTGCACACATCATCTCTGAAAAAAGAGAGATGGATGGTTTGTTCTACCCTTGAGTATTATTTTCTGTTTATATATATATATATATATATATATATATATATATATATATATATATATATATATATATATATATATATATATATAGGGAACCTCCTCTTGATGAGAGGAGAGATTAGTGCCCTTTTGATGTGGTAAACCTACACATTTGGATGACCAATATTCATACTTTGGATGATCAAACCTATTTTGTTTATCAGTACGCTAATCAAAAAAATATTCATCCAATAGTTTTTGGTGACTCTGCTGGGGATGAACGTGCAGTCTGAAGCCTCAAGTTTTAGATTGAAGCAGTTCCTTCCCTTATCCATTTTATAGACTCTAGCGACTCTATTTTGTGTCTTACCCATTATCATTATAGCCTTACCATCTTCCTCCACCTCTATTATTTTATCTGGTTTGCAAAATGAGAGCTACTGGGAAAGAGTGTGCAGTTTGAAGCCTCAAGCCTCAAGCTGAAGCAGAGCTAGTCCTTTTCCATTTTTGTTATGCAATCTGGCCACTCTGTCTAGATTTGTTATCTCTATTTTTTAAAATTAAATCATGGCAGTTTGAGGCCCCTGGGGTAACTCTTTTGGCCCACTCAACTTGACTCCACCTTTGCATGAACTCCCACGTAGTTTAAAAAAAAATGTCTCCAAATTCTTTGGTGATGGGATAGTTCACCTTGATGAACACATTACAGCCTTCAACATATCTTGTGGTGTTATAGGGGTGGAATTTGAAGACGTGGCAGTTATGCTTTTTGTGGAGACACTACAGGGTGCTGCTGTAGACTGGTTCTACCATCTGCAAGCTAGATTAGTGACTGATTGGGATACACTCAAAGACAAGTTCGAAGCAAGGTTCAAGCTAACAGAAGATGCACATGCCTTATTGGCCCAGCTCACTCAGGTTAAGAAAGATCCTCATGAGCCTATGAGGGATTTTATTGCCAGGTTCTACAAGCTGAGGCACATGATTCCTATGGTCACCCAATCGACACCTGAGAACCTCAAATGCTTCTTCATCAACTCACAACTGCCTGAAGTGAGTTTTCTGCTGAGACGAGCTGGCCAGATAGACCTTGCTGCTGCTCAGGACTTGGCTACTAAGGTAGAATATGACCTTATCTTGGTAGGAAAGATAAGGAGAGACCCAAATAGAGGCAAACCCTCTTCATCTTCTAAATACTCACCCACAGTCACCACTGACCCAATGGTACAAAAGCTGGCAAATAAATTTCTAGCCTTGAAAAGGCAAATGGCACAAGGTATGTCTTTTGCTCCTTTATATAAAGATATGCCAAGGAAGACATTTTGTAATCAGCCATATCAAGGCAACGCTGCCAGAAGTCAAGGGCAACCAAATCGTCTTCCTCTCCCACAGAGGAACCTTGCCCTTGAAGCACCTTCAACCAACTCAGTAGTTGGATATCTAGAAATAGAACATGTTTCCTATTTCCAACCTGAGTTCGAGCAAAAAAATGACACTGTTCTCTTCAGGGAGGATCTAGAAGAATCAGCTGGCGACTCCCACATTGGTTTCTTGAATTTTTAGGATGAACCCAAAAGTGAAGGTGAAGCAGTCGAATGATCATATGCAGTATTCACCAGATTCGAGAATCAGTCAGCCCAGCAGGTTGACAAAGAAAAGACAGAGGAGCAACCCCAACCAACAATTTTAATTACTGAACAGAGAACCCCTCTTCCTTTCCAGTCAAAGGACCCGGTGATTGCCAAAAAAGTAAGTGCATCAAACATCTCTACACCTTCTACTTCAAATCCACAAATCAGTCCTCCCCTTCCCAAAAACCAAAAGGATAATCTCCCATCCTCTCTTCCAAGTCCATCTCAGTCATTTGCCATGATTGATCATGTCAAGAAATCTAAAATTCAGATGACTAAGTTTGAATCCATGCAAGCCAATCTTGAGCAACTAAACATTGGTGGAGAACTAAGTGTGGACCTGTCTAAGGAAAAAATTATGGTCACCCAAACGTCAGCCCCTTCAGCTTAAATTTTGTTTGAGCCTGCAGGCAGGGGTAATTACTTCTTGACCACAGAAGATGCTCATGTCTCAACTGATGAAAGTCCCATAGCTAGCAATCTAAGATTTCATACAAATAAGGCATTAGAAAAATTGGTAGGGCATAGTATAAATCAAGAAGGATCTTCCATCTCTCATGAAGAGAAATATGATAGAAGATTAGCTTCTGATGATGCTTGGACCCTAGAATCTGATGGCAGCAATTCTTTCACAACTAGATGTGGATCTCTATTGCTATGATTGAAAATTGCTCAGGGTGAAGAGGTCAAACTCCTTCACACCAAAGGAGATGCTGAGCTGATGGTTTGTCAGGAGTTTGATGCTGACAATCAAAGCATGTGCTGGGCTAAACTAGTAATATAGCAAGTTATGATGGTGGACCATACTGTTGTATTTTGAAGTCAGCAAAAGGAACTCTTAGTAGAGAGAGCAAGGAGTTATGGTTTTCAGTTTGAAGACCACATCCCGCCATGGGGCAAGAAAAAGAAAAAGCCAAGAGGAAGACATAGAAAATTGGTTTCCTACTGGTTTATCAAGATGGCACACCATTTTCATTGTCTCACAATGGGCAGCTTCTGAATCACTTTAATTCTTGAAGTATCAGATAAGTTCACCTATACATATGTACTTTTGTAAAGTCTTTAGTTCTGTTTTGTGCTTTTCATTTTCATTTTTTGGAGCCTTTTTTTTGGGGTAGCATGACTCCATAGCCCAATGGCACACTTCAAGGCACTAGAGATTTTGGTTTCTACTCCCCTCAGCTGTTCCAATTTTTCAACTGAAGGAAGTTCCCCAACTGGAGCCAGCTATTGTCCCCCAAAAATATCACTTATTTTTGGGACAACATTTGAACTATTTTGGTTCAACAAACCAAAATCCTCCCTCCCCTTTTCAAGAATTGTTTAGAGCATTCAAGTTTTTCATTTTTCAAAGCTTTTCTAGAAATCTACGGACTCTGCAGGCTTGAATCTACGGACTCTGCAGGCTTGAAACTACAGACTCTACAGGCTTAAATCTACGGACTCTGCAGGTCTAGTTTTACGGACTTCATAGGTTGATTTCTACAGACTCTATAGGAAAGAAGCAAGCTCTCAACACTTAGGCGATTTCAAAGTTCAACCGCTTCAAGGTTCAACGCCTTCAAAACACTTATGAAAGAGAAGAAGGCTTGAACCATTGAATCGTTGAACCATTGAACCACTTTGGTTCAAGGTTCAATGGGTTCAATGGTTCAACAGGTTTAACGTTTGGTTCAAAAAGATCAAAAGGACTTAGCCAAATAAAAAGAATGAATCGATTGAACCATTGAACCACTTTGGTTCAAAGGTTCAACGAGTTCACAAGTTCAAAGGTTTAACCAGTGTGATGAAGATCAAAGAGCTTAGAAAGAACAAGTGATGGACTAATGGTTCAACCAATTCAAAGGATTTTATAGGCAGGTTCAATCAAAAGAACAAGTTTCTGACAGTGATTTTCAAGGAATGAACCATTGAACCGTTGAACCATTGAACCACTTTGGTTCAATGGTTCAACGGGTTCAACGAGGCTTGTTTCAAAGAATCTTGGTTCAAGCGGTCAATAGAAATAAGGGAATGAACCATTGAACCATTGAACCAAAGTTGGTTCAATCGGTCGGTTCAAGCGACAAGTTCAAAGGAGTGCCCCAAGCGTCAAAGACACAAGTGCCCTTGCGGAGGGAATTTCTGTGGCAAAAGTGACTAAGGAAGGAAACAAAAACCCGACAGAACTCAGCAAATGCTACACAGTGTCATTTTTTGAGCCTCATTTCACTTTGTTTCTAAGAACAACGGATGCTGCCACGTGTCACAATTTGAGATTCACAAAAAATGGACTAAGGCAAATTTCAAAGGGGCAAACAACCCTTTTGGAGGACGCTCAAAAGCTGAAGTGAACCGTTGCAAAAACCTGAAAGGCTAATTTAGGAGCTCAAACAGCCCCTGTAGAGGGCAGGAAGGAGGCAAATGGACCAATTCAAAGGCCAAAAGAGCAAAGGGATTTCCTTCATAAAAATTCCCTCGACAAAAGTGACAAAGAGACAATTCCTTCAGACAAATTCTCCAAAGGAATTCCTTCAGACTTTTTCCTCCGAAAAAAAGTTTGAAGAAACAGAAAACCCACTATGCTGCCACATGTCATCTTCAAAGTCATAGCGAAAGCTGCCACGTGTCATCTATTGAGGCATAGTATCAAATGCAACGAAAGCTGCCAAGTGTCATCTTCTGCAAGGTTCTCAAAAGACCAGTAGGAAGTGACTAAGGAATAAAGCATCGAATTGAATCGAGGACTCAATTCAAATAACTAGAAAAAGAGGAACAACCAGAAACATTTGCGCATCTGATATGTTCCTAGAAGTATACCACCACATGGATATTGAAAGATGTAAACTTTCAATAGTGTGACCCGTTTCTCTACATTGAGAAAAGCAAATCGGTAAATGCCCCTAAATTCCAGCGTGTCTTCTTAACAAAATTCAATGCAACATGATGTGTTACTATTCCCAAGTCCTTCTTGAAGAGGCTATATAAAGGACTGTCTTTTATTGAATGAGGCTCTCTCTCTCTGATTATCAGGAACAAAATTCTACCCAAATTGAAAGGCATTATTGAGACTTTGAGCTCATATTGTTGATCATATTTTGTTATTGGAATAAGAAAGCAAGTGACTTTTCAGACTTTGTGCTGTGATATCTTTGTTATTGGGGAAATTGTTCTTATGTCTTTTTCCTTAATATATTTTATGCTCCTTTAATTCAATAAGCAGAATTAGCGAAAGTAGTTAGGAAGGTGTCCTAAAGCCAACTGTGGAGAGACTTTGTGCCCCCACAATTGCCTTTAGTGTGTTTTCTTTTTGTTTCTGTGTAAAGGACCTTGGGACGACTTTGTGCCCTCATTGTCCTTTGTATCTCACTCTTACACAATTGAGGTGGAGACTTTGTGCTAAATATCAATCTGCTGGTTACTACGTCCTTGGTTACATTTTGCAATTACTACCAGAAGGATTCTTGTGGTTTGTTGAATAGTACTTCTGAAAGAAGAGGAGTGCTTTCTTTCATTATCCATAAGATTTCTCCTTTGATTTGCACACATTATCTCTGAAAAAAGAGAAATTGATGGTTTGTTCTACCCTTGAGTATTATATATATATATATATATATATATATATATATATATATATATATATATATATATATATATATAGGGAACCTCCCCTTGATGAGAGGAGAGATTAGTCCCCTTTTGATGTGGTAAATCTACACATTTGAACGACCAATCTTCCTACTTTGCATGATTAGACCTATTTTGTTTATCAGTATGCTGATCGACAAAATATTCAACCAACACGCTTACCAATGTATTATCTTTGAAACCCTCCATCTCCTCTTCCCTACTCATGTAATGTATGCAAATGGGGACGAACATGCTAGAAGATTGGGGTGAAATACCCAAGCATTGATAAAATGATTGCGAGCTGGTGGGTCATAAACGTAGGATGGCAAGACATAAATGTTCTACCACCTTGAGCTCGATGTCTACATTCCGCCGACTATGGGCTACTAATTGGAGTTTAAACTCTCCACTTTTGGTGTGGGCATTTGATTATTTAGGGAGTGCATGCCCCACTATTGGCCCCCAATTGATTATTTTGGCCATGGAATGCATAGAAGTCAGTTGGATCTCCAAAATGGACCCATAAGGAGTTTTTGCACAAGGATCAAAACACTAGGGCTGTACATACACATCATACGTTGAAATCTAGAGTGTAGAAGTAGACTTGTTAAGCTATCCATCGACATCGATTTTACGTGTTAAAGTGGCACAATTAGGCTCCATGCATGTGCAAAGTTAGGGCGCACAACTATTGGGTCCTCTTCCTTACTCTTCCCCAACGAATACTCTTATGGTTGCTTCTTCTCCTAGTTCAACTGAGCACAAAGATCCTATTGCAAATTTTTCAGTCGTTATGAATTATGATGTTGGGGTTTTTTCACTTGTTGCTGAAATTAATAAGGTGACAGAGACCCACAAATAGCTTCTATTTGTACCCCTGCCACTTTTCAGTCCAAAGTTGTTTGGTTCAAGGTAAATGTAGATTTGATAATCAAACACCGAGGGTAAAAATCAGAAATCAAAATATTGAAAATAGAGGCAATAAAAACGATTTACAATAGCTCTTCATAAACTATGGAAGATCTCCTCTCTCGAAAAAATGAAAAAATTAGTGACAATAAGCAAATAACTATGTTCATTTACTTTGTCCTATTTTTCAATTCTCATTTTCTTTCTTTAAAATTTCACTTGACACTTTACCGTGTTAGATGTTCATTGGTCAATTCTTCGTTAATTGTTTTCTTACTGCAATTTTACTATTGTGGGTAGTTTTGAAGTTCGATGAACGTATTTCTCTGATTTCTGATTTCTTGTACATTGATTTTGTAAAAAGGATGGACCAGTGGAAACAGTAATTCGATATAGATTTATTTAGATCAGACAAATTGTCACCGTCCACAGAGCTGCAGAAGCAGTAGCTATACCTATGAAGGAATGTTGACAGACATCATTATTTTTTAATGGTGCGCTGACACTGTCCATTAACAAAGTGGTTTGGTATCAGATATCCAAATCCGGGGATTCAGAAAATCATGATTTTATCCTTGATTCCAGGCCATCCGTGAAAATGAGGACCTTTTTCCGATTTAAGGTCAGTTAACTCTTTTTTTTGTTTGGAAAGGAATTACGGCACTGCAACCCCATTGTTCTTAGCCCGCATACAAACAGTAATCATTTGCGTTCACTGGACGACGTTCCAGTTTCGGCAAGGGCCGGGAGGATGTTCGCTCCACAGTTGTCCGGTTAAACGCACAAATGTCGTTTTCAGTCCGTGTTCCGTTGGCCATGATTTTCTCCACCGAGCACTACATGTGGGGCTGCCACGTCTATATTAATTTTGCGTGATCCACCCGCCAGCCAACCCACAGTAATACGGACGCTGGACAGGCAACTGGCAACGGCTATAACAATTTTTCTCTTTCTGGATCCGTCCACCGCTAGCTTCGTGGTTGGACCACTGATTCTCCTTACCCATACCACTGCTTTTAAAAGATGGCTGTCGTTATCGACAGGGTACGGTGACGGTGACGGTGACGGTAACCATACCACTGCTTTTAAAAGATGGCTGTCGTTAGCGACTTCAGTTTTGATGGTAAAATCTCATTATTTAAGAATTTCGTGGTCATCCATTCTGCCGCAAAGGGCCAAAGAACACAACCGTAACTTTTACTACCACAAAAGGAAAATTGTCACAAGTGAGAATCAATTTTCCCTCTTTTTAGGAGAGAATATCTTTTGGGATCTATTGCGTAATGTCGTCAAGAATTTTTTATAATTATGCCACACAAACTCAACATTAAGTGGGCCATCTTTCTCTCTCTAAATTTATATGGGTCTAGAACTTAAGGCGCCCTGAGAGAAACACGTTGTGACTTGATGTCCAATTTAATTGTAGTAGAAGTATTTGAATGGGAGATCTCCATAGTTGAGGAATTGGCATTAGGGATCAAAAGAAAAAATGATCTTAACCGAATATGAAAAGGGTTTGAAAAGATCTATGAAAATAAATACTCGTATATTTTTTACTTAGCGAATGCTCATCTAATTTGATAAAATAAAACCCACCTTATTAACCAACAAATTGATTTAGACAATATTTCTCATTATCAAAAGAAAAAAGAAAAAAAAAACAAACAAACAACAAAACAAAAACAACAAACAAACAAACATATACACAAAACCAAAAAAAAACTTTTTATCAATAACAAATTAGAAGACAAGGAAAAAAAAATTCATTAATCCAAACTGATTTTGACCTATTGATAAGGGGAGGAGGGAGCCTAAGCCCCCACACATTTTCCAATCTATCTAAAATGTACTTTCCTTTCCTATGACCCTATTTATATATTCATATTGATATTCATGTGCCGAGGGGTCAGAGTAGCTCTAGAGGCCTCACAATGTTGCTCAACCACGAAAGTCTCTCCATGTGAACCACCTAAACAATACACGCTACATTCTCATCAAGAACTGAGACAAATGTTAGGGGAAAGGTCCCAATAGTTGTACATGTTCCAATTGTTGAACAGGGCTTTTGTTAACAAGTGCTCCGTTGATGGAAAATATTGGTGGGTATAAATATTAAAGTGCCCCAACAACTGAACATGTAGGATCTAATACTTGTTCAACATTTATTCTCTAAAATTAAAAGTAACCAATCACATCTTGACAAGTAAGACTCAAGTATTGATACTCTAATGCACAACTATTGGTACTCCAAAGGTTAAGTTTTGGTCATAGGTTTAAAAATGAATTTTATGACCTCTAGTGATAAAATCGGTTATATCGTAAAATGTATAATGTGTTACACTTTGAAACCTTAGTTATAAGTAGTTAAGATAATATATTAAAATGAGTAAATATTTTGAAATCTAATATGATGTTATGGCACCTTAATTCACTGTCCAAAATTAAGGTGCACGGCTACTGGGACATTTCCCCTAACTGCTTTTGTTAGCGAATAATTCATCAATTTGTGCTTGTACAATATAACGAAGTAACAAGAACACATACAAAGTCTTTTGAGACACGTGTAGACAATGCATGCATAAGGTTATAAATTTGCGTAAGAAAGTCTTTAGTAGCATTGAATATGAATATAAATATATGTTTAATGGTCTAATAATAATAATAATATTTATATGCTATATTATATATTAAGATATATTATTTCATATATATGTATATATATTAATATTTTTAAAATTATATTATATATAAAATTAATATTTTCTCTTATGATGTTAATATGATTTGTTCTTAGATGGGTTTAATTTTTTTTTTTGTTGTTGTTCCTTGTTCCTAAATTATACTTAATTTAATGTTCGAGATGTGCTTCCATACCACCTACTTTTTAATGAATTATTTATATATATTTTGATATATATTAATTTTTTTTTGACGATATATATATATATATATTTCATCAAAAAAATATTAATATATAAAAAATAATAATATAATATAAATATATTTAATCATATAATAATATTTTATTATATTATTATATAAATTTTATTTTTTTAAATAATAATATTAAAATTATATATATTATTATACATATTTTTATATTATCTAATATAAATATTATTATAACATAATATTAGTAATTTATAAATATTAATATTATATTGTATATAAATTATTATTATTAGTGTATATTTAGTTATATAATATTATTTGCACTTCAGGAGGCATATATAACATAATATGAGAAGAAAAAGTAAAAGTTGTCAATCATCCTTTCCAACATGTCACCTAAAGTGACATAAAGCGTAATTATCAATTTCAAAAAAAAAATAATGCGCTATTTCCAATTTCTCTTAGAAAATCAAATAGCTTTTTAAATTTGTCTCATGCATGTCCTCCTGAGTAATACACTGGTGGATAAGTGTATATGCCCCTGTCACTCTCCTAAAACCATCTTCACAAATTATGATCTCCATTTTTTTAACTTCCACTGGTATCACGAGTTCGACATAGATGACAATGGACTGAGTGCCAAAGATAACAGATATATTGAATATTATTATCTCACATTTTCTACTGATAGGGAATTTTAATTGGCATTGTGGACATTACAGGGTAGATATTATATTCCCAAAATCCAGCCAAATTTGTAGACCCTAAATCCTATTTTTATCCGAGGTTTGATGCTCTATAGGCTACACTGTTTTGATTTTACATTTTTTTAAATTAAGGGTGAAAGTAAGGTTTTGAAAGGGGCTTACCTTTTTATAAAAGAGAATAAAAATAAGATATTAAAATTTTAAATGAGATATCTCTATTAATAATGATTAAGAAATATGGTGTAATCAAGTTGCAGATTACTAAAAAATTAACAAGTTAATTGTAAACAACCAACGATAAGATAAATAATAGAATAACAAATAAATGACAACAATGCAATAATAAATAAGGTTTTTATTTTGGTTAATTCTTTTAATTTCATGTTCCTAGTGATTTTATCACTTAATTAAATCATTCTTTTGATTTTCACTTTTCTATGAGTCACTAAATTCCATCCCTCCTCCATCTCTCCCTTCTCATGGGAGTTTTTTTTGTCTCCATTTCCATTTTCTTGACAAAATCATTGTATATAGATCCCTCCTAAAAGGTTAGGAATCTCAACTTCCTACCCTCTCTTTTTATGGTCGGTATTAAAGTTTTAAAATTTTCTTCCAAGTCCAAAAGCTCACTAAAGCCCTTTCTACTTGTTGTTGATCTTGGTTCTGAACTTCTATGATTTATCTATCCTCTATAGCTATAACTTATTGAACCTTCTCTAACAAAGGAATCTCAAAACCATTAAAATTTTCCTTAAAAGGATTTTTATTATAATCTTCTAAACCATCACTCTTACAGGCCCCAGAGCCTTTCTCCTTCTCCAACACAAGTTCTTGATCCTCTAACTCAATACCCTTGTCAACCTTGAGATCTATTCCTTTTTATAACATGATATCCTCAGAGCATCCACCATTTTCCTTATGATTCCTAATGGTCTCAATACTTCTAGACCCATTTTCAGCCATGTCCTCATTTTTGTCTCTCTGATTAACATCGAATAATTTTTCCCTTTGTTCTTCAGCTTGGTCGTCAACTAATTCTGAAACTTTTCCTTGCCCATCAATTCTAGTCTCATTTTCATCCTTTTTAATCCATTCAATATAACCATGTTTTTTTATTAGACAATAACTATATTAATGTCCAGAATTCTTACATTTAAAAGAATTTTTTTCTTAAACAATCTTTTGAATCCTATCACCATACATGCTTCTTAACTTGATAGAGGTAGGAAGCTCTCTATCGGTTAAATTTAAGACACATAATCTATAAACTAAAAGTTTTCTCTTGAATTTTGTGATTCGATCAAGGGTGAAGAATTGCCCAAAAGAGTTAACAATACCTTTCTAAACCTTTTCTTCCCAAAATTCCAGTGGGAGGCTTTGAAGTTGAATCTATGGAATTTGGTTGAAAATTTCCTCTATAAGATCAAGTCACGGATTCCATTTTATAAGGGAAAGCCCATATTTCCCAAGGAACAAGGGTCCCCATAACATCACTAGTGAGCAATCATCTTGATTGGAGAAGAAAATGAAAAATAAATCTTTGATCAGGGATGATATTTCTACCTGGCCTTTGGGCTTCCATTCCCTGTTAGCCCAATCTCTGAGGTTGTCAATATTTAGTATTTTTCATTAGAAATTACTAATCAAAATATTAGACCAATGCTGTTGAGACCTAACAATCACCAAATTAGGGATTTCAAGATAAATCTCCCCTTTCTCCACTTTGGCATTTAAACCTTAGATCCCATCATTTACACTTGCTTGTTTCAACCCAGCTACATGTTCAACCTAAGATAGATCAACCTCCTTCCCTGAACCAGAATGATCTAGATTCAAATATTTATGAATATGTACCTCAACATTATGAATCTCCTATGTCTGGGTGTTAGTATTTCCCCTCTATTCAATGGTTGTGGATTTCGCTGAGTTAAAATCCTCCCTGATATTTTTGCATTTTAGTTCATAGGATTCAAGACACCTATTAACATATTTATAGTCATTCTCTCTATCTGACACCCTTGCTTCTTTTTGGACATCAGTTAGATCCTTGTATAGCATGTCTTGCTCCCAAGTATCATCCCCATCTAGACCCCCATTATCTCCATCATCTCGCTTGTTGTCTTCCTGATCACCCACCCACAATTCAAACTCGTCATCATTCATATCCAATCCATCATAAACCCTCTTCTAAAAAAATAACCATTGTGAAATATATTATTACTATTATGAAATATTGAAATAATCTATTTAAAATATATCAAAAGCTATAAATTATAAATTATAAAGTCTCCTTGCTGAGCAATAATAAATCATTCTCTCCAAAACCTTTTATAATTTCAGCTTGTGATGTAATAGTAATTGTATAACATTCATTGGCATTTTTGCAGGATACATATAGGGATGCTTCAAGATCAATTTCCACATAGATTGCATGATAGTTTCACCATTTATAAATGATGGTGTTACCAAAATCAATCTTTAAAGCATAAACTTAGATGTATTTTGATTGAATTCTTTCTTAACACTCATGCTTCTACCAAAATGGAGATTTATATGTAGTCTAATTGAATGCTTTCCTGGCACTAATGCTTATACCAAAATGATAGTATTTGTAATAATATTTTATACAAAGACATCATGATTTAATAGAGTATGAGGTTTTGTTTTATAGTCACAGGATTTCTATTTCTGATTCATTATGTAAATCAATACCTAGGAGATATTTCTAGTTTCGATCTAAAATTATTTTTCCTTCACTGTTTGGGTTATGGTTGACAAACAAATTCATTTATATAAAACTATTTTTCCTTAACTATTTGGGTTATGGTGACAAAAAAATTCATTTATATATTCAGTAGTCTAAGATGGTACCTCAAAATATCCAACACCATGGCTTTATCCAAAAATTTATCCTGTCTAAATCATTTTTAATATAGAATCTCAAAAGAATGTTTATGATTGTAGAATCCATGATTTAAAATTAGGCTTCAAAACTAATTGGCCTAAGTATTCAGGTTTGGAAATGCATAGAGGTGAATATTATAGGGGTCACATTGCACACTTGGACACATGACTAAGTGTAACCAATATGCACAAACTGTGTGCATGTTGGCGTGGCACATCTAGGTCTCACTATATCCAGTGACTTTGAAAAGTCATTAATGGAGAGATCATTATTACCCTGACATCCTCCAAATGACAATGTCCAAAAGAGCATGTAGAAAGTGGCATAAATGGAAGGATTTACATGGAATCTCATTTGGTAGGATCTACGTGAAATTTCCTTTGGCATGCACTACTTTTCATGATTTCACATTTTGTTCCATTTTTTGAATTTTGAAATGAATGCCTCGGGGCAGTATGATTATGTGTGGTGGGCAATGGCAATCTCGTGAACCCATACCAAGTGGCCTCAAACCCATTTTACATTAGAGGTCAGGTGGTTATGAAGCAATTCACATTTGATCACTGCTTGAGCTCAAGTGGAAAGAAGAAGATTGAGTTGGAGCCTAGGCAAAAGCAGGAAGTGGTGTGTCTGCAAGTAGATATTCTCAAGGGTTAGTCTTATTTATGCTTTTCATAGATAGATAGCATTCAATCAACTTCATAACTTTGTATAATATTATGAATGGGGCCACTTCTAGATAGAAGAAATTAACCTTGAACTTCGATTGGGACACACCAAAACATGAATCCATTTTAGTTTCTACACATATTTACCATTTACTTTGTTATACACATTTATTCACTTGTTGTATCGTGTAAATTAATTTCATCACTGTGAACCCCATTGTGGTAGTGATTTAAGATTTATCACATTCCTTACTAAAATAATATGATGTATACAAAAAATCAAAAGGATCCGACATCCCAAGCCTAAAATTGAATAAAAAAATCATATATATTTTTATGAAATTCCTTTGTTTTGGCAAGTGGTTGATGGTTATTTCTCATTCCATCTGGTATAATTTGATAAGATGTTTTTATATTGAAGTTGAAGGCATGTGAATGGTTTGACATAATGCCTCAATGACTATATACCCTATTTCGCCTCAATGACCAGTTAAACTATGTTCAAATTATTGTAACTCCTCATAAATAATGATTCAAGGTGTGCTTGTAACTCCTACAAGAATCCATGCTTTTTATGGTCTTAATGTCACATGACATTGCAACACAACTAAAATTTTATTTGATTGTGAATCTGGCTATCTAATTATACAAGATTCATAGTGCACATTTCATCCTATTGATCATAGCATGTGAAAATTATTTATTGTAAATGGTTGGCTTATTAAACGATCTAAATGGAAAATTATTTTTGAAAATATGTTTAATATCACACAAATATGGAGTAGTATACAATAGTTTACCAATATAACCCATTCTATTATAACTATTTATAGGGTATCTCTACATGATAAGATGATAATGGAAAATATAACATGGTTTTATACTCGTGAGCTAAGATATTCTTGTTTCATTTTGTTTTTTGTTTTTTATGTTTCAACTTGTCTTTTGTGATAAAATAGAATAGTGTATGAGATATGGATATCACCATATTTTTCATATTAAATATAGATATAAATGTACAAACTCATAGTTTCATTGAAAATGTTGTTTCAAGCCCTAGAGTTTTCATTTTACATTCCTCAGTTTCGTATGTTTTAGTCAGTCTATTTAATTTTAAAGATAAGTGCTTAAGCTAAATTAATAATAATGGTATTGAATGATTCTTTGGACATATATAATATGATACATGTATGAAAATAGTCTGGAGACTTTACTTGCAAGTTTTTAACATTATTTTGTTGCTTTTTGAACTCTTTATGTTATACCACTATAGGAAAATCACTCACCATTTTGGGGGTCTTGTGAATTTAGAATGTTTCATAATGTGTTGTATTTTGCATTGGCATTTAGGTATCATTTTATGTATAAACCTTAGGATAATATTTTTCCATGTATGCATAATAAATAATAATTCCTTTGCTTGATGTGAGTGTCTTTCATGGTTGCTCTTTTTTACTTAGTATTTTGCTTTATTCATTTGGTTAATGATGAAAGATTTAATTGGGAGTCCAAATACTAAATGTATCATGTTGCATAAAATAATATACATTATTTTTGTTAACCATGTGGTTTATTTTAAGAGGCTCTACTAGAAAATCTATGGAAAATCTAGTGAAATTTGATTCGTTGGTGTGACAAATCCTCTATGGGCACTAGTGAATCCTCTTTTACCTATTTTTTCCATATAATGGTTCATCTGTATCACAAGATAGATGCCAAATGCCTATTCTAAATGCTTATGCCATACATCCAGGTCAATGGTTGTGTCATTCGACTATGCTAAATGACTACGTCGTTCAATTATGCTGAATGATTGCATCGTCCAGATGTGTCAAATGATTGTGCCAAATGTCTATGTCAAATGGCTAGTCTAAATAAAGAATGACCTAGTGGAATGGTGCATGGTATTGGTGTACGTTGAATGTCTATCATTGGATGGTGGTGTCAGATGGCTTTTTGAACATCTAGTGTTGAATGGTGATGTTGGGACACGCTAATAGGTGACCTATATGGCCAGTCTGTTATTTAGTTTCTTGATCACCCCCTATTCTATAAATACTTTCCCCCTACCCTCATTTTTAACATTTTTTAGAAGATATTTCTTGTCCCCCTTTGCCCCCACCCACATCAATTCCCTAGCCATGGAAAGAAAATTCATTTTCAAGAACCTGTTATGCTTAGACATTTTGAGGTTCATGGAACAACTAGATGTGTACAATGATTTGATTTTAGAATGAAACTTTAGTGGTCTCTTGTGCATGTACCAATATGAAATAGACACTATGCTACTAAAAATGCTCATGTATTTCTATGACCATAATGAGAAGATCTTCACCGTGAATGTGGAATCCTTGCTTTGTTACCTCACCGGAAGAGATTCATAATGTAACCCTAGTGAATTTGAGAGCAATGGTGACAGATGAGGACAAGAAGTATTTGGTAACAACTTTTGGCTTTCATATCGGTCTAATTGGTATGCAATTATAAATTTATTTTTATATTCAAAATTTAACTTTTGAGATGTAAAATCCTTGTTCTCTTTCATTTCAGATAGTCAAAAGAGGGGCCTCCACGTAAAATATGTTACTAACCCTTTTTCAAAGAAATATTAAATTTTTCCAAGCCAAAATAGTATTGCAGAGAAGTGTTGGGGGATCAAACCAACAATAGATTACAATTGTGACAGCAATAAACGCAGAATTAAATCAGATTGACAAGTAATTAGAATGATAATAGCAAGAACAAGAGATACAAGAAAACACCCTGAAAACTTGTATTAACAAACTCTTTACAAAAGGAATACAATTGAAGAAAGCTTCTTTCTTCCACACCTCTCCTAGATGTATAGATCTCTATTCCTCAAGAGCTATCTCTCTCAAGAACAATCAACTCCAACAAGCCTGGATTGATTCAATTTTGTAATGTTCTTCACACACAAATGAATTCTTCTACAATTCAACTACTTCAATACAATAAGCTAGGAAGATCTGATTCTTCATATAGAATTAGGAGACATGAGCATGTACTTCCAACAAACAGTTAAACCACTTAAACAAGGGCTCTAAAAATAGTAATGCTAATAATAGAGATGCAAGCTTGAGTCTACAACTCAAACTTATCATGCAAACACTCACTTCTGTCCACGGAAATAGCTTTCTGGACACGCAGGTAACCGACGTCGGTTCCTGCTGCTTGTCTGTGACCGTCGTCGACTGATTCTCTGCCGACGTCGGCGTCTTTGCAACTACCTGTGATGGATGTCGGTCGTTTCTGACCGATGCCGGTGTCTGTGTAGACCCAAAACTGATAAACTATGCTCCTTGGTGAAGTTTTTAGCTCCACATCCTAACAATCTCCCACTTGGAGATAAACAGCTGCACCAGTACCTGTACAGCAACATCTTCTAGCTCCTCCATCTTCAACTCAATCATGAAGACCAATAGAAGTTGAATGAAGATTCAACTTCTCCTTTGTAACCAGCTTTGTTAACATATCAGCAGGATTCCTATCTGTATGGATTTTCTCCAGCTTCAACTCACCATCTTCCAATACCTGTCGTATGAAGTGATACCTTAGCTGTATGTGCTTTGTTCTTGAATGAAAGGCTGAATTCTTAGCCAAATGGATTGCACTCTGACTGTCACTATACAATCTGCAACTCTCATGCTCCCTACCAAGCTCATCCATGAACCGTGTCATCCATATCATCTCCTTGCTAGCTTCTGTGGCTGTAATATACTCTGCTTCTGTAGTTGACAAGGCAACAACCTTCTGCAACTTAGATATCCAGCTAATCGCCGTTCCACCTACAGTAAAAACATAACCTGTAGTGCTCCTCCTGCCATCCAAATCACCTGCCATATCTGAATCTACATAGCCATGTAGAGAAGTATCTGAACATCCATAGCACAAGTGCCTACTGTTGGTTCCTCTCAGATATCTAAGGATCCACTGAACTGCTTTCCAATGTTCCTTACCTGGATTGGCCATATACTTACTTACAACTCCCACTGCTTGGGCAATATTCGGTCTAGTACACACCATTGCATACATCAAACTCCCTACTGCGGAAGAATATGGAACCTTACTCATGTACTCTACCTCATCATATGAATTAGGACATTGTTCTTTACTCAACTTAAAATGTCCAGCCAAAGGTGTGCTTACCAGTTTAGCATCCTGCATATTGAACCGTTTCAACACCTTGTCCACATAATCTTCTTGAGACAATATCAACCTGTGATTTTTCCTGTCTCTCTTAATGCTCATGCCAAGGATTTTCTTTGCTGCTCCCAAATCCTTCATAGCAAACGTTTGAGCTAATTTTACCTTAAGCTCTGAGATATCCTGCATGTGAGACCCTGTAACCAGCATGTCATCTACATACAACAATAGAATAATATATCTATCGTTATCAAATCTCTTGAAATACACACAATGGTCTGATTGACACCTACTGTAGCCATGCTCAGTCATAAACCTGTCAAATTTTAAGTACCATTGCCTAGGAGCTTGCTTGAGGCCATACAAGCTTTTCTTCAACCTGCACACAAACTTCTCCTTACCCTTGACCTCGAATCCTTCTGGCTGTTCCATATATATTTCCTCATCCAAATCTCCATGAAGAAACGCTATGTTAACATCTAGCTGCTCAAGATGCAAATCCTCAAAAGCAACCAAAGACAATACAACCCTTATTGAAGTCATTTTAACAACATGAGAAAAAATCTCACCAAAGTCAATACCTGGCTTTTGTGCAAATCCTTTCACTACCAATCTGGCCTTGTATCTCATCTGTCCATTCTCACCTTCCTTCAACCTGTAGGTCCATCTGTTCTTAAGTGTTCTCTTACCAGCTGGCAATTCAACCAAATCCCATGTTTGGTTTTCTCTTAAGGACTCCAACTCCTCAACCATGCCACGCTCCCACTCACTCTTGGACTCCACCTGTATTGCTTCTTCAAAACTTTCTGGTTCTCCACCATCAGTTAGCAATAAATAAAATAAAGAAGGAGAATATCTAATTAGAGGCTTACTCACCCTTTCTGACCTCCTGATGGGTGTCTGAGACTTGTCCACAACACGCTGTCCACCCAAATTCTCTGACAGTGACCGACCTCGGTCACTTGAAGACCTGTTACTGGTCGACATCGGTTCTGCCTGACCAACCTCGGTACCTGTACGGCCGACATCGGTCTCTGTATGGCCGATGCCAGTTTCTGTCCTGCCGATGCCGGTTCCTAACCTGTCGACGTCGGTCTCTGTGTTTTCCTATAAGTGATTATTTCTTTTTCTCGCGAGCTCATCTTGGACTTTGACCTCATCCAATTCACCATTACTCTGCTCAGATTGATTCAACTTCCTTAGCTGATCACAATACATCACTCTTTCATTGAAAATGACATCACGGCTCCTGATTACCTTGTTAGTATCTAGATTCCACAATCTGTAACCAAAATCATCTGAGCCATAGCCAATAAACGTGCATCTCATAGACTTAGCATCAAGCTTCTTTCTATTTTCCTTATCTATATGCACAAAGGCTTCACAACCAAAAACTTTGAGATATGAGAGATCAACCTTTTTACCTGTCCATGCCTCTTCTGGAATACCACCATCCAGAGCTGTAGAGGGTCCTCTGTTAATCAGGTACACTGCAGTGTCAACAGCTTGTGCCCAAAACTGTAAGGGCAAACTAGCATGCAATCTCATACATCTTGCACACTCCATTATTGTCTTGTTCATCCTTTCAGCAATACCATTCTGCTGAGGTGTCCTTGGAACCATCCTTTGCCTACGGATCCCATGCATGTAACAATAATCTCTGAACTTATGACTGCAGAACTCACCGCCATTGTCTGATCTTAGGCACTTTAATCTTTTACCTGTTTCATTCTCAACCATAGCTTTCCAAACTTTAAAAGTATCAAATACATTAGATTTCTTTCTAATACAATAGATCCATACCTTCCTTGTGGCATCATCTATGAAAGATACATAGTACTGTGATCCTCCAATGGAAGCAACCTGAGCCGGTCCCCACACGTCTGTGTGAACAAGCTCCAACTTGTGCCTCTTCTTAGTAGACCCAGTTTTGAGAAAACTAACCCTTTTCTGTTTTCCAAATACACAGTGCTCACAAAACTCTAGATCTATGACTTTTAAATCTGAAAGCATACCTTTAGACTTAAGAATTGACATCCCCTTCTCACTCATGTGGCCAAGCCTTGAGTGCCACAATTTAGCATCCACATCTGAAGTAGATAATACAGAAGGAGATTTGTTAGTAACACAATTACACAAATGGAGAGTACCTTCTCTCTTACCTCTGGCCATAACAAGTGCACCCTTGGTCACTTTCCAAGATTCTGCTGTGAGAGTTACTGTACAACCCTCATCCCCTAACTTTCCTGCAGAGATCAAATTTCTCTTCAAGCTAGGAACATGCATCACATCTCTCAACACCCATGTGTTGCTATTCTGCATCTTCAGCTGCACTTTACCTTTGCCAATTATTTTACAGGGCTCATCATCCCCTAAATACACTATTCCAAAATCTCCATGGATATAGTCACTGAAATATTCCCTGTTAGGAGTAGCATGAAAAGATGCACCAGAATCTAATACCCAAGATTCTATATTATTATGCAGCGAGAAAATTAAAGCATCCTGTGTAATACCTGCAATCTTGGCTTCTTCCTTTCCTTCGTGCTGGCTGTCCTCCTTAGGCTTTGACCAACAATCTCTGCTTATGTGCCCCATCTTTCTACAATTTCAGCATTGTGGCTTCCTGCCATTTCTAGATTTAGATCTGCCTTTCCCCTTTGATTTGGATCTTGCTCTGCCTTTCTTGCTCTTCTCTTTCTGCCTTCCCCTGCTCTCAAAACTTAAAGCGTTCTCGGATGCCTCTTCTGTGCTTTTCTTGCGTATTTCCTCATTCAAGATAACACTAACAACATCCTCTACTTTCAAAATATTTGATGCAGATGCAGTATTACTTACTGCCATTACTAAGCCATGCCAGCTTTCAGGCAAAGAACATAATATCAAAAGAGCTTTTATCTCATCATCAAACACTATATTCACTGAACTTCATTAATTCACAATACCATTGAAATCATTCAGATGAGTAGAAACTAATCCACCTTCATTCATATGCAAATTAAATAACTGCTTCATAAGATATACCTTATTGGAAGCTGAGGGTTTTTCATACAAATTTGCTAACGTAGTCGTCAACTCTACCGTAGACTTTGCCTGTGATAAATTGGATATCACAGTGGATGCTAGACTCAGTCTTATAGAACCCAAAGCCTTTTTGTCAAGAACTTCCCATTCTTCATCCTTTATGTCTTTGGGCTTCTTTGCAATACCTCCTAACGGTAAGTAGAGATCTTTCTGATACAGATAGTCCTCTATCTGCATTCTCCAGTGTTGGTAATTTTTGCCATTGAACTTTTCCATTCTCAATTTACTTTCATCTGCCATTGCTTCTCCCACTCAAATAGAAATCCCTGCAGAAACTCCTGTGAGAACCTGTAATCAATACACACTACACAGATCTGAACCACCTGTTAGTGAACCTGAACTTTGATACCAATTATCAAGCTCTGAACCTGTAACTAAGGCTCTGATACCACTTGTTGGGGGATCAAACCAATAATAGATTACAATTGTGACAGCAATAAATGTGGAATTAAATCAAATTGACAAGTAATTAGAATGATAATAGCAAGAACAATAGATACAAGAAAACACCCTGAAAACTTGTATTAACAAACTCTTTACAAAAGGAATACAATTGAAGAAAGCTTCTTTCTTCCACACCTCTCCTAGATGTATAGATCTCTCAATAGATCTCTATTCTTCAAGAGCTATCTCTCTCAAGAACAATCAACTCCAACAAGCCTGGATTGATTCAATTCTGTACTATTCTTCACACACAAATGAATTCTTCTACAATTCAACTACTTCAATACAATAAGCTAGGAAGATCTAATTCTTCATATAGAATTAGGAGACATGAGCATGTACTTCCAACAAATAGTTAAACCACTTAAACAAGGGCTCTAAAAATAGTAATGCTAATAATAGAGACGCAAGCTTGAGTCTACAACTCAAACTTATCATGCAAACACTCGCTTCTGTCCACGGAAATAGCTTTCTGGACACGCAGGTAACCGACATCGGTTCCTTCTGCTTGTCTGTGACCGCCGTCGGCCGATTCTCTGCCGACGTCGGCGTCTCTGCAACTGCCTGTGACCGACGTCGGTCGCTTCTAACCGATGCCGGTGTCTGTGTAGACCCAAAACTGATAAACTATGCTCCTTGGTGAAGTTTTTAGCTCCACATCCTAACAAGAAGACCTTTAAATATTCCCTAGTGGATACTGGTTTACATTATTCGTACTCTTGTTAATTTGAGATATGACTGGTGCACTTTTATTTCTGCTAGGATAAGGCTTGAAGTAAATTGTGCTTGTACCAGTCCCAGTTCCACTATTTTTTGTTCAAACTTTATTTTGGTATTATACTATGAGGCCTTATATGACCTCTAAAAAAGCACAATTTCCAACTATACTTAATCCAAATATGAGCACAAATGCTTTGTCTCTAGAGGAACATGAGGTTAGTTTATTTATTTATTTATTGAACTAGGGTTTAATAGTTGTTTATTTGTTAAATGGTTATCAAGGTAAAGATTAATAAATGTTTGTACTTTGTTTGTACAAGCAAGAATCCATGACTCATGAAAATAATCTACCTCAAAAGGACAGTGTGGAGTTGAAAGGTCTATAAATTTGGAGTCTACAGAATCATCTTTGCAATCACTTCAACTTTTGAAATGTCCAAAAGTTTCTTCAGAGTTATCTCTACGTGTAGATTTGCTAATTAAAAATTTCAAATGATATTTTAACTTTCAAGTGCATTATTTTAATTATTTGTTTTATGGTTTTAGTTGACTCGATAGTAATTCAAATTGTGTAACAACCACCATCGTAACATTTATTGTGCCTTCTCGACCCTCTGTGGAAGGTATTTTACATTGCATATTTTGTTTTTTAGTTTTTTATTATAGTTTTTAGACTAAAATTTTGCATAATGTATAATCTCAAAACACCCCTGTCACTCACAATACGACATGTAGATTGGAGGATACACTGTCTCCAAATACAAGTACTAAACCTTTAATTTCAAATTAACATATAACTTTGTTTTTGAAATTTATTTATTTTCTAAAATAATTTACATTTTAAAGGGCATCCTCAATCTCTGAGCAACATTATGTCGTTGCCTCCACCCCCAAACTCAGTTCAATCAAGGGGGGAAGACTCTTCCATGAAAACCATTACCAACAACT
Source organism: Torreya grandis (assembly GCA_037957365.1). Taxonomy (NCBI): domain Eukaryota; kingdom Viridiplantae; phylum Streptophyta; class Pinopsida; order Cupressales; family Taxaceae; genus Torreya; species Torreya grandis. The sequence continues at coordinate 3,409,267 of JARHVA010001041.1, read as the reverse complement.
AGCAGAGCAACAATTGCAACACTTTAATTATCATGTTCTAATTTCCCCACTTTCTCTATTGGAGGTGTATCGAGTGCATAGGGATTGACTTCTTTACATGATATTAAATTTGATGAGCAATAACTAGGTATTGAAAGTGGTGATGTTGTTGGAGTTGATTTCAATCCACATGATTTTATCCAGGGAACATCAACATATGTTCCTATAACTACTCAGGAGGAACTTTCATTGCACAATCCCACCCTAATAGAGAATGTTGTCCTATTTGATGATGTTATTACACATTTCTACTAGATAGTTTGGTAGTAGATAGTATTACTACTAATCTTCAAGAGAGAGTAATTGATGAATTAAAAAATCTACATGTGTGGAAGTTTCGGGTGAAGATATTGATAAAAGAAATAAATGCCCATTATCACAACCACTCCAAATGAGAAAATTTATTTTCATTGGTGCAACATGAACTTGCAAAGATTGATGCTCTATTTGCCAAAGCTAAACATGGGTCAGTTACTATTACCAATAGTTACAATTATAATGTGTTGATTATTGTGCTTAAAAGATTGGAGAATTTGAATGCATAATCCTAGGCATATTTTATGAAATGGGTGAAAGACACCAACCTTGTTGTGATTGTAAATGCAGAAAAGGAAAAATATTTGGTCATGTATCTTCATTTTAATCAAATTTCAAGTCATACTTATTTTTTTCACATCTAATTACATTTCATTTTAAATTGTAGACAAAATATGAGAACTTGAAAAAAGATGCTGAGGTCCTCAATGTGCATCTAACAAATGCATGATTTTTTTAATTATCTACCATTAAATTCAATGAGAAGCTTGTTCTATTGAATAAACAGAACAACACACTCTAAAAAATCATTAAGGAGTAAGGATGGGATCCCAATGCCTTGTTTAAGTAGAAGACAGTTACCGATCCAAGTCTACTTTTTATAGGCGATGCTGGAAAAGAAGAAAAGAAAAATCTTGGTCGTATAAATTCTATAGCTGTGGTTCTTGAAAAGGTAAGGATATTGAAGGACAGTAGTGGTACAGATGATGTTGTGGTTGAGAAAGTAGTTGAGTAGTTGAGAATCTATTCTATAATATTTGTAAATAATGTTTTCTTTTAAAAAATATATTTTGAATGATAATTTCAAGTTTGGATATGCGTTGATCAATTTATTCATTTTTAATTACTGGATGAGCCATGTAGATTGCAATTTCAATTTCAATTTAATGATGTTGTATGGTGTTAGGCCCCATTTTGATATTTTTGATGCACTTGTGAAAATCACATCTCAATATAAATAGATTAATGTCAATATATTACTTTATATAGTGTTCCCCCTAACACAATCACAATATATTAATCTTTTGCTATCAACACTTAGCAAGAAATAAGGAAATGCACTTCAAAAAATGTATAATTATTATTGCATCTTATGATAAAAGAGTGAGTTGTTTTGTGTGGAAGATATCTTCTTTATTATATTTGGACTATTTTTTGAGTAAATCATGATATGAGATGCCTTTTAGGCCATTAGAAAGGCACATTCATGTTTGGTAGAGGTTTGTGTTGAAGATAGTATTGCGATAGTAATAATGAGGATTCATCAAAGTTGAAAAGATGCATGAATGATTGTGATTATGAACTATATAATAGGTTCATGGATTGTTTAATGTTATGAGGATGTTTAGATAGATAAGGACTCATGAAATCAATTTTATTCATTTGAAAATTAGTATAAAGTAGAGGTAAGGTCTTTACAAATTTATGAGCCGTGTATTTGTGAAATTATGACAAAATAAGACTAAGTACGAAACTCTTATCAAGAAATAGGTATCCTATACATCATGAGTGTAATTCATATTCATTGATATGTGATTCAAAGGTTATATTTTATTTGATTACTTCATTATGATAAGAATTAGTTTTAAGATTGATTGTAATAAAAAAATAATGGTATTTTTTCAAGGTCTGTTTTGATGTATGAGAACATGATTTGTCACAAGTAAAGGACTCTAAGCCCTTTCTCAGTTAAACAAAAAAGATATTTCATATTATTTCTCAGGCTAAAACATTTGAGGAAATTTGAGAAAACTTGCAGATAGAGTCCTTAATAGATGTATAGATTCATGTATGGGGTTAATTTAACATTTAAAAAAGTTGGACAGGTTTTTAATGATCCTCAAGAATGTGATTTGGCATTGAGATAGTTATTATAGTTTATGAACAATTGAAAACGTATAATAATTATTGCATCTTATGATAAACATGTGAAAAGGACTTACAAACAATTAGATAAAGTAAAACATGAATACATTGAATAGTAGTCACTAGAAACAAATTAAAAAATTATATGAAATTGAAATTCAAAAACTATAAACTAATAGTCTTGTATTTGAAACAATCCTACACAAACCTGATAATCGCTAGTGACATTTGCATCTGCCATGTCAACACCATATTTAGTGTCATTTACATCCTCTTTATTTGTTGTTGTATTATTGATGCCCATTCTTTCAGTTAGAGAATTCCATGTTGCCATGGCTCTTTCATAAGGAAACATGTCCATAATATAACATGAAACATATAATCTCAAACAGGGTTTTAAATTTTTATCCAATCTGTTTCAAAGTTTTGACTTAATGAATGATAATGCATTGAATACTCTTTCATCTTCCATAGAGCCCAGAATCATTGTTTGACAAAGCTCATATAATTGGAAATATTGACTTAGACTTTCCTGTAGTATACTACTAGGATAAAGTTTTTTCCACAACTGTGTAATTACCCCATTTTTTGTTGGTCCACATAGAAGACGATATTGTTCAAACATTTTAATTCCAAAATGATTTGACTGAGATGTCATTAAATCCTTTCCCAGATTAATTTTTATTTATAATCCATTCACCTCTATAGATTTATCAAACTGCTTTATAAGACAATGCATGTATTTGTGAAATAAATTGCTAATCATATTTTGACTGTTATTACTGTTCCAAAAAATGGGATTCAAAACTACCATGGCCTCCAACAAATCATCCCTTTGAAAATGACCTCTGATTTTTATAGATAGGTTTTGAAAAACTCTACCAAATTTCATTTGGGTTTCAGATAGAACAATGTCATACAGAATACATGTTACAAGTAGTTCTTCAGATTCAGCTTCCACAAGATCAGGGCTTTAATAGAAAGTGTGCATTGGTATCTCCTTGCCATTAACAATGACACAATGATTATCATTGATATTCAACTTCAAATAACTGTTAGGATTCTTTAAATCTATCAAACATTGCTAATTGCTAAAAACAAGGCCTTAAAACTTTTCATTCGAAGAGTATAGTATATCTAGAGATTGACATACTCATTTTCTCAGTCATATGAAGTCAACAATATAAATGGATCTCTCCTGAGCATGTTTCATCAAATAATTCATTTCCTTTAGCATTATAAGAATTCCTCATAATGTCAGTAGTGTTTCCAAATCTATTAAATGGTACAACAAATCTTTTGCCTTGTTAATTTCTCTATGATATTTATATATAAAACCTACTAATGATTGATATTCTTCAAAAATTTGGCATGCATGTTCATACATAGAAATCCACCTTGTATCAACATATTTCAATAGTTTCTTACCATCAGTCACTCATGTTGTAAATTTTTGTAACTCTAAAAATATTTTTGGACTGCTTGAAATATAAGCATGTAGGTCACAAATGAGCTCCTCCACTTTTTCCACATTAGCAAATTTGCTAACCATTTTGTATGTAAGATTCATCCTATGAGCCATGCAATGAATTGGAATCATATATGGAGCAACTGTTGTTTGCAACTGAACACACAAACCATTTCTATGCCCCTGCATAACTGATGCACCATTATCCCCAACACACACTAGCTTCATAAGTATTGCATAATCATCCATCCCAGCTTTATTTTTCAAATTCAGTACAACCAATTTGTGAATTTTCTATATTTCAATTTTTTACCATTTTATGAACTGCTAGTAGATGAGGTTACCTTGAATAGTTCTCAAAAGTATACACATGCATGCAAACCCACACTGTGTTTTCATTTGTTGTAACCTCATCAATAGACAGTGAGATAAACAATGAAATTTAAACTTTTTATTTCAAATATTCTTTCTCAACTAATGCTAAACATTTTACTATTTTTCAAAAACTACTATCTGACCAATGTGATTGTGGAATATTTAGAAATCCATTATGTTGAAAAAAAAACTTATAATCTAAAAAATAAAAACTAGATCTACCTTTTTTTGGAATATAGTATACAATATAAAACTGTATATATTTTACCTTTAGATGGGACTACATGACTTTTCCAAAATTTGCTTCAATTATTCCCCTTTCTCCATAAAATGTTTTTGATGTTTCTTATCATTTTCATACTTGCGTGCGTATCTTACATGCATGCATTCTTCTACATTTTTCCACCTGTGTATGCTTGTTATCAGTCCATCTAGGCACTTCACTGTCTCATATGTTTTTCTATAATGTTTCTCAATCATGTCCAATTTCAGTTGTATTCTATGTTCCTTTCCTAGTTTCCAACTACATATTGTTTATCTACATTCTATTGGAGTATCATCAATATTTTCAGGCTCTACAGGTTTTATGAAGGGAAATTTTGTTGACAAGTCCACCTTAAAAGACCTTCCAATTGTCTATCTACTTCTCTTCCTTCCCAAATATTTTTGAGTGGAGGTTTCCGCTGAACTTTGTGTTTGGCAAGAACTAGCAATCTTTTTTGCCACTTGAGTGTCATTATCATTGTCATAAAAGACCAGAGGAGTATCTTCAAGTGGTGTCATGTCATCATCAAAAAAACCTTTAGGGGGTGATATGTTCTTCTGGTTGATTATTTTTGGTGAGATAATAGTGGTGATTTTTGCATGTAATATTATTTTAATATTATTAAATAGTTGAATTCAAATTTATGTGAAAAAAAAAAAAACTTAGATTTTGAGTGCATTGCAATTATGTGAACTTTTTGGTTGGATCTTTAAAATAAGATAATACACATGATTTCCCTGATAATTGGCTTATCCTTTTACCATTCCCACTAGATGCCATGATGGTCAAAGATGGAACACTTCAATTCTATCATTTGATCAAAGATTAGATGCTACATATCAGTTCTATTGTTCAGTTCTTTCTAGAATATTTTTATTTTTATCATTCAATACTCCCATTTGACACTATCATTCAGTAGAATATTTTTGGCTTTGTCACTCAATACTCCCATTCAAAGTTATCATTTGATAGAAGCTTTTCAGATCTGTCACTTGATATTCTTGTTCAACACTATCATTTGATGTTTACCATTTGGCATTATTGTTTGGCTCTATTGTTCAACTCTATCATTCAACACTATTGTTTAACACTATTATAGGTCTTATGATATTATCATTTATCACTATCATTTGGTTCCTCCATTCGACATTGTTGTTTGGTTATGTGGTCCTCCAAGTTTGGTTCTACTTGTTGGCTTAGTTGGTATTGATGGGTGATTGTAATATATATATTGGTGAATTAAAATGTAATCTTGTATGTTATTATAAAGGGTTGGTGAGCCAACCACAAAAGTAATTTATAGCCTTAAAATTTTGGTGATCTGATCCCATATGTCGACCCTAAAAAATTTTCAAAATCAAAATCCAAAAATTAGAATATTTGTGAATTAATGAATATTCACTACTAAAATTTACCTTGGTTAACCAACAATGGTTTCTTCTTACATTTGGAATACATTGTTCTATGTAAATAAGAATCTAGATCCTTGAAGATCCTGTATGCACCTAAATTTGCTCACCCTAACCGTTTTACTAATCTAACTATTTATCCTAATTAATCGCATAACTACAATCCTATTTAAATAATTAATTCCCTCCCCCCTTTTATTATTTATCCATTAACCTTATTCCTATCTCAGTTTTTCATTAATCCACCTAATCCCCTATTATCCACTAACTAATCCCATTTATCTATTATTTAGGATTTTAAAACTCCCATGACCCACCTACCCACCTATCCTAGCCTATTCCTAGGCTCTCCTACATCCCTAGTCCCTAATCACCTATCCTAATCCCCTACTAATCTTACTTAGCTCTTAATAGATTCTAAAATTCTTCAATTCTAGAATCCTCTCTAACTTAGCCCTTCTTCTCTAGAAGCCTCTATTCTAGAGGCTTGCAAGGAATTTTTAATTCCTTTTTAATCCTCCATCTCCCTTCTATTTAAACACATCTAATCCTCCATAGAAACTAACTACATGAACTAGAAATCGATAGAGGAAGCCATACAATATCCATGCCAAATCCATGAATGCACTTAATCTATGAATCCATCATAGAAAATTTTAGTGGCAAATATTCATTAATTGATGAATATTCAATTTTTAGAAATTGGAATTTGGTGATTTTTTAGGGTGTAGCATATGACCCTTTCACCTAAAATTCTAGGATATTTTTTTTAAGGGTCAGCTCGCTAACTATTTACAATATTTATGTGGTTATCTATGTAATTCACCACACACACACACACACACACACACACACACACACAGACACACACACACACACACATATGAATGCACTTAATCTATGAATCCATCATAAAAAAAAATAGTGGCAAATATTCATTAATTGATGAATATTCAGTTTTTAGAAATTGGAATTTGGTGATTTTTTAGGGTGTAGCATATGACCCTTTCACCTAAAATTCTAGGATATTTTTTTTAAGGGTCAGCTCACTAACTATTTATAATATTTATGTGGTTATCTATGTAATTCACCATGTGTGTGTGTGTGTGTGTGTGTGTGTGTGTGTGTGTTGGCAAAGGCCACAAACTTACCATTGAAGTATCTTTCTTTACCAGATTGCAAAGATTTTGAGATTTAAGCCTTGAGGACACACTCTACTAATCAATTGGTTTAAGCAACCTGACATCCACTAGAATTATGTTGTATGACACAAATCGGCTGACAAGAGACATTATGTTGTGTGATAGAACTATGTCACGTGATGGCACTATGTCACACAGTGGTAAAGTGCCATGCGATAACATTCTATCACGTGGTGGAACCATGATGCATGGTTACAAATTGGCACCCAATGGTGGTAATTAGTCACCTGATGGCACTATTAAGTGATGTTAACCAAATGCCCAATGACACTCTATCAGGTGAAGGCAACCTATCACCTGGTGTCAATGTGTTGCATGAAACTAACTTGTTGCTCGATGTCAATGTGGCCTCAGGTGGTTACATAAGGGTAAAGCACCATAAAAAATACCATAAAAATACATTGTCTTATTTTAGAAATCTAATAAAGAGAGCCCAAACAACATGCACTTCAAATATAGGTAATTCTTAAACTTAAATAAAAAATATCAGTTAACTTTTTTTCACTATAACATAATTATAAAACCATTTTAATGCAAAAATTGACATGGATATTGACACTATTTCCATAGAAATAATTAATCTAAATAACTTCTCATCTAAAGCTTTTAATAATGAAATACCACCCCTATAAGACATAGCTCTAGGCATGTCAATAGAACACACTCCTCTGCACACTTCCCAAGAGAAAGACAATTCTTTTTAGACACCAATTTTTTTTGAAAATTCCACTCAAAAAAGTTAATGGAGGAAAAGAAGTACATGGACAATAGGAAGGTCTTTTCAAGTTGACTAGGCTACAAAATTTCCATTTATAGAACCTATAGAATCAAAAAATACTAATGAGCCTAAAAAAAAATGTAGTTGCACAATTTGCATTTAGAAACTTGGAAAAAAACACAGAATGCAACTTAAATTGGACATAATCGAGAAACACTGTGGAAAATTATATATATTCGTGAAATACCCATATGAACAGATAACAAGAAGACATAGATGGAAAAATGTAGAAGAATGTATGCATGTAAGATATGCGTGTAAATATGGAAATAATCAGAAACAACAAAAACATCTTGTTGAGAAAGGGGGAACCATCAAAGCGTAATTTAGAAAAGTTATGCAATCCAATCTCAGGGCAAAATATGTACAATTCTCTAATATTTTCCATATTTAAAAAAAGAAAAGACCCATTTATGATTTTCTAAATTATAAAATTTTGTTTCAACATAATGTTTTTTGGATATTCCACAGTCACATTGGTTAGATAACAATGCTTGGAAAATGGCAAAATGTCTAGCCATTGTTGACAAGGAAGATTTGAAAGAAAGTGTTAAAAGATCACTGTTTATCTCTCTGTCCATTGATGAGGTCACTATAGTTGACAACACAACATGGGTTTGTATGCATGTGTACACCTTTTAAAACTATACAAGGCAATCTCATCTTCTAGCTGTCCATAAAATGGTAGAAAATTGCAATTCAAAAAAACTTGCATAAATTAGTTTTATCTAATTTAAGAGAGAGAGCTGGGATGGATGATTATGCCATAGCTAAAAAGCTAGTATGTGTTGGCGTTGATGGTGCATCACTGATGCAGGGGCATAAAACTAGTTTTTGTGTTCACCTTTAAACAACAATTTCTCCATTTATGATTCCAATTCATTGCATGGCTCATAAGATGAATCTAGCATACAAAATTGTCAACACTTTTAGTAATGTTGCAAAAGTGGAAGAGATGATTCATGATTTACATGCGTACATGTCTAGCAGCCCGAAAAGATTTATGGAGTTTCAAAAATTTGCAATGGCAGTGACAGACGGTAAAAAACTACTGAAAGATGTTGAAACTAGATGGATTTCCATGTATGAACCTGCATGTAGAATTTTTGAGGAATATCCATGTTTGATAGGGTTTGTGTATAAATACCATAGGGAAGTTGAAAAAGCAAAAGATTTGTTGGGTCATTTAAAAAATTTAGAAACATTACTCATATTATGTAGTATTTTACCAATGTTGAAGGAAATTAACTGTTTAATGAAACATGCCCAAGAGAGATCTATCTATATTGTTAACTTCATAAGTTTGAGAAAATGTGCATGTAAATGTTTAGATATATTATACACATCGAATGAAAGCTTCCACGACCCTATTTTTAAAACCTGGCAAATTTTGGTAGATATTAAAAATCCAAAGAGTTATTTGAAATTTAATATCCATGATCATCTTTGTGTCGTAGTAAATGGCATTGAGATCCCAATGTACACAAGCTCTAGAAGACTTGACATTGGGAGTTGAACCTGAAGATGCACCTTTGACATGTTTAATATATGATACTATTTTGTCTAAAACACAAATAAAATTGATAAAAATCTCACAAAATTTAGCTACAGATGTTAGAGAACATTTCAAAGGGATGAGTTGTTGGAGGGCATGGGAGTGGTGAATCCTATTTTTTGGAACAGTGTTAATAGTCAAGAACAGATCAACACATTATTTCAAAAATACATGGGTACAATTGTAATGCATTTCTATAGATCTATAGATGTGAATGGAGTTTAGATTAATGGTGTTTTAAATAAATAATTACTAACGTTTCAGTCAACATAGTTTGGGATTATAATGATGGATCAATTTTAGTGTTTAATTGACCCAATAAAAAATGGTGTCATTTATTGTCTATGAATTTTTTTATCCAAGTAGCGTATTACAAGAAAGCATTAGTGAATATTTTAAATTATATGAACTTGTTCAAACAATGATTTTGAGTTTTGTGGAAGATGAGCGAGTGTTTAGTCTATTATCTTTCGTGAAATCAAAACTTAGAAACAGATTGGATAAAAATCTAGAGACTTGCTTGAGACTATATGTTTCAAGTTATTATGTGGACAAATTTTCATATGACAGAGCAGTGGCAACATGGATTTATCTAGTGGAAACAAAAGCTATGACTAATATTTCTATCAATAAAGAGGGTGGGAATACCGAGACTAAATATGACTTTGGCAAGGTAGATGCGAATCATACTTACGATGAGCAAGTTTCTTGAGAATTGTTTCAGCTACCCAAATTTTAGTTTTAATTTGATAAGTATACCAATTACTCTTTTTTAAAAATATTTCTTATTCTTTCATCTTCAAATACATTAAATTCTGTAATCTATTTCATAGATCATGGATGTTACAATCATGAATCTTATTTATTACATTAGAATTAATATTTTTCTACTCCTATTAAAATTTTGTGATTTCAAATATTAATTTCTTTCCAATGCATTGAATTCATTAAGTATAAATCATAATTATCATTAACATTCTACAAAACATTTCCTTATTAATTTAATAGAAAATGTGAAACATACAAGTCTCATGTTTAGAAAGGCACAGTGCACCCCATGACACCATACAAGATTTATTGTTTTTCATTTTCTTAATTGTCTACAATAGTAATTTTAAGAGTATATATATAGATATAACACATGCATAACAATTTAACAATAATTATTCTATTGCGCATTTACATTAGTACCATTACACAAATATCTAAGAAATATTTTTCTTGTAGTTGGAAATTGGGTTCGCATATTTCCAAATTCCACCACAATCAATGCTATAGGTAGTAGTCTACTAGAACAGTGTAACAATGCATTCAAATCTACAACTAGGAGAAGTAGAGAACAATATACAACTTCTAGAACGTCATATCCAAGCATTCAAATGAAAAACACTACAACTACTAGAGCTATATAACAATGTGTTCCAATGTACAACTACTACAACAATAAAACACTATAACCATGTATTCAATATTACAAATCCTAGAATAACATAATTTGATAGAATATTTACTTTGCAATAGGCTATTTTTCCTACAACTACTACAACTACTATAATATTCAAATACTACTAGTACTAGAAATATTTTCCTAAATTTGGTTTCAAATCTACAACTTTTAGAACATTATAGCCATGCATTCAAATTCTACAACTACTAGAACAATATAACGATGCGTTAAAAAAATATAACACTATAACCATGCATTGAAATAACAAATATAAAAGTATAACATATGCATTAAACACTATATCAGTATAACAAATGCATCCGACACTATAACAATATAATAAATGCATTCAACACTATAACAATATAATAGTGACTTTGTTTTTTCACCATACAAGATATAAATTAAAGTAGAAACATTTAATACATATAAAATATTAAAATTATACAGCTATGAGTATTTTGAACAACTATAAAATATCTTTTAATAAAACTATTGTTTTTCAAACCAACATGGTATAAACTATTTTAAACAATATAAACTCTGAAACTATCATTTTGAATAATATTATTTCAAACAAATCAACATTTCTATACTTGAGAATCTCCACCACCTTGGTTGTTGCCATCGCCACCCATCAAAACCAAGTTGTCTTGACTTTCTTGTGCATTCTCTAGTAGCACTCCTTCTAAAGATCCTCTGCAGTAGCATTCAGTTGAGCAAGAATCACCCTCTCCTCATTCATTGCATCTCTTGGTGAAAGAATTGTAGGATCCACATCTATTTTATGCTTCAATAAAACACTTAGATCCATACTATACTCAATGCTTTTCTTCAAAGTGTTGTTCTATTTATTTAATAGAACTAACTTTTCCTTCAATTGAATTGCATTGGAGATACTTTTATGGGCATTTTTCAAATGCACATTGAGAAGATTTGCTTCTTGATTTAAATTTTCGTATTTTGCCTACCATCAATAGTTAATGTGGGTCATGCACATATCAAGGTATTGTAATAATCAAAATACATGTTATAGATACATAAAACTTACCACAGCCTTATCCTTCTCTACTTGCATAATGGTAACCAAGTTGATATCTTTAGCCCATTTGTTGAAATATGTTTGGGCTTCTCCATTTAAATTTTCTAACCTGTTTATCATAATCTCTAAAATTCTATCATTGTAAACATTGTCAACAGAGATCAATCCACATTGAGCTTGCTGGAACAAAGTGTCAATCTTTGATGGATCATTTTGAACAAGAAAGAATAAATTCATTCTTTGGTCATGGTCGTGATAACAAGCATTTATTTCTTTGATAAGGGCCTTTACCCTTATCTCCCATTGTTTCAAATCATTAAATCCTTCAATAACACCATCCATTAGATTAACAAGTATATTTTCTGAAACTAGATTATCAAAAGAAAAAATAGTAAGGGCATCATCAAAAACATTTAAATTATCAGTGTGGGGTGGAGAGGAGGTAGCTGGAGAAGAGGCATCCACAGGAGGAACTTGTGAAGGAACATTAGCAACTTGAATAAATTCATGTGGATTGAATCCACCAACATCTAGGGGCATACTTTCAATGCTAAGAAACTCTTCATCGAGATCAATCTGGTGCAAATTGGTAAGACCCTGTCCACCTAAAATACCACCAACAAAGAAAGTTGAGAAATCAAAAATTTGTAGAGTTCCTTTCTTCATGTAGGGAGGGTGATGTTCTTTCCTCTTCTCTGAATCTAGTTTGGTGGTGGGGGCAGTGGCATACTTCTCAGTCTCCTAATAGATGTTGGGTGCACTACAAAAACAAATAAAAAATGATAAAAATAAAAACATAAAACTAATGGAAGTTCAAATTAAAATTTTTAATGCTATTACCTGGTGGCATGACTACCTCATCCACTTTGACTATCCTTGCTAGAGTTGTCTCTTCCCCTCTGGTCTTTGGGGGAGTTGGTGCTTTCCCTCTCATTGTGCTTATGGGTGGTATAGAGACATTGGTCATTTGACTTGAAAAATGCGTAAAGGATCAAGTTATTTAACTAGGAAACTCTTAACAAACTTGAAATAAAAAATAAAGTTGTAATGACAAACATTTATCGTGTTGAGTGGAAGAATCCTCAATGGCAATATTTTGAGAGTCAACTACAAAAAAAACAAACCAATATGAATATTATTTTTTTCCATTGAAATATTAGAAAAATAGATTATAGGAATTTTGGGGGAACCTGGAAGCGAAGATGAAATAGAATCAGTTCTTGGGCATTTCACAATTCAAAATGAATTAAACAAAGACTCTATGGACTGAGTATCACCATAGCCCTCTGGAGCATGTTGACCTCTATTTAATACATGTTTTATTGTGTCATAAAGATGCACCCTCACCTATAAAAAACTTGTTAAAAATGTATTTTTTTGAAAATATAAAAAACAAAAAAATGAGACTCGATGAAAGCAAACTTACCCCCTATTCTTCAATTGGTAAAGCATTAGCCTTCATTTTTTGATGAAGGGTAGTGGGAATTGGAGTATTCTGGATTTCATACAAGGCTTTGAAGTACAATGCTAGAATGTAGTTGTAAGATGAAATGGTGCAAGTGTCCTTCGAGAATGTGAAATTTAACTCAGCCCTAATCTTGATAGATATTACTGTACACCAGTCACATCTAACACCCAAGAGAGAACAAAGAATATAATAAACCATCCAAAAGGGAATGTTTGACAGTCTTCCCTGTAAAATAATTCTTGCTTGAAAGAAATGGAAAATATATTTTAGAAATGGATTGCTAATTTTTTCCCTAGGGATCCCCCTTCGATTTTGAGAATCTGTAATGAAAACCAAAAAATAGAACATGTAATTGAATTAGGATACTGAACTATATATAAGAAATGATTCAGTTATATTTGGGAAATGAATTAATAAATGTAAAAATCACATGATGAGTCAAAGGACACTTTGTAGTATGACTTCAAATAAATCTTATCATCTTTAGACAAGATAACCTTCATACTCATAGGACTTGCATTACAATGTGGAAGAGCCATTAAATTCTGGATATCTAATAGAGATGTGCCAAAGGATATTGTTTTATTGTTAAACTAGACATAAAAATGGCTATCACTATGATTAAAATAACTAACCAGAGATTTTAGAAGGTTTTTGTTTATAGTTAAATCATACTGAGGCATCTATGCAAGACCTCTAAACCTATATTGATCGATCCATTCAACAAAATATTCTAGTTGCTCCAACATCCATAGGAAATTTGGACTCAAAAGATTTTTGAAAACATAATTGTGCACCCCCAGTGATTTACTCCACATTTCCATGGATGTGGAAGTTATTGTAACCCTGTAAAAAGCAAATGGGAAGTAGGTAGGTCGACTTAGAAATTGGAAGTAGTTAGGTAAATTTGGAAAAACTTAATTTGAGTAGTCAGGATGAGAAAATGTTTTAAACAAAGTGTGAAAATGAGCTCACTGTAGAGGTATTTATAAGCAAGGAGGTGAACTAGAGTAACCGATTGGTATGATCAGTGATCGTTGCATCACTGTTATGTAGAAGTGAAGTACTGCATGATATCAACATGCCATGTGGTAGCTGTCTAGAGTACATAACCATTTATCCATGTAGTAGTATTATGTTGAGTGGTAGCATACTACCATGCATTAGTAAAAAATTGAATGGTTGAATGCTGGTGCATGATAGAGTGCTATCGTGTGACAACATGGCATCGTGTGACAAAATGTTGCCATGGGGACCAATACTACCGAGCAACACAAAGCTATCACATGATACAATGTTATCACATGATAGCACAATGTTGTATGATAGCATTAATTCATGCATTAATAATGTTTTTTTTGACACATTGGTGTCATGTGACATAAACTATCATGTAGTACAATGCTGTCATGTGACATAATGCTATCACGTGACATAATGCTGTCATGTGACACAGTGTTATCATGTGACATAATGTTGTCAAGAAACACAATGCTATTATATGACACAATATTGTGGTGTGATAAAATACTATTGTGTGACACAATGCTATCATGCACCCCAACATTGTCACATGATAGAAAGACAAGGCAATTTTCCACCTGTTCTACATAGTCTAATTTGCTAACAGAGTGAATCTTATTCACCTACCCAAACCTAGGGGGGTTTTCATCATGGCCTCTTAAAGTGAACCCTGGAATCCATAATCATAATCATTGATCATACCATCACCATGTCAAAATTCTAAGTCTAATTATAATCAACAATTCAACAATTCAGTTTGAAGATCTTGGAAGGAGGATAGGAGAAGTGAGGAATTGGTTAAAGTTATCTAGTTGATTTTTGTTTGATTCCATAATCTCTCCTATTGAGTGTCTTGTGAATTTTAGGTCAAATTCCTATGTTTTGGTAGTTTTTATTCATTTTCTCAAAATTACAATCACACATTTGGTGACCATGGTGGGAGCAATCCTCTCCCAATTTAACTATTTTTCTTGTTAGTGGTGTTTTTGGTAGCATGTAGGGTTTATTGGACAAGAACAAGTTTTAGATTTTGACCAAATTTGCATGCCCAGGTGACCTACAATTTTGCCCTACAAGTTGTGACCTTGTAGTGGTGATTTTGCCCCATGAATTATGATTTTTCTAAGACTTGACTAACAATTTTTTGTTTTGACAGTTTGAGACCCCCAACAATATCATGATTTGTGAATTGCATTTTTGACTTGGAATTCATAATTTTGCATTTAACTACTTAACCTAACTACTAACAGTTTCTTGACCAGGCATGTTTTTCAACATTTTGTAAAATCATGATTCAAAAATGATAGTTTTGCCACAAAAGTCACAATTTCATCTTGGGATCTGTAGTTTTGTCCTAATATGGTTTTATTATCAAATATCAATCTTATTCCTTTTTATCATTGTTTACAGGATCATGCTAACTCTATTGGCTTGCAAGGGGAGGTTGTTACTTCCCAGATCACATCAGATACCTAAAATCTCCTTTTGCCTACCCTAGACAAAATTGTGACTCTATAGTTGTGGTATTGTAGTAGAGTTGTGACATTACCTTGAAATAAGTGATATTATCTTATTCATAATTTTGATAAAATAGAGATTAGTGTTAAGGCCTTTTTAAACACTTCTAAAATTTTTTGTACATATTTTTGTTAAATCTTTGTACATATCTTTAAACATCTTAATATTTTGTTTAAGTATAACTATAGAGATCTTGACCATTTTTCCTCATCTTGTAAAATCATAGATTGCAAATAATGATTTTGTAGTCAAAGTCATGATATTGCCTAGCCACTTACGGTTTTGGAAAAAATTGTATGGTAACCACCATGGTTAGTTGACCTTCTACAAAATTGTAACTTGACAGTTGTGATATTTCATAAAATCCACTATTTTTAGTCTCTGGAAGTGATTTTGTATATAAATGACTATGTATCTATAGTTGTAATTTTGCTATTCATTTTTGCCTTCAAAATTATCCTTTTTGAGTGCATTTTTAAGATCATTTTAAATAAATTTTGAGTCATTTCGAGCATCTTGCAAGTCCCAAATTACATTTGGCATTGGGAGCACTACCCCTTGACCCTGTAAGGGGTGGTTCTCCTTAACCCCACAAGAAGCACTGTCCCTTGACCCCATTGGGGGCTATCACCCCCAAACCCCCATGTTGTGGCACCCCTCATGCAAAGAAGTTATTGAGCCAAATCATGATTTTTTTTAGTGGTTTTTATTAAGGTTTATTAGACTAACATTTTATTTCCTACAGGGGTGAATCTAGATTGATTTTGACTTGATAACATCTTCTCTTGCAGGTCATATTTTCATCTAATCTCTTATCTTACAAGTTACCCTGAAGATTGCCAATTGAAACCACTAATCAATTTCTTTGTAGGTCACCTATCAAAGATATTTTGGCATTTTAAAATCATCTTGTAAATATATTATATATATTACATCTAAATTAATCAACTAATAAATATTTTTGTCTACTTATTTATCACTAGAGGGATACAATGGTGTATGCTCTCTTCCTTACATCCTTATGGTGATTCCTACAGGATAAAAAACCACTAACAAGCCCTCCCATTTTTATTTTTTAGGGGTAACATGACGTGGAATTGACACCCATGCACTTGTCATAGTTTTAGGGGGATAGTGATCATGGATTTCACCACCACACACTAATTCACAATTATTGTTTTGATTGAGTATAAATATTAGGGACACATATCGTTAGGCTAAGCGATTGACCCTATATATGTCTTTTGTGAATGGGAAGAGTTAATTTTCTAAACCAATCATTAAATAACACCGTATACAAACTTGGGTCTCACTGTACCTAACATATATTAGGGATTCCCTTAGAAAGCCTGTATAACCTATCTTAAGACCTTATGACCATAATAGGGGACTAGCTATTAGAGTCAATATCAGCTCCCAAGTGACCATAATGTGCATATGAGGTTGAGAGGGTTTAGGATATTTTGTAATGGGTCATCATCCTACAACCTCACTCATGAAGCCATTAGATGGTTCTATCATTGAGTTATGCTCCCAATCAATTTAATAATCTTAGGTTTGTGTTCTACTAAATTTAATGAGTGTCATGCAAGACCAATGTTGTTTGTGAGCCAAGTAAGCCTATTACCCAAACCTGTACACACCTATTTAGGTCTCTTACATATCATCGTCATCTTGTATATCCTTGTATCATCATCATATCATCCTCTTCATAACCAATCACATATTACCTTAACCTACTCAATCCCCCTAGTCTAAACCAATAATCTATTTTGGCCTTATCCATTCACCTTATCCACCATCTCATCAACATATCCCAATTGTAGTCCACCTCATCATCTCCCTAGTCCCCCCATCAAGTCTGTAGTCAAACACTAATCTTCTTCCACATTGGTAAACATTCTTATCATATCAGGGTCCTCATCATTAGCTTGTTTATGTCTAATCAAGTTTGAATCATAATTAAAATATTATAAATCAAATCATCTCATCCTATTCAAGTTGATCATTTTGGTATTGAGCTAATCTTAATCCAATCAATTCCTAGTTGAAATCAATCTCTTAGGCCAGTGTATCACCCTACCAAATGTTAGAGCTTGTCATAGCTCACCTAATCCCATCTAGTCTAAATCATCATAGTCTAGGCTCACACCCTAATTTAGTCTACTCGATCTAGTCTTATTTTGTCAAACATAAAATCACATCAAACATCTAGTCAAACTTGAGATTGTATTAAAGCAATCCTTTGTCCAAATTTGTTCCACACATTCCATTGTCATCCTTTAGTCTTTCTATTTAGTCCTTTGTACCTACTAATTAAGGTTAGTAAACCACATCACTCATATTTTTCCCCATCTTGATCCATGACATGCAAAATAGATTTGGTCAATATCCTAATTGAGAAAAGCCTCATAGCTAATAGGGATATACTCCTTTCTCACCTCCTTGAGATGAGCACTCCACATCCTACATACTTTAACTTAGTCCATCTAATACTACATCCAATCTGTACCCATCCACGTGAGTCACATCTAACCCATCCAACCACTAATCATAGATAGTCATCTACCCCTTCCTAGACTAGCAAAAATAAGCCCATCCTCGCCACCTCATTTATTACTAGTCTACTGACCCAATCATGTCAACAACCATTTGATCTAAAACTAAAGGTTTCCACATCCAAAACATGAAGTGAATATATCCCCTATACTCTTCTTCCTATATCATTAGAATACCTCTTATACCATCTTATTACCAATGACATGTGGTCTATCTGCCCATATAACATATTAATCCCACCAATCCTAAACCGTCTTGGTATAATGACAATCATTATTATACATATCATCAAACTAGGGGACATACCATTAATCGATGTCTTAATTTCCAAAACTATGTCCAAGACCTCATCATATATGGGTGGACAAGAAGAGGTATTATAAGATCCTATTCTTGATTATGATCAAGCCCTTCCCTTTCCAAGCCAAGATCAAGACACCACATCCATCTTCCATGGTCGCCCCATATTTGACAAATCCTCCATAAAAAATGAGTCTGTTCTCCATGAACCTAGTCCTCATGAGTCCTTCCATGGGCCTATTTTTTTTGAATCCATTGTTCCTTCATAATCTTCCTCTCACCCATCATATCAAAGATCCCACATTTAGAGGTTACTTATCGATAATGAATCTTATACTAGTAGCATTTCATCTTATACATCAGAGTCAACATCATAATCAATACAAGTGTTATTTGTATCAAGATTATGTTCAACATGAGCATTTCAATTAGATTCTTCATCATAAACATCATCCCTCATAGATATTGTAGTAGATGATGACTATGCCTATCTTTTTGAAGATACATCTAATTTGGATGAAAATCAATCACTAGGCATATATTTTGATCCCAATTAGGATAATGAATTCATAATTGAGTTTCTAAAAGCTTTATATGTCAAAGATTATCAGAATGGATCTGATCCTACCTTGGGAATGTGTCTTATAGATGGTTTAGTGATCATTTTGTTGATACTAAGGAGATCTTCTCTGATTTCAAAACTGGGTCTCTTAGGAACCCCTATCAAGACCATGTTGTCCCACCACCACTCATTGACTCATCTTACCATCTCCCTCACCTTCATCCATCATATATCCTTTTCTTCCCATCGATGATCATTTAATCACCTCTCTTCATAGGGATGAATAGGAACACACATCATTGGAACTTTCCTTGAGCCACATAACATGTGCCAAAAATACAAAGGTATAGGATCATATTCATAAAGTCATTCATAATAATTAAATCATATTTGAAGTCAAAATAAAGAGAAGTCAAAACATTAGCTTAATCAAAAAATGTCTTCCCCTAGTGAAGCCCAAATTTAGGTATTAGGGGATTATCAAAATCAAGATAATCATCATCTATTAAGTCAAAAATCAATCTTCTCTAGTGAATTCCAAAATTAGGCACCATGGGGTGGTCAAAGTCAAATCCAATTAGCAAATCAAAGTAATATCAAAATCACTATCAGTATGACCAATAATCCTTCAATAATTATATCAAATATGAATCACACAGTCAAAGTATCTTAGATCTCTTAAAGTCCTTTGTCAACTTGCACCAATCAAACCTAGAACATCCAACATGTCTAATGATGTGTGGGAATTCTAGTCCCACTCCTCAATCACTTGTCACACCATCCTATCATTATCTTATCATCCATTCAAGTCCAATATAGCCCCATCAACATCAATATCTAATACCTCACATCACCTTCCTACTTAGCATTGTCTCTCTTAAGGGTGATGAAGATACCTATCCTAGATATATGGAGGGGTAAAAATCAAGAGTCAATGGACATAAGGACATTAATACATCCAGTGGTGTCAATATGATCTTAGTATCACATCTCTCCAAAATAGGTGTTGGATAAAGATTCAACAAGTGTCAACATTTTTGCATCTCATACCCATATCTAATAAATCAAGATGCCTAAAAGTAAAAAAATCAAAAATCAAAATGTCAAAAATAAAAATAAAATAAATCATTTGTCTAAAGCTGAAAACTAGTCTTCTGGTACCTTAGGAAAGTACCATGATGAAAACAAGTTTTTGAAGTCATTGTAAAATAATATATTGTCCATATTGTACCTTAATAGTTGGGGGAAAAATCCATCCATTTCATATCCCTTTTCAATTCCCTATATGCCATCCATGACTATGTTATCCCTCTATCTATTGTACGTACCCATCATCTACCATCATATCATGCATCCTATTATGTCTCTCCTTCCTTTCAATGTTGACCTTTGTAAGGGAAAGGAAGATGTCTAGAGAATCTTTTTAGAATATTATTGGAATTGTTAGGAACCCCTTATCCAACGAAAGCACAATTGATTACTTTCTTATAATCAATTAAACACGGAATTATACCAGAATGATTAAGTAACTAGAAACTTGAGACAACAAAGAATTTGAGAGACAATACAGACTCTTGTATTAAATAATACTAGAAGAAAATACAATAAGGAAGATGCCACTTCTTCCTCCACCTCAAAGGTGTGCCACACCTCAAGACCTTCTTCCCTCTCTCTCTTGCTCAACCACAACCAACTCAACACCCTGAGTTGTTATCCCCTCCTTGAATGCTTCAGCTGATCTCCTTGACCTTACACCTGTAGATCTCCTTGACCTTGCTCCTTGCTTCAATGCTTTTACTTGCCTACTTGATTTTACAATACATGCCTCATGGGTCTTTAAATAGGATCCCATGCATACAAAAATAGAACTCTAATTACAATAATTAGACATGCAGCTCATGACTATAATTAGCCCCTAAACATGCAAACACTCGCTTCACTTAACTGAGTGTTCGTCAACAACAATTTTGGAACCACTACAAGCGATCGACGTCGGTCCCTGTCTGTCTAGTGCTGACCGACGTCGGCCAACTTCCTGCCAATGTCGGTTGCCTTCTGCACTGGTCATGACCGATGTCGGTCATGCTACCGACGCCGATACTTCTAGATCTTTAGCAACCTCCCTTCTTCGTGTCTGCAACAGTTGAAGCTTTTAGCTCCACACCCTAACAATCTCCCACTTAGAGATAAACAATTGCAACTGTACCTGTACCTGTACACCATCTATTTTGTTCCCTTGGCTCTGTATCCCTCTTCAAAGTCACTCTTGAAGACCAACCACCACAAAACCTGTGATGCAATCCCTATCACTTATGCCAAAAGAATTTTGCTGCTCCCAAATTCTTCATGACATACTTCTAAACCAACTTTACCCTTAGCTCAGAAAGCTCCCTATATATGAAACCCTGCAACAAGTAACACAATATAGTAACAGGATAATGTAGCTAATATTATCCAACCTGGTAAAGAAAAATACAATAGTCAAACCTCCATTGTCCTGTAGCCTAATCAAGACCATATACCATAGCCTTCTATCTCACGTGTCCATCCACTCTCTTCTCTAACATGGTAATCCATCCCTCATCCAGTGCTTTCTTTCAGCTGACAACTCCACCAATAAATACCTGTTTGGTTCTTCTCCAAGGACTCACACTCCTCATCCATGCCAAGCTTCCACTGTTTCTGGATTCTACCTGCATGGCTTCTTCCATCTTCCTAGTTCTTGACCATCAATAAGCAATATAAAGAAGGTGAACAATGAATATGAGGTTCACTTACCCTTTTTGACCTCCATATGGGCATTTGAGACTCCTTGACAGCTAGCTATCCACCCAACATCCGTTTCAATGACCGATCTCGGCCATCTCCCAGTCTGCTCTCGATCGATGTCAGTTCCCTGCACTGACCCTGACTGTCGACATCATTTCCCTGGCCGACGTCAGTGTCCCCCCTACTGACATCGGTCCCTACCTAACTAACGTTGGAATTCTCTGCCTGACTCTACCGACCCTGCTAGTCTGCACATGACCGATGTCGATATCTCCCTGATCGACGTCAGTCCCAAGTGACCAACATCGGTGTCTGTGTGTTCTTGTAAGTGATGAAATCTTCATCTATGAGATCATCTTGGATCAAAACTCTATCCATACTGCCCTACTCAGAATTATTCAGCCCCTGTGACTGATCTCTGTCCTTCATCTCCTCCATAAATACCAAGGCTTCTTTGTTCTTGTCAAAAGCATCAAATTTCCTTTTCCTGCAATGAACTCTATCTATGCTTTTTGAATCTGAACACATACCTTTTAAATCAAGAACGTCCATTCCCTTCTTATTCATGTGACCAAGCCTATTAAGCCACATCTTCAAATCTACAGTTGAAGTAGATAAACTAGAAGTAGAATCAGTAATACAAGCAGATAAATAAAGAGTACCTACTTTCTTACCTCTTGCTAAAACAAGTGCTCCCTTGGTAACCTTCCAAGAATCCGCTGTGAGGGTTATTGTGCACCCCTCATCACCCAACCTTCCTATAAAAACCAAACTCTGCTTCAGAACTGGGACATGCATAACCTCCTTCAACACCCATGTGTTGTCCATCTACAATCTTAGCTGCACTTTCCCTTTGCCAACTATTTGACAAGGCGTACCATCCCCTAAATAAAGCACTCCAAAGTTTCCCTGTACATACTCATGGAACAAATCTCTGTTTGGGGATGCATGAAAAGAAGAACCAGAATCTAAAACCCAAGATCTTACCTGACTATCCAAAGAAAGTATGAGAGCATCCTGTACCACAATATTTGCATCCTTTTCTTCTTCATTACCTTCATGTTGATTCTCTTTATCTCTCAACCAACACTCCTTCTTTGTGTGTCCTCTCTTTCCACAAAACCAGCAGGTAACACCTCTGGACTTAGATCTCCTTCCCACCTTCGACCTTGATTTCCCTTGCTCTATCTTCTCTCTTTGCCTTCCCCTACTTTCTGCACTTAGAGCATTCCCTGATGATTCACCTATGCTTCTCCTGCGTATTTATTCATTCAAGATCACAATCATAACATCATCAACTTTTAAGATTTTAGAAGCAGATGCAAAATTACTTACTACCATAACCAAACTATCCCAACTTTTAGGTAAAGAACATAAAATCAAGAGAGCCTTTACTTCATCATCAAGAACAATATTAACTGAAGCTAACTGGTTTACCAAACCATGGAAATCACTAAGATGAGTATGTACCGATCCACCTTCCTGCATTTGCAAAGTAAATAGCTGCTTCATAAGAAATACCTTATTAGAAGCCGAGGGCTTTTCATATAAATTTGCCTAGGATTTTATCAACTCTTCCGTTGTCTTGCACTGTGACAAGTTGGAAATCACAGACGATGCAAGGCTCAACCTTATGGAACCGAGAGCCTTCTGATCAAGAACACTCCATTCTTCATCCTTCATATCTATGGGCTTGCATGCAACCCCACCCAATGGTAAGTACAAATCCTTCTAATACAGATAATCCTCTATCTGCATCCTCTAATGTTGATAATTCTTGCCGTTAAACTTCTCCATTTGTAGCTTACTTTCTTCTGCCATTGCTGAACTCCCACTCAATCAAAAACCTTGTGAATGACCTGTAATCAACCAACAATAACCTGCTCCTTGCAAACCGTAGCTCTAATACCAACTGTTAGGAACCCCTTATCCAACAGAAGCACAATTGATTACTTTCTTATAAGCAATTAAACATAGAATTATACCAGAATGATTAAGTAACTAGAAACTTGAGACAACAAAGAATTTGAGAGACAATACACACTCTTGTATTAAATACTACTAGAAGAAAATACAATAAGGAAGATGCCACTTCTTCCTCCACCTCAAAGGCTTGCCACACCTCAAAGGCTTGCCACACCTCAAGACCTTCATCCCTCTCTCTCTTGCTCAACCACAACCAACTCAACAACCTGAGTTGTTATCCCCTCCTTGAATGCTTCAGCTGATCTCCTTGACCTTACACCTGTAGATCTCCTTAACCTTGCTCCTTGCTTCAATGCTTTTACTTGCCTGCTTGATTTTACAATACATGCCTCATGGGTCTTTAAATAGGATCCCATGCATACAAAAATAGAACTCTAATTACAATAATTAGACACACAGCTCGTTACTATAATTAGCCCCTAAACATGCAAACTCTCACTTCACTTAACTGACTATTCGTCAATAGCAGTTATGGAACCACCATAGGTGACCGACGTCGGTCCCTGTCTGTCTGGTGCTAACTGACGTCGGCCGACTTCCTATCGATGCCAGTTGCCTTTTGCACTGGTCATGATCGACATCAGTCATGCTGTCAATGCTGGTACTTCTCGATCTTCAGCAACCTCCCTTCTTTGTGTCTGCAACAGTTGAAGCTTTTAGCTCCACACCCTAACAAGAATATCCTCGCAATTGACACTCTAGTAACTAATCATCTAGTTCCTTCATGATGTGGTTAGTGGTAATCCCTACTCCATTTCTTCCTTGGTCCTCATCCCCTTTTCAACATCACCCCCATCCTTTTGTCATCCCCTCTATTATTCCATCCATATTTATCTTGCTTGCTAGGCCTAGTATTCCCTTTTCTAGTAACCACCTTTGTATATTGTATATATATATATATTCTAAAAAGACCTATTTTTTTTGAAATATGTCAAAATTCCTTAAGTCCACAAGATCCAAAAAATCTAAGTTGTCATGTCTTATGTCATCTTCTTATCTAATGTCTTAACCATCTTATCTTGTCTTATATCCTAATCATCTTATCATCATAATCATCTTGTCCTATTGTATTCATCAACCTTATCCTAATCCTTGTCCTTTGTATAGTCTAAATCCATATCCTTATCCAAATCCATATCCTCATCCAAATCATTAGTCCATTCCATGTCTATATCTTATCCAAGTTCCTATCTTTAATCTAAAATCACATCATCATCATCATCATGACCAACTTATTCCAACTCATCACTTAATCAATGATCCTATCAAATCTCATCCAGACCATTAGACAAGACACAATGACACTACATGTAGATACTTATGTCTACTACTTGTCTGCTCTATGTTATTTAGCTTGTTTGCTTCATGTATATATCTTGTTTATCTTATGTTTTTTTGTTTATGTCTCCTTTTAATCTTGCATCATGTCTCTTTTTTACTATTGATAAATGAATAAGGATGATATGATGACGACAAAATCTATCATGATTCTTTTAGGTGCCCTTAGTGATGCAAAGTTTGCTATTTGCCCTGCCATATACTTGGGCACAAAAACCTCTTGGTCATACTTATATCTTAGGGCCTACTGCCATGTGCTATATTTTATCAGATTGCTTAGACTATGATGATACTTATAAAAATAATGATGGCCTTATCATTTCTCCTAATGATATCATCATCTTCATCCCATCATCAAGTCAATCATCCAAGTTTACTAATCTAATACCCAAGCATTCCCCCAAGTCATTTTATAATCACATCTATATCCTCCAACAAATCATCTATCATCTCTCTAGTCATCAACATCTAACATCTCATCTCCCATAATTTATCCTAGTCCTCTCTCCTCATGTCCAATATCTAATTCACATCATCATCTGTCTTGTCATTTATCATCTAGTCTAAACTACATTGGTTGGTGGTCTTTTTAGATTATGTACGCAATGCTTAGTCACATAATGTGCCTGAGGTCAACTCGACCACTTTCCCTTTTTTACCCATCATTAATAATCACATGTATCTTATCCCTCATCATCCTCAAGTATTAAATCAGTCAAATCCTTGAGCTATAATATCAATCATTAATCAATCACTATAATGATCAAACACTATATCCACCATCATCTCCTTAATCTTTTCATCAATCACCTACACTTGTCGATTGGTCCCAACATATAAAAACATCCTTATTTTTTTCCATTACTTATCCATCATCAATGTTTGGTTATTTTATCATCTATCACTCCCTTGCATGTGTCATTACTAGGGTCATCATTGTTATTAATCACATTATGGCTCATTGGTTCGATGTCATGCAGTGTATTGGGTTACTCGATCAATCTCATTTCATCTATCTCCTTTCCTTCATCATATCACTCAATTTTATCTTTTGAGTTATACCCATCATTAATCTTCTCAAATAATTATCTTATCTTTGGCCTAATACTCTCCCAGCATGTGTCATTTCTTGGGATATGTTGGCATCTCATGGCCTTTATCATCTTGGTTTGTAGCTCTCCCTAGAATTTGTCTTTGCTTTGGATATGTCAAAAGCTTACAACCTTTCATCTCATCATCATCACCATTTTTTATCCTTATGCATATGTCTTTTTTAGGGGCATAATCCATTTGTAGTTCACTACTCAATTTGAATTTATTTTCTTCATCATCTATCTCACATCTATCATCCCATCCCCTTATCTCTCCATCGCATCCCAATCCTCATTTCCTATTTCAAGTGGCTATCCATCTCATTCTTTCCCACATGTCCCCTCAAGGGGGCATCTTATCCACTAACATCATCTACTAACATTCATCTATGAAATAGTTTTTCTTTGAAATACCATTACTCCTTCCACTTCATCCACTCATAATGCCCTTTTAAAGATGGCCAAAATGTATGCACCTAAATATGCTCACCATAAACATTTTACTAATCTCACTATTTATCTTAATTAATCCCTAACTATAGTATTAATTAAATAAATAAATCCCATCCGCATTCATTATTTATCCATTAACCTTATTCCTATCCCACTTCTTCATTAATATACCTAATCCCCTATTATCCACTAACTTATCTGACTTATCCATTATTTAGGAATTTAAAAATCCCATGACCCACCTACCTTGTCCTATTCTTAGGCTCGGCTACATCCTTAGTCCCCAATCACCTATCATAATCACCTAATATTATTACTTATCCCCTAATAGATTCTAGAATTATCTAATTCTAGAATCATCTCTAACTTGGCCTTTCTTCTTGAGAAGCCTCTATTCTAGAGGGTTCCAAGGAATTTTTAATTCCTTTTTAATCCTTCATATAAACTAACTACATGAACTATAAATCAATAGAGGAAGCCATACAATCTCCATGCCAAATCCATGAATCCACTTAATCCTTGAATCCATAATCATAATCATTGATCATACCATCACCATGTCAAAATTTTGAGTCTAATTACAATCAACAACTCAATAATTTAGTTTAAAGATCTTAGAGGGAGGATAGGAGAAGCAAGAAATTGGTAAAAGTTATATAGTTGATTTTAATTTGCTTCCATAATCTCTCATATTATGTGTATTGTGTATTTTAGGTCAAATTCCTATGTTTTGGTAGATTTTATTCATTTGCTCAAAATTACAATCACACAAATCCACATCATATATGATAAGATCTATGATTTTTCGATTTAAATTTATTTTTGAGATGATGGAACTCTTACTTAGGTCATTCCGATGGTAATGTGCATATATTAATATGTATTATCTATAGAACTTCAAGAGTTAAAATTACATTTGAAATATATATTTATTCTTAACCCAACCAACATTATGAATGCACTTCCCAAGGCACCTTCTTTGATGAGAAATTATAATCTCTGTTCTATTTATTTTTGCAAGTGATATCCCCATAGTTTTCATTTTGTTCAGTCCACTGTAGGTCCAACACAAACCATCTCTAGATTTTATCTGTATACTATTGTATGGATGCATACTTTAAGAAAAATTATAGACCTTTTTAGACATTTTAGAGTTCAATGCCACTCATGGAACCTTCCTTAGATAAAATATTGATAATAATTATTTTTGTTTCAATAATAGTTTTAATATTTTTATTCTTGATCTTTTACAATAATTCATGATAAAAAAGGCCATTAAAATAATTGTGATTCCCCACACTAGGGTTGTTGTAAGTGATCTCACTCTAGATTAGATATTACAATATATGTTTTTACAAAGTGTAACTATAAATGTATGTGGTGTTAGGTTTTAAGTAAGGTCAACGAATAAAATGTATGAAATTTCATATCTTTTTTTAAGATATGTAGGGTTGCAAACCATTATTTATGCTCATACACCTCATATACTAGAGTTTTGTAGAATGAATCAATAATAAAATATGATTTTTTCAATTTGTGGTTCTTTATCAAATACTAAGCATATTGTGGGTGTGATTGTAAGTTCTTGTTCCTCGAATACAAATCATGTTGCTTATGAATAAACTATAACATCTAAATTTGCAAAGCTTGCCCCAATGACCATCTAAAACTGTGTTGAAATGCTTTTCTTCATCATTTTAAAACATCTATGACCCTGTCAAATCCTTTTTTCCTTGAAATTTAAATGCTTTTATGACCTTGCTAGTACTTTGATATCTTGAAGTTACTCAAATAACTACAAACCTATTTCATCCTTTTTGTACCTTCAACATGGTGAACTGATCATGGTTTTTAAGCCTATTAGGCACTCGTGGAACTTGGGGGAGTTCTTCCACTCCCTTTCATATCCAATGGACATGAAAAGTTGGTTAAATTACATTTATTTCTTTTTAAACTTTATCTTTGTTCATCCTTTATTTTTGTTTGAATATTATAGGAGAATAATTGATCCTTTAGATATTTATTAAACTTTGGATAATGACTCTTTTTCCAAATTTAGTTTTTCATTTTGGATGTGATTCATCTCCTCTTGCAACTCCAATACCCTTTTCTTAAGGATCCCTTTACTCAAACATAGTATTGACATTTTTTGAAGTGGTAGTACCTCCATTATAAAATAATTTAACATCTTGTCTTATCATAATGTTCAAATATTGTATGAAAAAACAAAAGGCATATCTTTGTCTAGTCTTTATTTGAAAATGATTACCTAGATATAGCATGTTTTGCTTCTTTTGTCTAGATCTAATGCACATGTGTAATACCCATAAAAATGTGTAGATGAACCTTATAGGAAAGTTACCATTGGTTTTATAGATCTAGAAGTGTGGAGGGTATGGTCATGCTTAGTTGTTGTTGCTTGAGGTCTGAATTTATATGTGAACAACCTTGCGCTCACAAATTTCACAAATATAAGATGGTAATAAAACCATTATGAGAACAAGGGGGAAAGTATAGAAAAATTATACCATTACTTTAAAAAATAAGGAAAGAAATTATTAGTTCTTACTGACCTTTGAAAAATGTTACATCATGTATCCCAAAAAACACATTTATTCCCAATGTCTCAAACACATGTTTATACATACATAAAATTTCCAAAATACATCTTTAGGGTTGATTGATCCTCTTGGATAAACCTTCCATCTCAAATGTGAAGATTAATATCTTAAAAATCATGGTCTCCTATATTATTTTAGTGATCAACTCTCCCATTGCTATGAAGTTGTGGTGTTGAACAATATTCAATATGAACAAAGTTGTAGTGTGGACTACATACATGACCAATTTAAAAAGTGCAAATAATGAATTATACTTTGAAGAATAAAGCTTGGAATAAAGATATATACCCAAACCTTTAATCAATTTGTCCTTCCCTTTGGCATACCTATCAGAGTTATTGCTAGAATTTGGATAATGCGAATGCAATGGAGACGTGATCACACGAGATGAAGCCAGTACACATCACATAGATGCTAAAGCAATTTGAAATTATACAAGAAGACAAATTGCACAAGAAAAATAGGAGAAAACCTAATATTTGATTAACATGAGATGACCAAAGTGAAGAATACATATAGGAGAGCCCATAAGTAACTCCTCCACAAAAGGTGGTCAAGGCACCCCAAGAATAGACTGTAACTCCTCTATGAAAGGTGATGACAAGGTGCTAAGAATAGAGAAGTAACTCCCATACCCAAAATAACCAGTTAAAGGAGTTACTTATGACATTCTTATGACACCTATGACACATCTATGACACACATCTCCACATAAGCTAGTCTATCCCACTAATGTAGGAAAACTCCAAGTATGCACAAATATAATTTCCCTAATTAAATAATAGGGAAAAATAAAAACCTACACTAATAATAGCATTTTAGTGTGTTGGCAACCAATATGTCAATTTTTTTTTATAGTTCATATAGAATATTTAATGTTATAAACCATAATCCAAACAATCTCGTATGCAAATTTTTGTATGTTGGAAACTAATACTTTGAATGTTGAATGTTCCACACTTGTGAGGGATGATCCACAAGGAAACATTTTCCTACAAGAAAATTATGCTGAGATGGAGTAGATTGTATGTAATTTTATATTTTACCATTAAAGTGAATTTTTTAGTTTGATTATTTTTTGTTGATGGTAATCAGTTGTTATATCACTTATTTTAAGACAAAAAATAATATCTAGTCACCTTTAAATGCATGCCTCAAGTTTAGATATTATTGTCGACTTGATGAAGATCCTAAGATAATTTTAGATGGTGCATCCACTAGTGGGGTTGGGATTCCTAATGGGTCAAGACAACCATTATGTGGGTACCAATATCCCATAGTAGAATGTTGGTGGGCATTAGATTATTTTTTGAATTCAACTACAAATGAGGGAATAACACATGTAATTTTAATGATGCTCTATCTATTATCCATGCCAAATTTAGTATTACTTTTGCATTTGTATAATAACCAATATTTATTAACTTTGCATCCACTTTATTATTTGTTATGTTGTGTTTAATATTGATGAAAGAAGGGGAAAAGTGGAGCCAAGGTGATGAGGGTGTTAATGACCTGCATAATGAGTTTGTTTCCTAATTTGTATGAGAACCATTGGCCGTACTTAATCTTTTTTCATTCCTAATTTTCATAGATGTTTCTTTTTGAATTCTTAGAATAGTCAATAATATACCACTTTTAACACACCGTATGATTTTATATGTTATTTTTTGTATTTTACCTAGAGGGGGAAAGCGGAGCCATGATAATGAGGGTGATAATGACTTACATAATGAATTCATCCCCAAAAATGGGTGCATTGGTTTTACTTATTCTTCTTTCCTTCATCATGCTCATGCATGTTTTTTATTTTATATATATTTGGATTGACATGTATATGTCAACCATTACAATAGGACTAGGTGGAATAGGAAAAGCTCAATGATAATGCCAATGAGGATGTCAAATATGATGATGATAGTGATTGGTTTCTAGACACCTTGCAATCTGATCCGAAGGAGGAGGAACCAAAATCTATACTGACATTTTCTTGTTTTCGAGGACATTTTCTTTAGTTTGTTGATTTAATCAATTTTTATGCTTTTAAACTAAAATGATTTTTTATTGAATGACAATTTTTAGGAAAATATAAGACTATGGATATGTGTATCATGAATGATAATTTCAATATTGCTTTTTATCCCATGCATCACATTTTATGATGACAGTGGTCATCTATTTTGGTCACTATCCAAACTAAACACTCACTGTCTTAATATGCATGGTCGACCACCCATTCCAAGGAGGCCCCCAGGGCATTTTGATAGTGGGAAAAGGAAGTTGAGCATAAGAGCATAAATTAAAATACAAATAAAATGCAAGATAATAGACTATTCTTAAAAAATCAAAGCATCAAAAAGAGAGATAGGCCGAAAAGATCATGAATGGTGAGGGAGAATGTCTCCCAATTATGTAATCTTAGTGAGATAACCTTGAAGGATATAAATTACCAAATGAATTCAATTGAAAAATTTGGAATAGAGAAGGCAATCTTACATAAGGTGAAGCAACTATATTGAGAAATGAAGTGAGAACGATAAAGGGTGGAGCAAGGGCAAGGTGCAGGTAATAATGGACGTTCGGTTAGATGTAATTTGTTGAATGGTTTGCATACAATAAAATTGAAGTTAAAATTAAATTTTTGAATATTAAAATTTATATTTCCATAGCAATCATCATCAAAAAATTGAGATAGATGACCCTTATACCCATTTTAATGATGATGATGATGACATTACTTTGAGGGAGTACCTTTCACAAAAAGGTAAAAGGGTTTGTGAGGGGACCTCAAAATAATAAATTGGTGAGGGGACCACAAAAATAAATTGGTGTAATCTAAGATGTCTCATGTAAGTAAATCAATGAATATGTCCAAAAAAATAATTATTATAGTTCTACTTTTCACTAACATTGATCTAATATTCCTTATTGGTCCTTTGTAAAGGAATGACATAGAGCAAGCACATGAACCTGAGGTTATTATTTTTTTGAGTGCAGACACTGGAAATGATGAGGATAATATCAATGTCAACACATCTTGCATGGACTCTTCTTCATACACACATGGTTGTACCATTGCAGTTGTATGCCTCAAGTTGTAAGCAAGTGAAAGGTACCATAATATTTCTTGAGCAGGGCCAAATTTGTGATGGTGTGCCTACCCTGAAGAATTATTGTATTGTTAATATTTAGAGGGTTTTGCATGAATAACTAGATCCACTACCGTATTTTAGGACTAAGGAGGACAAGCCATAAAATAATGTATACTCAGATCAATTTGGCCTTGTAGCAATGTTAGTATTTATAGATCCATTAGCGATATACAATAATAATCAAAGGTATCCATGGTGGACATCATTTTTTATCCCATTTGGTTTGATTGAACACTAGAATTTTTATATTTTGACTATGTTGTATCTTATAATTTGATATAGGATTTGGATGGAGATGAGATGACATCATCCAAAGCATTATGAACCATTTCTTGGTTGTATGATATTCAATTTTTATTTAGTAAACCAATAAGTTTTTCTTCATGTTGGTGTCTTATTCTTACTTTTATTCAAGCTTTATAACCTTTAAAATTTGAAATGTAGGTGTCTTCTTGGCAAGGTGACATATACATATACTTGCATTCATTGCTCATCCACTTCCACTTTTTATGTTTGATAAGAGGTTTTATGGCCATGTACTTGGACATGATTCTTTATATATATATATATTATATTGTCATGATATGTATGACATGTATGATGTGTAATGATACATATTATTCTGACATGATATTTTAATATAAGTGTTTCATTTGTGAATTATGTTGGCTAAGAAGTGTTTTATTTATATATGATTTAAGTAATACTTTGGTGGTTAATATTACATTTAGTGGTGTATTGCATGATGGTGCATGGTTAAATGACACAATGATGTTCACATGTACTCATGTTTATATGTATGATACATAATGATGTTGACATGTAATCTATCATGTTCACATGTTTACCTTATTTTGTTTTCAATGTTAAAAATGTTAGTAATCATGTGCACATGTTCACATGTCACTATGTATGTTGACAAGTAACCATGGTGGGATGGAGTGCAATATAGGATTTTGTGCATGACTTGTCTGTTTTCCCTCCACTCATCTCATTTTTTTAAGGAATAAAATAGCTCTGATATTGCATGTTAGGATCAATAAGCTATATCCTACTGTGAAAGTAAATAATATAGAAAAACAAGCTACAAAATAAAGAGACAAGGGGGAACACATTACACAAGAGATTAATAAAACCCTTACAAACAAGCAAGGGAAAAATACATGGGCAAAATGGTAGCTTTCAGACTTCATATTAATTAGCATTAATCTCTTCTTCTACAACAACTCCTCCAAAAAATCCTTCAGTGCTAACAACCAAGCACTTAATGCCTACACCTAAAGCATTTAGGTTGTGAACCAAGCATAACATAGCCTTCAAGATCCAACCTCCAAGCATGCAAGCTCAAGATTTCATGGATCCACTAATTGGATAAGAAATACAATGGGAGCGCTTCATGCTTTATAGTATTTACAACATAAAATAGAATAAGAGAGAAAATAAAGAGAGAGGAGAAAATACACCATCCTATAGTGGGGGGCATTGTTCATGAATAAGGAACCAAGTCAAGATTTGAATGGCATCTCATGATGTCCCTTTAGCCACTCCATGTGCAATCCAAAGTGTTATGCCCCACTTCACATGTGACCTAAATCTAGAATAGTGATCCTTGTCCTTCACTTTCCCATGCACATTCACATGAGTCAAAAGATTCCCATTTTTTGACTTCATACAATAATAGTCCATAGACAAACTGCACCCCATAAGGACATGCTTAAGTGGAATCATGAGATCCACTATCATCATGTCCTCACATGCATCCAAAAAATCTAACCCATGTTACTAAGTGGATAAATGCACCCCATTTCTCTTTCCTCATTATTTCAAAATGAAATATGCTCTATGTGCCATGCCACCCACCATGGGCCATGCCACATCACTAACCATCCACATCACCAACATGCCACATCACCATAAATAGTGGCCATGAGTAGTGATGGTAAATATTGATTCAAGAATAGTGACTATGAATAGTGACTTCAAACCTAACATACTCCACTTGATGTCAATATACATAGGATTTTACTACACTTGAGTAATCTACAACTAGTTGTCTATTAATGCCCACTGATGCCCTAACATAAAACTAGTAGAAGTTTTCTTGCACTACTAAAAATTCTCAGCCTTGATCAGTTTTGTCAACATCTACTCCTCCATAGTAGATTGCAGCACCTGAAGTGACTCTTCAGTTTTTCATAACATAAACCAATCCTCCTATTAGGATTTTACCATGAACCACTCACAACTCCCATTGCTTGGAAATATCTAGTTTAGTGCTCACCATGGCATCACAAGGACTCTTACTCTTGATGAATCTAATACATATGACACAACATGTCTTCTCTACTATTATAGGACATTCCTGGTAAGATAACTAACAATGTAAGAAGTGGGGTACTTCCTTGCTTCCCCATCCTTGTGCATATCCATCCTTGGTTTACTCTTTTTACCACCTTCATCAAGTCCTTATCACTTGAGCCATCATAAAAATGATCATGTTGGCGCTTGAATCTAACATGTCAATTACACATAACAAAAACATTTGATAAAACCTTAAATCTTTATGAAGGTACTGAATCTCCTAGACTCCCTCAGCATGTCTGCTAGAAACCTATATAATGATTTATTTGAAATATAAACCAATAACTTATTTTGCCTCATCCCCTATATATTTATCTCATCGAGAGAGATAATCATGTAGGAGTCATACTACTCCAACTCCTTGAACAAAAAATAGTGCACCTATCACTCTTGATAGTAGTGAGGAGAGAAGATCTCATAGAAGTCAAAACTAGACTTCTCCTCATAGCCAACAATCTATCAACATCACACAAGTTCACTAGACTACACATCTCTGAAGAAGTCATCATGTTACTTAGTGCATCATTGCACCTACTAATTTTTCAAGCCTCAAGAATAGATCTAAAATGCATCATGCTCTACTATATATCCAAACACATGACCTTCTCCTTATGGGAACACCAGGTCTCAATTTTTCTTATGTATTTAGCTTTCAACTACCAATCATGCCAAATATGACACAAGTGGACCAATCATAGCTTTAGGGAAATCCACATGCTACTCAGTGCACTAATTCACCTACTAAGTTTTTGAGCCTAAAAATACATCCAAAATGCATCACTGCTCTACCACATGTCCAAACACATGACCTTCTCCTTTTAAGAACACCAGGTCTCACTTGTTCATCTGAATCTTCATCTTCCTCATCCTCAACTACTTCAAAATAGGTACAACTTTAGGTTTATTTATACTTCCTTCCTTTACATGGATCTTTGTTATCAACATCTCGACTAATAACATGTGGTTAGTAGGATACCACATCATACACACCTTCCTCTTTGTTTCCAAGAACAACCATAAGGTCATCACCTTGTCCTCATCCTCTTCCAAAGGAGACCAACTTACTCATTAAGCTAAATAATTGCTTTATTTTCAACAGGAACACTGTGTAGGCTTTTGACTTGTCTGGTAAAGCTTTTTTAGCTTTCTCCTCCAGTCATTTATAAGATTCTCCATGATAATATGAAGAGAATAGGATCTTCACCAAGAGATCCTCCACCTTGCTCCATAGAGAGTTACCTACCAAAATTTTTTTTTTTCTTCATGTCATCTTGACCTTGGTCTCTCCTCCTGTCATAGTAGCTCCCACTTGTACAAACTAGCCAATAATAAAAAACACTCTCACATGGAGTTTTTTACCATGGATTTGATATTAACTATTAGGAATAAAATAGCTCTAATACCTTATATTAGGAATAAAATAGCTCTGATATTACATGTTAGGATCAATAAGCTATATCCTAATGTGCAAGTAAATAATTCAAATTAATAAACTACAAAATAAAGAGATAAGGGGGAACACATTAAACAAGAGATTACATGGAGAACCCTTGAAAATAAGCTATGGAAAAAACCACAAGTAAAATGGCAGCTTTTAAACTTCATATTAATTAGCATCAATCTCTTCTTCTACAATAACTCCTCCAACAACTCATTCAATGCTAACAAGAAAGCACTCCATGCTTATAGCTGAAGCATTTAGGTTGTAAACTAAGCATAACATAGCCTTCAAAATCAAACCTCTAAGCATGTAATCTCAAGCTTTCATGGATCCACTAACTGGATAAGAAATACAATGAGATAGCTTCATGCTTTGTAGCATTTACAACATAGAAGAGAATAAGAGAGAAAGCAAAGAGAGAGGAGAAAATGCACCATCCTATAGTGGGGAGCACTATTCATGAATAGGTAACCATATCTCCCCCATGTGCAAAGTCAAGATTTGAATGACATCTCATGATTCCCCCTTGACCACTCTATGCGCACTCCAAAGTGTTATGCCCCACTTCACATGTGACCTTAATTTATCATAGCGATCCTTATCCCCCACTTTCCCATTTAAACTCACATGAGCTAAAAGATTTATAAATTTTGATCTCATCCAACAGGAGCTCACAAACAAATTTCACCCCACAATCACATGATTAATTAGAATCATGAGATCCACTATTATCATGTCCTCACATACATCCACAAAATCTAATCCATGTGACTACATGGAGAAATGTGCCCCATTTATCTCTCCTCATATTTTCATCATGAAATATAATCCATGGGCCATGCCACATAACCAATTATCCATATCACTAACCATCTATGTCACCAACATGCCACATCACCATGAATAGTGATGGTGAATAGTGATTCATGAATAGTGATTCATGAATAGTGACTGTGAATAATGACTTCACATCTAAAAATTTCTTGTCTTAATTTATTAAGGCATTCAATCAGTAATTGAGAAAATGTCTATGGACTATGGCTCAAAGTAGAGGAAGATGGAGGGCGAGGATTATAACACTTTTATAGATCATAATGAACATGTTGGAGGTACATATTCATGGATTCTATGTAGTTTTTTGTTGTTTGTAAATATTTTAGACATATTAGAGCTTGTATATTTTGGTTTGTTATCACACCTATAAAATATTGATTTTATAGTTTGAAGTCTGAAGTAATAACTACTTTATAATTTCCTATTTGTATGGAAAATTGTAAAATGCCATGTTGGATATTAACTCAATAGCCTAAAAGAAGCACGATGATATAAGGACACTTCACCCGAGTCTAAAATAATAATAGAGCATTGTAGTGTAACCATCAATAATAGTGAACTTTATCTATCATTTAGGACTAACCCTTTTTCTCTATCTAACAATGCAAAATCTAATGCAAGGGAGGGAGATATGTCAATTTTGATTACCTATCTGTGGATGTCAAGAGTTTTAATATTGTTTTCCAACTTAGCTTGTGAGATGTAAGATGAAAGAAAGGTTAGTTTAAAGCATTCATATTTATCCATCTATTATATCATTTTTACCATTTAATTAAATCACGTTTTGGTATCTTTAGTTATCTACGATACATATCACATATTGTGATAATAGGATATGCTACCCACAAGTTGAATCACACCAACCCTATAAGATTACTTCATACGAGTATGGAGGAATCATGGATATTGGTCTAATGATTTTTTTGGTTCTATGTCATACATCTTATATTGTGATTATTTTTTAAAACTATCTTAATATTTTTGGCCCTCTTTCAAAGGATGACAACTCTTAGACTTGAGACACTCTGAGGACTGCCTTGGACTATCTACTTGATTACTTCCTTTTTAAAACCTCTTTGTAAAAGCCGTACAAAATTTAAAGAAAGTTGAAAACATATTATGTAATGAACACTGAAAACATAAGAAAGCCCAAGGAATGAATTTGTATTTGGAATTTTCCTATTCACATACTTTTCATATGTTATAAACTTGTTATGTTGTATTTTTTTTATGTTGTTTGAATTTTGATTGAAAGTCATAATTCACTTAGTTGTGTATTTTTGTATGGGTCCTTACAAATGAAGATGATAATACAAATGCTCAAATGTGAAAAAACATGGAAGAAGATATTGTGAGGATGAGATGCAAAGGTAATTTGTCAGTAAGAGATCATTTTGGTCTTAATCTCTCACTGTATTACTAAAAAATACATCTTTCACTATGGAAAACTAGTTTTTGTCCAAGCTTCTTAAAAGCACAAGGACAACCATTAATAAGTTGGAAATACCACTAGCTAAGAAAAACATAGTGGTTCAAGTGTTACATTATACTATTCTTGTACTTAGGGGAAACAAGATGGAACTTGAAAAAAGTGTATCAATCTTGAATCTACCAATGCCTACACAAAATCACAATGTGACTATAGGGCAGAGATAGTCAAAGGCCCTACAAATAAAGCACAATGGATTGGTTTCCATATATGAACAAGATTTGTACCTTTTGAAGGCAGAGTGCAAGATCATGTTTGGGAAAGTGTATAGGATAATTCAAAGTATCATTGGCATTTCAGAGATGAACAATGATAATTAGTTATGCATATTTACTTATGTGACCGATATGTTTTGTATGATTATAAATTTATTTGGAAAGTTACCAAAAAATTTCCTAGTACTTGATAAGCTTGCACATTATGAACATTTTTTGAATGCATTGTTCCTTGTTTCTAGAATATAAATTAAAAAAAAAGTGACCTTGTCCATCTCCACAATATAAATTCTTTTAATTTAGATGATGCAAATTTTTGTATTGTTTCTTAGAATTTTGGAGATGAAAAATGACAATTAGTTATACACATTTAATTTTGTTTGATTGAGCTTAGACTATATTTTGGATTTCATAGGATGTTGAATATATGTTTCACTCACCTCCTGAATGGAAATGTGGTGAATGGTGTGAATGTTTCCCTTGTGGCTATGTTGTATTTATCATCATAAGATAGATTTCAAGTCATATTTAGTATTTTTAGATGTTTACATGACACTTAATGCATATGCATAATTTTGAGGATGTAATGTACAAGTTCATTTATCTTGAACATATCTATTGAAAAATATATATCAGTTGTATCTGGGCATTTCATTTTTCATAATTCATATTTGGTTGACTGGAATTTTCATATTGGTTCATTCTCTCTTCTTTGATCAAAATAATTCAAATGTTTGGAATAATTTTTTAAAGGAAATGATATCTTTTTCTTAAAGTACAATTTTCTTCATCGATGATCATCATAACTTGTGAATACATAGTAGTTGTTAGAAATAGTTACGATAGGACATCATTATTGAATCGAATAAATGGAGTCTACCATTGCATGTGGTGAATATATTTAAATGAGTTGGCACAAGTCACTAATTATTTTTTTCCTATTTATCTCATCCTTCATAATCTATATATTATAAATTATAACATACCTCTACCTATTTATTAGAACCATAATCTGTAGGTGGTTCTAGTATTAACTTATCTGCTCTTTTTATCATGTATAAATGGATATTGTGCTTGATTTGCCCTCATTTTTAACATATTATTTTGAGCAAACATTTTGTTTCCATTATACATTTTGACTTGATAATTATTATTTGATGTTTTGAGATGGCCTTACTTGGTGCTATGGTAACTATGAAATAAACCTCAAATGAAAGCTACCACAAATCAAATGGATGGTCTTGTTTGAGAGAGAATATTGGAAGTTATATTCAATTTTTTTTTGTTATGATTTTTGAAGCAATATTTAGGGCTTGATTTTGTAATTATAACTTTAGAGAACCTTATTATACATCATTAGTTTTCCATTTTGAGAGTAGTTTTTGCTAAATTTTATCAGTGAAAATATTTTATCAGATGATTTACCTTCATACACATCATCTCATTTGGCTAGTTTTTCCTACTATAACAACTCATTTTTTTCCCTATTTGGAATAGTGGTTATGGGTCTTCATTGTGGTTGATTGTTAATAAAATCTTATATTTACAATTTTTATTCATAGGGATGAAATCCTTCAATGCAAGAGTTAATGTTGATTGAGGAATTATTTTTTATTGAAAGTGAAGTGGAGTATTTCGAAAGGGACTCTACCCTTACATACAAAAGCCACATTCCAAGACAAAAGTACTAGAATGAACCAAAGAGGACTTCTCAACCAAATAGAAACTAACCAAAGGATGGATCACAACTAGCTCACAACAAAATCACAACAAAGGCCAAAAAAAAGTGGATAACACAAACATCAAGGAAACAAAAGATCTTACCCCCTAAGGGATGCATTATAATTGTCCAAATTTTTTTTTAGAGTGTTTTACATAGTGATAAGTTGTTAATCTCTTCCCTTGGACATATCTTTTCCTCTTTTGGGCTTCTTACTCATGCTTTCACCCTTATAATTCTTTTTAATTAGCGACACAAGTACCCCCATACTAGCAAGACAATTGCTAATCATGGAATTATTATGTTCCACTAGATATTTGAGATTATGTTTAAGAGATATGTCATGCTCTTCTAATTTGCTGACTCTTTTTTCTATCCCTCTCACCTAACTAGCCAAATCTTGAAATTCATATTTGTTTCTGGGCATTTTTTTGGTGCCCAAGCCATTTTTAATGGAATCTTTGATCAAGATTTGATCCTTTTGGAACCATATTAGGAAAGATATATGTATTTATATTTCCTTCCAAAGATATTTGAGATTATTTTGTTCCTTATCAATAACATTCTCCACCTTATTTTCCCCAACTTTTTTTTTTCTCTTGGCATACTCCTTTTCTCTATTGATGGTGAGGGATTCTTGAGTCTTTAGGAGGTTAAGACTCTCAAAAACATATTCTAACCCATATTTGTTGTCCCTATCATTTCAATCTTCAACACTTGATGCTTTTTTTGTAGAGGTTTTATTAGGACCATCCCCATCTTTCTTCTTAGAAGGCTTTTTTCTTCATGATCTTTGAAGCTATTTGGTAGGTACATTTAAGATAGACTTATCTACTTCTCCCACATAGGGTAGATGGTTTGGGATCATGTACTTATATTTACCATACTTACACATTAATAATATCATTTCTTGGTGTAGAGGAAACCTCCCTTCCTTTTTTTGACTATAAAACTGAGATTTCCATAGAACACAAGATGTAGTAGGGAACACTAACCAAGAATTGATGCCTAGAGAGAATTAGGAAAAAAAATTAAAGGTAAGAAATAAATTTTACCTCTCATCAAAGGTGATGAATTTCATAATCTGTTTGGCCACAACATTATAGGGTCAAGGGATGGAATCTCTGAGATAACTATGTTGGAATGGAATTATTTTTTCCCCCTTAGTTTAAAAATTCTTGATTTAACCCTTGGTATCTATGTTGGTTTTGTATAAATTTATATCTTCCATATTCATTCCATTAACCTAGCTAGTGTTTTCTTTAGTTACCTTGAATTGAAACCCTTGGATCTTGAAAACTCTATCATCCCATCCCTCAAAAGACTTCTTAGAAATATGGGGGTTGTATCCTTCAATTTTTTTGATGAAATTTAAAAATACTCTAACTTGGAGGATCTCCCACATCTACAAGTCTCTAGCTAATGTCTCCACTAAGGATGGCTCTACCCAATGTAGATACCCTCCCACTCTATTTACTCCCTAATTATCCCATAAATAAGATTATGTAATGAAGAAAGGGAAATTGAGGGCCTCCTTATTCCAAAACTCATGCTAGGAGGTATGATTAATCTTCCACCTAAGTCAATTAATCATGATGTAATATCTAATGCATGTTTCTGCATGA
The DNA here is from genome assembly GCA_037957365.1 of Torreya grandis. NCBI lineage: Eukaryota > Viridiplantae > Streptophyta > Pinopsida > Cupressales > Taxaceae > Torreya > Torreya grandis. The sequence continues at coordinate 3,366,981 of JARHVA010001041.1, read as the reverse complement.
GTTACAATATAGACAACCACACCATCATTAACCCACCTCCTATAATTTACCATGAATTATTACATATTCTTACAATTTGTGTCTATGAAATCCTTGAATTTTTCCATATATATAGTTTAGTATTGTTTATGGATGGTTTTAGGATATAATGTTTTTTCCATATATATAGATTTTCAATAGGTGACATTGGCCATTGGATATGACAACTTTTCTTGGCCTGACCATTTCTATAATATATAAAGATTTTAAAAAGAATTATCAAATTTGACATATGATATATTTAGTAATATTGATTTGTAATATGTATTAATCTTTAGAAAAAAGAATTACTTACAATGTTACTGGTGCTTGTTAGTTGTGGAATTGTGACTACTACCAGATCATTTAGGATAACTATTGAAGCTATTTTTTACATGACTCACCTTTAAGGCAAGGAAATATTGAGATAAACCTCAAGGATTCTATATTATTGGGCATATTAGGAGTTCCCTAGTTAAATTTATTATGGAGAGGGAGTTGGGAATGGTGTCAGTAACTTGGCCAATATTACGTCCCAAAAACACCCCAACTATGATGTAAAATAATGTTGGACATACTAAAGGTAACCAAAATTTTTCTTAGTAGGCTCACACAAAAATAAAGGGTCATGTATTAATATTTTATCTATCTAAATTGTGTGTTTGCCTTGGATCATGGTTTGTGATGTGTGATCACCATGATGGAATATACTTGAGGTTGATCATAAGCTCAAGTTCAATTGGAACCATGACATAATTGGCATTGAATTTTGGATAAAATTAACATGAGGAATTTTTCATGATGTGGAAAACTATGTGTTATGTGTCATTCCCTTGAAGATCTCAAGTAGTTTATTTTGGATTATTTAGTATTAAAGATTGTTTTGTCTATTATATGCAATCATTGCTTAGAATCAAAAAAGGAAAATGAAGTATAGTAAGGTGCAACATACATACAATCTAGGGGCTATTAAGGTAAGGAATATTAACCATGAATTCCCTTCCCCAATTATGAAGTTCCCATATAGGCATATGTAGGGAAAAAATTCACAATAGTGATTCTATTAGGTCTTTGACATATTGAAATCATATAACAAAGCAATGTCAAATCCTCACTATTAATGTAGTATATTGATTCCTACAACCTTCATTTTCATACACTTAACTCTAATTGTTCTTTCCATTCCTTCATTCATCTTTGATCTGATTCCTTTCCACAGGGACCTTTCTTGTATTTTGAACTCTCTTGATCACTCTTCACTACACTAGGTTCATAAGTCTCTTTGCAAGCATATAGTCCTCCTTGCTCTTGAAGGCATATAATCCCTCATTTATATCATCCTACTCTAGACTATTTATCTTCCTTTTACACATATCGTCATTTCATACCACAATTCCAAAAAGTCACTTTACATTCTTTTACAAACTAGTTCCTTCTCATGTAACTTCTTAGGCCTAAAAGCCTAAAACATGGATCTAAGCTTCTTGTCTCCTCAACTCGGTCTCACATGGAATTTAATATAAATATTAAAACCCCCATACATATCCAAATTTAATATTCAATCCTCAAGTTTTCACTTTCATCCAATCTTCACTTTTCTTCTTTAGGTCTCTTTCCTTGTAGCTTTATTTTAGGATAAATCCAATAGTTGGGAATAATACAAAAATATTATAGATAAAATGAAATATGTTTTAGATACCCATTATCTCCATTCATCTTCATACAAAGTTTCAATAATTAAATATCAATGTAAGTACACTTTATTTCACACCCCTCTTGCTAATTAGGTCTCTTTAGGCCTAGTTTAATGTCACAAGCTTGGAGACCATACTGTATAGTAATGTAACAAGTTATAAACTCAAAAAATAATTTATTACTCATGAAAATACATTTTATTCAAAATTATTAAAATATTTGGCTAGATGGAACAAAAGTTATTCAAGATTCCATTTTCAGACCCTAGGTCTAGTGTTAACAAGACAACAAACACTATAAATTGCACAATTTGAGTTTTATGAACTTTCAGAATCTCATTCCAATTTTATTTATTTTTTTTTTACTTCCTTATACTTCTCCAATGGTTATATGTTCATGGAAACTCATAAAACAATCCCAACAAACAAGTTTGCATACTTTCTGAATGTTTTTCTTGACTGTGTGAAGGTTTCAATTGAGATATTGCACTTCTAAATGGAGTTTGAATTTATAAATAAGTATAATTCCTATTTAGGGTCTAAATAATCTCTTTATAACTTCTCAAATGGTTATTTACTCATGAACAACCTCCAAATATCTCCAATAAACCAATTTGATAAAATTCTAGTTATTCTTCTAGGATTATGTTTAGTCAAACAAAATTTTAAGTAGAAAATCACCCTATAAATGGATTATAAGGATTAAAATTGATATTATAATCAATTACACACCCTTCAATATTATTCCAATACCTCAAACTTTTTAATATAACTCAAATAACTTCTTGCAGACTGTGTTCAAATAAAGTTGTTGTAGCTTGTACAAAGCAACTTGTATTCTGAAGTTAAGTACCAAGATTCCAATTAAATCACAATAAAAAATAAAATGAGATTAATTAAATACCAAAACCATCTATATATCCAAAAATAATATCTTAAATCACTCTTTTTATTCTTTCAAATCACTTACATACAACCTTCGTGCACATAATTGTTAAAGAAAAATTCTTTAAAAAAATGATTTTAACTGTCTTACCTCCATATAATATGCCTATATACAATAATCATACTCTCTAATACTCTAATAAAACACACACTAACACTGTACATGCATTTTCATTCTCTTATTACTCCCAACAATCAAGAAAGCTCCTTCATGGCTAACTCCCACGTATGGGGTAGTTACAACTTGATGTTTCTTGATTTACATTCTTGTTTTTCATGATAATCACGTTTAAAAAATTTATATACACTATATAAGACCTATATGGACCTTTTAAAACATTTACCAACCTTTGTATATCACCCAAGACTCAAAACACCACCCTAAAGCATAGTTCTAAATTCAAATTTTCAAATTCTTGATTTTGGTGGGAAAACTAAAAAGGACTACAAAAACATAATATAAAGACTTCTAAAGACTCAAAAACATTCAAAGGGACCCTAAAAGACACCTAACACCAAAAATAGACTAAAAATATCTATCATGACACAATCAAACATGCCAAATTTTGATACTCCCTTGTGATGCTTTGCATCATACTCCCTAAGTGGAGAAAGTTTGAGCTCCTACTCAAATGAAATGGTTCCAGATTATTCCTTGCTTTCTAATTCCTCATCCTATGATATTATAAGCTTCTTTGCTGCTGCTCATCTTATCTTTATCTTTTATTCTCAGTTGGTTCCTTTGTCTTTGTCTTCTTGCTTTGTATTGTCTCTTTGGTAGCTCATCTTCCTACCCTCATAAAATACATAATTTATTATAACACCTTGTCTACTTAATCTTCTATCTCCTCCATCTCTGATATTTATTCATCAAACTCTACCTCCGTGGGCTGATTCTCATTCTTCAATCTTTGTATTAATCCATAGCTTTTTTTATTCAGTTGTCATGATTGGTTCATGCACTCTTAGTTGGTCTTACTTCTTAATAATGATTTCTTCTTTGTCCTCATGCTCTAATGGCTACTTATACATCTGTTATTCATTCAATCTTATCATATTCTCATTGATATCTTCTTTAAATTCCTTCTCATAACACTTTACCTTCTCATGGTGAGTCTTCTCATAGCCTCACTCATATTGAAATGGCATCTTATTGACCAATTCATATTCAACATAACACCACACTTCTTAGAAACTTCTTGTATTTATATCATCATGCATAATAACCAACTTAGATGTAACATTACATATTGAATAGGTTAACTTATTACCTTGTTCATGTTTCCTTTGCTTGTTCTCTAGCTTATTTACTTGTGGCTCTCCTTCCATGAGCCTTTATTCTTCACCTCTTGACATGATTTTTGATATGGTTATTGGGTTAATAGTACCCTTTATTTGTTCTCTCCATGCTAACTTGTTCTTACTCCTCTCTTGGATCACCTTTGGACTGATCTTGTCCTCATCCCAACATGCATTCTTCCTCCAATCAACTTATTTGTGAGGATCATGGCTATCCTCCTCCTTCTTTGGATCTATCATGAGTTTTAATGCCTCATACCTATACCATATTGGTTAGCACCTATCAAATTAATTTCATGAGACTTTCTAGTCTCTTTAAGGAACTCATTATATTGTCCACTCAGTCATGCTCTTAATTTATTCTTCCAAGCCTCTCTAGGATTATTTATTATCTTCTCGAGTTTCTTATCATGTCCTCTTTTCTCTTTACTTGCATCATTATCTGCCATTACTAGTTCTTTGATCAATTCAAATAAATCTATACTCAACTTACCTTGGTTTGCCATTTTGTTTACATTACCTTTTTCATCTTCTTATCCATCTCCTTTGTTGTAAATCATCACTTGGCTATAAATTTATGCTCTTATATGACCTATAAGTTCATCTCCTTGAAATGTTATAATGGGAAACATGCTCATTGTCTTTGAAATTTGCTTTTCTTCATTTTGAAATTTTGCCTCTAACTCTTTTAAGATATCTCCTTCTATCTCTTCACTTTGGCTTAGGAAATCTAATAGGATATATTCAACTTCATGTATTAATATTATCCATTTCAAATCTTCTTCATTATTCTCTTGCATGTTTTGTACCTTATCTTGTAGTTGGACTCCATCTCCAATTGTGTCAAGCTAGACACTATTGGAGGTACAATCCACTGAGAAGTAGGGAGGGGGTTGAATCAGTGGTGGCAAATAATCCAGTTCAATTTTCAAAAACTTGAAAATACTTAAGCATTCAATACAATCATTCATGAAGTATACAAATTAGTCATAGCAGTAAATAATAAACATAATGCAAGATTACATACACAACATAAGATCTATGTGGGAAACCCTCTTGTATAATAAAATCCACTCTCAATACAAACACGTGGACTACTATCCTATAAAAAGATCACAAACAAGAGACTGATCAAGTCCTTCTGATCAGGAACCTTGGTCAATTCCTTCTGACCAAAGGCCTTTAGTGAAATAATAATTCCACAAGAAGTAATTGACCCTAAGATGATCAAGTCATTTTTACCACCTTTTTGATCAAGTCCTTCTGACCTACAACATTGATCAAGTCCTTTTGACCAAAGGTCTTTAGTGAAATCCTATTTTACAAGGAGCAAATGCCCTTAAGGAAGATCAAGTCTTTTAGACCTTCCTTTAAAATAACACTTCCACTTTAGAATTTGTGTCTTCAACACCTGATGATGGACCTATTTATTATATAAAAACTACACAAACTCTCTCTCTAACTCATAAAGACATCTCACATAGGCATGTCACAATCTCTCCTTCTTCACTAAAATAGTCCTCATATGCACACTCAGATCTCTTTACACAAATTCAAACTAAAATAACAATATAATATCATTATAACCATGACCTATAGATCATACATATAGTCCTTAATATTCTTTTATCATCAACCCAATAGCTGGGCACTCTCACTCTCCTCTGCTTTCTTTTGCTCTCTAACTCTCTCACATACAAGTCTCTCGCTCACAAGTCTAGAAATGAAAACAATTGGTTTCACTATATATAGATCGATAATGAATTAAAAATACCATAATATTTCCTTGTTGGCCATAAAACATGCCTTCAACCTTAAGGCATCTCATATAGGTCACACTTAAGCACAATCTACTTTCAAATAGGCCTAAGTCACTTTTAGGTCCTATGGAGACCCATTCAGCTCTTTGACACTTATCTAAGCATAATAAGAACATAGGACCAATTAAAATACATACGTCCACTCCTTGTGTTCCCTAGGACATCTAAAAATGATCATAGTCACCTTTTCTCACCTCTACGTATGCTCAATCAACTCAAATAGAGACCTTATACATAGGAACACCATTACTAAACACACAATTAACTTATTAAGCATTATTAATACTCAAGATAGATTGATCACACCTATAAAATACTCATAGATCATAATAATTTAGTCTAAAACACTCCCCAATAGCTAGTTCATCATGAAACATTGAAACCATATCTATATAAGCTCAATTATCCTTCTTGGGTCACTTGAAAAATAAACATGAACACATAGTCAACTTATAGGCTCAATTTATTTGACTTTACTCACTTTCATATCTTCAAATCTATATTGATAGATGCATCTTTAAATCTTATAAAACTTTTATTTTAACAACAATATAAAATTAGACTTCTATCAAAAGATATGGATAAAATATAGATCTCTAGTTTTTCCTATGTTAAATTCAAATATTTAAATGGTAACGGTCATAGTTAAACCTCAGAAACTATGCATTCATATCATGTCCTCTTATTTTTGGATCAATCTCACACCATTAATCTTATTCTATCTTTAATTCATAGGTGTCAATGTTCAAAATTTAAACATTTGATAGTTGAACTCATCTCATGCAATCTGGAGACATTGACTCAATGCATTCCATCGATCTTTGTGGATTAAGTAGGTCTTTAACTATAAATGCTCACCATTTGATCAATATGTATGAACACACACTTTACATTATATCCTTATCTTTTACCTTTTCTTAGTCTTTAAACCTCAAACAATTTTTACATCTTGATCAATATGCATCGTTAGATCATGATCTATATGATTGCCTACGCACCATTGGATCTTCATTTGGTCCTGATCTTTAACTCTATTAACCAATAAACACTTTGAACTCTTTGACTTGATGTGCACCATATATATTTACTATAAAATTCTTGGAAAACCTACTTTAGACCTTAATAAATTTCATCATGCTTCGATGCATAATCTCAAATTTTAACCAGATGATCTCTTCACATAGGATAATCCATACATACAACAAAATTCTCTTGAAACCTTTGTGTGTGTGAGATATGATGCCATTAAAATTCCTTCTCAAAATCTTCTATCACAAAGCCAACTATGCTTAGAATTTGTCTAGGAGACCAACTTTGAACATGCATAAATTTTGATGCGCTTCAGTGCATGATCTAAAATTTAGTGTAATTAAAATAGGCTCAAAACTAAACAAACCCATATTATCACCTTATCTTTAATAGTACACAAGTGTGAGATATTCCATTGTTAAAATACTTACTCGAATCTTTTTGCCACATTACAAATTTGACTATGGAAAACACTACCAAAATGCTTGAGATCCCAACTTTGCACTTGCATATCTTTGACTATGCTTATGTAAATGATTGGGATTTAGTGCATAAAAACTAGGTACAAATGTGATCACAACCATATGACCAAATCCCCTTGACTCATCCACACATGGTAATGGTGATGTCATCAAACTGCCTACTCAAATTTTCTACCACTAGACCCAAACTGTCTAGATGAAAACTATGGACTGCCAGATGAATTTAACTTATACACACAAGACCTCCAAGCATAGATAATATCTTAGGAACTTCTTTCACATTATATAATCACCATACTTATCCTTGAACATCTCTAACCATGCCAAAATAGAAGATCAATCAATCCAACTTTAAGCACACTAGAATAAGCATATTTCACCCTTTATCATTATCATTTACGCTATCAAATCACTTCATCCACTCACTAGGACACTTCCATGACATCACAGTGACATCAATAACAACTCTCCAATAGACACTTCCTTATTATATAAATCAACTTGTATACGCTACTTTTCCATGATGTATGTTGCCTTGGCTATCTTTATTTCTCTCTTGAGTCCCCATTGACTCATGCCAAATGCTTAACTCTTCATCTGCTATTCTAAGATATATTTTTTTCTCTTTTCCATAATTTATGACATGCTCTAAGGCTTCCATTTCTTATTGTAATTGATCCTAGCTCTCATAGATAAATGGATAGTCTTGTTTCTCACCTGCCAACTCTTCATTACCTGCAAAATCATGTTCAAGATACTCTTTGATTGCTTCATATAATGCAAATTCAAATTTATGATTTTCATACCTCTTAAATTCATCCTCTTGATTCATTTATATGTCTTTTATGCCTTACAAGAGGTATCCTTCTTCTTAAAGACCTCTTACTCCAAGCATATCCCCTCTTTCAGGATAACACACCACTATACCTTTATACATGGCTTCCCAATAAAATTATTATTCATCATAATCATGTTGTTCATGCTTGATCTCCTTCATATTTTTGAGCTTTATGTCCTCAACATAGACTTCTTCCTTCTTCACTCTTGTACCTACATACATACATGACAATAAATATTTATATGTAAAAGTTTGAGGCTTTATTGTCTCCATCTTCTCCTTCTTAGGTTGGTTTGCCTCCATGACTATCTCCTTCTCCTTAAGGTTCTTCTCACCTTACTCTTGTTCATTCATCTAAATTTATTCATCTCTTCCTTGAGATGACTACATAGAAACTTATTTTGATTCTCATTGTCTCTCATGACAATCATTATTCTTCTCTCTATGAGTATCCTTATAGGCCACTTAACTCGCTTATTCTTCATGACCTAACCATATCATTGGATTTACTCTTTTTGCATGAAATCAACCAAAATCCTTATCCTCTCCAACATTTTATCTATCTCACTCATCTCTTCCTCAACTATAACCATTTTCTATTTGGGTCTTCCTTCTTCCTTTAATCATTATGGTACACTAACTCAACCAAGCCCTTCCTCTCCTTTGCCTTATCTATCTTCATCTTTTCTTAAGCAAGTATTTTACACCTTGATTTGGTGTCTCAAAATCTACCTGGTCTATTGACACTCTTATCTAAGTCTTTTTCACCTTGGAACTGTAATTCTCACTTGGAGTCTCTCTTTTCTCTTATTCTCTTGAGATTTTGATAGATCTCTTATTAGGGATGCTCTACCACAAGTTCCTTAAATTTACCTTACTACACTCCTACAATCTTCATTAGCACCTTTAATAAGTTCACATAACAACATTTAATACTTCAAAAATAAAACCTATCCAAGAGATTACTTACTCTGATGCCACTTGATGTAGTATCATGATGCCTAAAACCTTCATTTTTATACACTTAACTCTAATTATTCATTCAATTCCTTCATTCATCTCTGATATAATTCCTTGCCATAAGTATCTTGCTTATAGTTTAAACTCTCTTGATCACTCTTCAATACACTAGGCTCATAAGACTCTTTCCAAGCATATAGTCCTCCTTGATCTTGAAGACATATCATACCTAATCTCTATAATCTTCTTATACACTCTTTCACCTCATTAGTACACACATCATCATTTTATACAACAATTCCATAAATTCACTTTACATTCTTTCACAAACTAGTTCCTTCTCATGTAGTTTCTTAGGCCTAAAATCCCAAAACATGGATCTAAGAATCTTATAATCTCAAATAGGTCTCATATGGCCTTTCACATACATATTAAAACCTCAATACATATCCAAACATAATACTCAATCCTCAAGTTTGCACTTTCAACCTTTCTTCACTTTCCTTTTTTAGGCCTCTTTCCTTATAGCCCTGCTTTAGCACACATCTAGTAGACGAGAATAATACAAAAATATTCTAGGCAAACTAAAACATGTTATTGGATATATATTATCCCCATTTAGCTTCATAAAAAGTTTCAACACTTCAATCTCAATGAAATTACACTTTATTTGATCTGTAAATAGGTAGATTTCCTACTCTAAAATTTTTACTTATTGGATCCTTATAGATGTATTAGTTTTAATGTCAAAATTCAACTCTAGAAATATAATCAACTAAAAATAATACAATGCAAGTAATAATGGAAATTACACACAAGTTGATAATAGAGTTTGACAGATGCCTACGTCTTTGAGTTTTTAAAATGATGAACCAATTCAATATAAAAATCTGTTTTCAAGTACAAATTTAAAACTTACAAAACTATAATGAATCCATCACAAACTCAAGTGCTAATCTATCTTGCAGAGACCCAGACTAGACTTGGAATGCTTGCATAATGTTTTAGCATGACATTTATACATAACTAAGTTAGAATAGGCATCATTCATTAGCTCTGTAAAATGATCCTCCTTTGTGACCTCCAAGTAGTGCTAACTCCTCTAATAGAGCTATTATTACAATACTCGGCTTAATAACACCCTGTGAATAATAGAGAATTGGAGCTTTTATAGTCCAAGAATGCAATGAAAGTGAGAGATTGATTCTCAAATACTTGTAATGAGAGCTTAGAGTGATCTTGGAATTATCTTGGAATGAGTTTACAAATGAGGTTAATGGGTTTATATAGTTTTTCAAAACCCACCAATTATGGATTTTTTCATTATCCATCCCCATGTACAAGCCTTTATTTAAGCTTCTCAGCTTTATCTCCAAAAATAGGGTGTGGTAAGTTGATGAGGGATAATAGGTATAATCACCCTTTATATCTTTCTCTTTGGATAAACCTCCCATGCATTTATATGGGATATATCCCAATTTATATGGGAAATATCCCACATTTGTGGGGAAAGAGATATTCATGGGGTTAATCCCATTTCTCAAGCCTTAGGAAGTGGGATTTGTATAAAATTTTGGAGATATTATAGAAACTCAAAATTTTAGGATTTAATTGTTTAATTGGTCCACATGTCAATAATCTATTGGACCATGTACATGTTCAGTCACCGTACCTGCACATTTTTTCCCCATTAATTGATAACTTCAACAAGCCATATCTTCTGCATATGGACCTTGAATTGGTCCATTCAAAATGCATCAAAAATATTGTGATGAGTTATAATACATGAAACTAGTTTAAAAACATTCCAATACCATTAATTTTTCTATTTTGACTAGATTTGACCACCTATTGACCAAACTTTGACCAACAATAACTAGAGAATACGATGTTCATTTTTTTCATTCCAACAATTGCCAAAAATCTCTTGTTGATATATACATAATAAATCACATTTAAATAAAACTAGGGAACATCTAAAAATATTTTTTAGATCACACCTCCCCACTGAGAAGGCTTTTGTTACACCAAAAGTTGAAACATTCATTTTACTGGTACTGGATTTGGTTTTTTGCAATGCCTCATCAATATCTCTGTAGTGGAATCTATGGCCTTTGAAACTCATATTTCAATATAGGTAGGCTATGCCATTCATTTACTATGGAAAATAATCAACTCATTATAAGCACAACATCACACAAAATGATTAGTTTGAAAAAGACATCTCAATGCCAAATAGACAAGTGTCTGACTGATTCCATGATTTGCAAATGAATAAGCTATCCTATATAGCATGGGGATAGTATAATTTATCTATCACTAGTTACATTACCAAAATAGTGAATTTATTATAACTATAAAATATCACCTAGTACAACTATAGATAAAATCTAACCCATGTATGGGTCTTGAACTACATCTTACACATTCTATAATCAGATGTAATTTCATAACATCTACTTCAATTGTAACTATCAAGTAGGTACATTGAACATCTCCCAAACAACCTGCATATACTGATGTCAACTTCACAATGGAGTTAATTAAAATGTGAGAAAAACCAAGCATGATAAACCTATAACAAGATTCTCCTCTTTTGGTTACTCCAAAAATATTCAAAGCTAAAGCATTGTCTAATTTTCCTTTCATCAATCATCGAAAACCCCAAAGATGCTTTGAAGAATTTGCATTCTAATATATATTTATATCTATTCAAACATAAAACTAATGAACTTCTTACCAACCCATTTTATCAGATTATCTTATTTAGGTGGTTTTATTTACTCAGTAAATACCTGGGTTAACTCATCAACTAGTGGTGGATTAAGAACTTCATTTACCTTTGCAATAGGTCTATATTCCATCTTTGTATTATTGTTTTGAGATGGATATAGTCTTTAACACTACTCAACCTTATGCCCATTCACATGACAATGATCACAAAATTTCCTCTTGGCTTCCTTCTTGGATGAGGAATCATATTTTCCATTTTTTGCCTCAAAACAATGAGATTGGTCTTTATCACCTACCTTGTTTTGATGAAAGGCATCAACTTCTTCAAAAATGACCTTCCCTTCCAAAAAATGGAAAAAAAATGGTTACTTACCCCATAAAAAGTGCAAGGAAAATCATGCCATATTTTTGTATATCATAGCCATAATTATTATACTGAAAGAGAGGATTAGATGTTTTGGAATTTACATAATTTTGTCTAGTGTTATGCTGAGTGTAAGAACAAGGAGGTGGAATTTCATTACCTTTTTTGGTAATTAATTTACAACTTTCATCATCCTCATATGATGAATTTTTCCTCTACATGGAATAATTCTGCTATATTAGTGGCCTATTTGGCAGTTGAAAGCTTATCTTCCTTCAACAGATTTGGAACTCTCTCCAATTTCATTCTCTTACTAGCGTAACCCAAACCTAAAAAATGAAGATGATCCTCAAATTATATTGGGTTAGTAATACCTTAGATATTATTATCAAGATCTCTTCTATCAAAACCCATTTTAAACAATAGTTTTGAGCTAATACCTCTGGTGTGTTTTTCAAAATCATAAAACTACATCTAAAACTAGCTGGGAGGAAGTGCTACATGGTGAACTTACATTACAATCATTTGTCATGGTCTATGCATCTATGGTGGAAGGTAACTCCTTCTATTCACTACTCTACAACTATGCCAAGAGCTCATCCTTAGTTTGCAAATCAACTTTCAAGCATTCAACCTCCTCTTCTAAGGAGTGAAACTTAGATCTCAAAAAAGTATTCTCATCCTGGATCTGTCAATTGAATCCTTTGAGATATTCACTTTCACGCTTCAAGGCTTTGCCCATGGTTTCATACTCCTACAAAAAACCTATATCTCCAACAACTACACACTACACAAAAGATTAAACGAGTCTAAAATGTCTACAAGTAATTAAAACTAATATTGATAGGCTATGTAATTAGAAGCAAATCTTGCATTCAAACTACTCTAATACCAAAATGATCCATAAATAGGTAGTTTTCCTACTCTAATTTTTTTACTTATTGGATCCTTATAGATGTATTATTTTTAATACCCAAATTCAACTACATAAATATAATCAACTAAAAAGAATGCAATGTAAATAATAATGAACACTGCATACAAGTTGATAACGACACTCAATAGATGTCTATGTCTTTAGGTTCTATAAATGACAAAATGATTCATTATAAAAAAATATTTTCAATTACAAATTTAAAAATTACGAAACTATGATGAATCCATCATGAACTCAAGTGCCAATCGGTCCTACAGAGACGCAGACTGGTCTTAGAAGGCTTGCACAATATTCCATCATGACCTCCTTACTTCACACCTTCTTATTGACTTCTTCTCTACTGCATGGAATCCAAGAACCTCTACAAAAAATTGAGTTATAATATGCATCAGTCATTGGATCCATAAAATAATCCTCCTGCACAACCTCCAAGTAGTGCTAACTCCTCTAATAGATCTATTATTACAATACTTGACTTAAAATCAAAGCTTTCGTAGTCTAAGAATGTAATTCAAGTGAGATATTTATTCTCAAATAATTGAAATGAGATCTTGGATTGCTCTTGGAATGATTTTACAAATGAGGTTCATGAGTTTATATAGTTTTTTAAAACCCACCAATTATGGATTTCTTCATTATCCATCCCCATGTACAGGCCTTTATTTAAGCTTCTTAGCCTTATCTCCCAAAATGGGGTGTGAAAAGTTGATGAGGGTCAATGGATTGAACCACCCTTAAAGTATTTCTCTTTGGATAAACGTCCCATGCATTTCTATGGGAGATATCCCAATTTATATGGAAAATTATCCACATTAATGGGGAAAGAGATATTCATGGGTTTAGTCCCATTTCTCAAGCCTTAGGAAGTGGGATTTGTCTAAAATTTTGGAGCTATTGTGGACATTAAAAATTTGAGGATTTAATTATTTCACATATCAAGAATATGTTGGACCATGTGCATGTCCAATCACCATACCTGCACATTTTTTCCTTGTTACCTGAAGACTTCAACAGGCCATAACTTCTGCATACGAACTCTGAATTGGTTCATTCAAAATGTGTCAATTTTTTTTTGATGATTTATAAACCATGGAACTAGTTAATAAATGTTACAAGACCATTCATTTTTTAGTTTGACCAACTTTTACCAGTTGTTGACCAAACTTTGACCAATGATAATTAGAGCATACAATGTCCATTTTTTACATTCTAATAGTTACCATAAATATCTTGATGGTATATACATAATGGATCACATTTAAAAAACTAGGAAACATCTGAAAATATCGTCCAAAACATTATTTCACACCTTTCTTACTAATTAGGTCTTTTTAGGCCTAGTTTAATTGCACAGACCTAGGGACCATATTGTACAATAATTTACCAACTTATAACCTCCAAAATAATTTAGTACACATGAGAATACATCATATTCCAAAGTTTTAATTTTTTTGGCTAGATGGAACAAAAGTTATTTAAGATTTTATTTTCAAACCCTAGGTCTAGTGTTGACACGGTGACAAACACTATAACTTGCATAATTTAAGTTTTATTATCTTTCATAATTTCATTCCACTTAAAAAATTTCTATTTTACTTCATTATACTTATCCAATGGTTATATGTTCATGGACAATCATAAAACTCTTATAACAAACAAGTTTACACACTTTCTAAATGCTTTTCTTGATTATGTGAAGGTTTCAATTGAGATCTTGCACTTATAAATGGAATTTGAATATATAAATGAGTATTATGCCTATTTAAGGTCTACCCCACGTCTATACTAACTTTCCAATGGTTATTTAATCATGAACAACCTCCAAACATCTCTAACAAACCAATTTGATAGAATTGTAGTTATTCTTCTAGGATTGTGTTTAGTCAAATGAAAGTTTAATTAGAAACTCACCCCATAAATTGATTATGAGGATTAAATGGGTACTGTCATCAATTATAAACCATTCACCATGATTCCAACACTTCAAACCTTTAGCATAACTCAAAGCAACACTCAAATAACTTCTTGCATGATTGTGTTAAAATAGGGTTCCTGTAGCTTGTACCAAGCAGCTTGTATTCTAAAGTTAAGTGCCAAAATTCTAATTAAAAAAAAATATATATGATATTAAATATATACCAAAACCATCTAGATATCCACAAAAATCTCTTAAATCACTCTTTTTATTCATTCAAATCACTTACATATAACCTTCATGCACAAAATTGTTAAGAAAGGCAAAGTTCTAGAAAAACTTGATATTTTATTATCTTAACTCTATCTCCTATGCCTCTATACAATCCTCCTACTCTATAATACTCTCATAAAATACACAATAACACCGTACATTCATTTCCATTCTCTTATTATTCCCAACAATCAAGAAAGTTCCTTTATGGCCAACTCCCATGTAGGTGGCAGTTACAACTTGATGTTTCTTGATTTTCATTCTTATTTTTCATTTTAAACACATTTAACACATTTATAAACACTCTCTAAGACATATATGGACCTTTTAAAACATTTACCAACCTTTGGATATCACCCAAGACTCAAAATAACACTCCAAAGCATAATTCTAAATTCAAAATTTAAAATTCTTGATTTTGGTGGTAAAACCAAAAAGGACTATAAAAACATAATATAAAGACTCCAAAACATTCCAAGGGACCCTAAAATACCCCTAATACCCAAATCAAACAAAAAATGACTATCATGACACATTCAAACATGCTAACTTCTCATACTACCTTTTGATGCTCTGCATCAACTATACTCTCCACATTGTGTTGGTGCTTCTTTAACAACATGAAAAATCCTAACAATCAAAGAGACATGAATCATACATATAATTTTAATAAAAATGGCTCCCTAATATTCTTATAATATTATGTGGAACATTGACAACATTTACAAAATTTTAGAGACTTGATATAGCTTTTGGTATTTGTTTATCTTGTGATCCCAACAAATTTGAAAATATTGTTGCATAGTCAAATATACAGGATAAAAATATTATATAAATGGTGCTGCATAGTCAAATATAAATAGTAAACAAAAATTTGAAAGTATTGCTACATAGTCAAACATACATACATTTAATAGTCTCTATTATACAACTATCACTAGACAAAAACATGTTTGAACAACATGGAGTCTATACACTCTATCCTACTCTAATTAGTGCTAAAATATTCATAGTCACCCATGGGATATTAAATTTTATTTATATCAAGAGATTTGATCAGAGGAAAAATGTATAAAGTATCCATTGGAAAAATCCTTCATCTAGGTTGTATTAGTGGAAAATTAGCTTGATGGGATATTGTGAATCCTTTCCATAATACTCCAATAGTATAAACTACTTAGATTCTTACTATGTTGGAATGATAATTATGAACACTAAAGAGTTCAAAATGAATTATTAAAGGAATTTCCATTCCAATTAATATATTTTTTATTTGATTAGGGTGTATATTGACATCAGGATTATTAAATGCCTTTTTAGGCATGATTTTTTCCAAGAATGATCTGATGTAAGGTGGAATAACACTAGGATTATTCCATATACCATACATGATTACATTCCTCTCAAGCCGATCAAAATACCATCAGATGAGAAATTCAAAAGTATGACTCTATACTAATGTCAAACACTTGATACTAGCATATGACATATGGTCTTTAATATAGGTATTATTATAACATAAAAGAACAATACCCTATCTCCTACCACTATGTTTCAAAAACTAAAAATTATATCCAAGTCACTTGGTAGCAATGGCATAAGACACCTCATATGACTTAGAATTCAACATGTTTTGTTTTTTGGTCAACGTCTACAAAATAGAATAGATCTGTCATATATGCTTATGAAATTATTCATTGATTTCTATTATTGTCACCATATTTATGTTATTTTTCTCCCTTTAAATATAATCTACAAGAGTGGTGCCAATCAAGATGTAAATAATTAGTGATTTTTTAAAAAGGTAACCACCTAATGCACATTTCTTACCCCAAAAATCATAATTTATTCTTCCCTGAATTTTCATTGGGTACAAGGCAAACTAACAATTTATAACCTACAAAACCTTTTGTTATTTAGAGCTCTATTCCAAGTTACAAATCTCTAATGTGGGTTATAATATTATTTGGTACAACCTTATTTTGTTAAAGCATTTAGATGTTTGTGACATTATATGAGGGTGGATTATATTCCATAATTCAAAGCATATAACAAATTAACTACACAATGAAAAACTTCTCCAACATTTCTGAGCATTTTATCCAAAAAACTCTTTCAAATAGTAATAATTTGAATGTACTCAAAATAATAAACCATAATTGTGATCAATGAAAGCCATAATAAATCTTAAAATATTGATATAAATAAATCCTTAGTGGATACGTAATCCAAGTTACAAGGTGACAATGAAAGTGATGAACTACTTGTTTCCCCATTGGTGGTAGGAATAAATAAGATAGCATTGAAGCTTAAAATATGTGTCAATATGCACTAATTAGATTTCATCACAACTAAGGAACATAAATGTAGACATATCACATGTGAAGATATAAAACCAAACATGTCTTAAAGTAAAAATTGTGTTTTCATTTATGATAATTTAAATTTTACATGAAATGCTTTAGTTACTCATAGATTTCAAAGTAAAAATGAGGCCTTAAGCACTTCTCTGCATGATGAAGATAACCAGTAATTATATCAATAAGTAACTATAAAAACTATAAGCATTCTATAAAATTACAATGCAATGGTAGGATGACATTCAAAATCAAACTTGTATAGTATAAGGAAAAACATATATGACATTCATAGATATCATATACAAGATGTATACTACACCCTTATCCTATGGCATGTCTAGGGATATGTGTGGTTAACTTCTGGCATACATACCTCTTTTATATTTTTGTCACATTTATCTATGTTCTTATTAGATTGACTTATGGTATAACCATGGCTAAGTAGACTATATATATGAGGTATTATTTAGTATTAGAGGATAATACTATGAATTCTATTCTTATTGCATTATTGTGGAGGTTACCCCATCAAAGTGGCATAGTCATAATATTCAAGTATTTTGATTTTTCACCAATTATTGTTGTGGATATGATTATTCTATTCTTGATTATATGATATATTATTATATTATTGTGAATCATCTAATTAATTTCATTACAAGTGGTATAAAGGCTTTAATTTGAGTAAGATTTTGTGGCACATTATTTTTTGGATCTAGCATCCTGAGCACTAGAAGGTCGAAAAACATAATTTGTGATCAAGAAGAATTAATTTTTCTTATCATCATAGTTTTATTCATGTATTTTTTCATAAAAAATAATAAAAAATAATTAAAAAAAAAAAGTAAAAAAAAAGGAGTCCGGAATTTTTTTAACATTGTGCAAAATAGTAGTTGTTGGATTCATTTATATGAGATGAACACAATGATATATTCTACCAGTACATAATTTTGGGCCTAAAATTTTCACACTTATGTACATTAGTAGTTGTTGAATTCATCCTAGTGAGGTGATCACAATGGTATCATCTGTTGATACATTTTTTCTGGGGCTACAACCCTATTAGGGTGGTGTATGGTTGGGCCTAACACTCGTGGACACAAGAAAGGGAAGGAAACATCTAAAACTCTTCACCAAGATGACATGGAGTCTAAAAAATTAGATCTAATTATTTCAATGGTTGTTTAACACCTTCAATTATATTTACATGGCATCGTGCAAAAAGATGACCTTCATGCAGTTCAAGGGGAAGTCATGGGGAATAGAGGGGAGATGAATAGATTGAGGGATCAATTACAAAAACTCACTAGGAAATTTTCCAACCTTGTAGCTCAACCTTTTTAACATAACTCTCCACCACTCTAGTTTGAGTCTCCCAATCCAAACAATTCTAGCACTAATCTAGGGCTGAAGTTGATGTTGCCAAAATTAGACTTGCTTATATTTGATGGTAAGGTTATACTCACATGGATTAATCAAATTAAAATTTTATTTGATCTACATCAGATTCCCTATTTTAAAAATGTGGTCATGGCCTCTCTATATTTGGAACCTGATCAATTCATTTGGTATCACTGGTTGTGTGTTCAAAATAAAAATAAGGGTGTCTCAATTTTATGCTCAGTATTTTATAACTTGAAGCTACACTATCACAATAATGCCTCTAAAAACTGATTCATCCAACTAGTCAAGCTATGCCAAACCAGGATTGTAAAGGATTACATTCATTAATTTCATAATCTTTCCTTACATGTGGTAGAGATCATTAAGGAAAATATTATTGACCTATTTTTGGGTGGCCTCAAAAATAACATCCAATTGAAGATTCACATGCTTCGTCTCAAGACTGTATCTAAATCCAAACTAAGGGTATGCATGGTTAAGGAAAATTAGTTGATCAAACAAAGACCTTTCACTAATATCAGTGAATGCACTTTACTAACACCATTATTTTTATAGCCTACTAGATTAAACCTCAACAAATTGAAGAAAAACATGAAAAAGGTTTGTGTTTTGGTTGTAATAAAAATAGAGAAAAGGAAATTTATGTGTTGAAAATAAGTTGTTTTCCATTGAAGGCACCAATGAGGGGGAAGAAGATGATGAGGCTTCAAGGGTAGGGTTGGAAGAACCCAAGGATGAATCTAAATATTTTTAACCTACTATTTCATGTCATATACTTTTAGAAATTAGTACTCTTAAAAATCTCAAGGTGGTGGGTTTTTTGAAGAAATAGAAGATAACTATGTTAATTGACTCTAGCAGTACACATAACTTTGTCAATAATAAACTAGCCACTCATTTGAACTATTTCATTTACCCAACTTCAAAATTCTAGGTCATGATTGCAGATGGTGGTATAGTTAATTATTTTAGAAAATACCATAGCATTAAGCTTTCTACAGGATACAACTTGTTAGATTTCCCTATGTTTACTATTCCCATGGAGGAGCTGACATGTTTTGAGAGTGCACTATCTCATCACTTTGGGCACTATAGAGATGAATTTATAGAATTTATTCATAAGGTTTCATTTACAAGGCAATACCTATAATAATCCCACTAGGATCTACCTTAATATATATATATATTTTTAAATTTGAGCAACACATACTTAGAATAGATTACACCACTAGAATCTAATCAGTGATCACATAAAATACTCTAAGGGTGATAACTATAAATGAAGCATACTACATCATACATCACTAATCACTATCTTCATAAGAAACACATCTTAATACAAATATAGAAAATATTTACAATTAACTAGCCATAGCTGATACATGCCTACAACCACTGCCATCAATGTACAATAAGTAAGTAATTATAATTCATCATGATAATGTTTCAATAATAAATACAATACAATACAATATACATTTATAATATACATGGCTCTCGAGAGCATAAGTTCTCTAGAATCTAGTATCTATGGCAATCTCAAGTGTCATCTCAAACATAGTAGTGCTATGGGGAGGGAGAGCATTATTCAATTGCTTTTCCACACCAACCACAGACCAAAGATCCCCTACATAAATCCCATTAGGTAATGGCTCTCCCTTCATAGATGAATAAATAGTGATGGTGTATAAATCTTGAGAGACAAGCTAGTACCTGTGTGCTGTAGGATTTCTAAAACTAAATATGTGGTGTATCGTAAAGAAATCCATTCTTCTCAAGATATTGCACAAACATGTAAATCATACTCATGAAATGACAACATTACTTTGGCCAAAGTTTTCAATAATTAATGAACTAAGGATCAATCAAATTCATACACACCACTTGATCGGATTATGTTCATCTGACATTGTGATACTAGTAAGCTAGTGATTTCCATCTCACTACTTAGTATCAATAATGCAAGATCTGATTAACATAATATAACCAATAGATTCATATAGACTACATCTTACTAAAAATCAAATAACATGCTAATTATATGAATACTCTAAATTCATACATTTATTCCATCAAATGTATGAATGAATCTCACAATATTTTCTATCACATAAATAATAGAATTTATAACTACAATTTCTACCATCTAGATAAAATATACATTTAAATGCAATTTTTAATTACTATAAGTAGTTTATGAACATACTACACCCTATGATAATCCATATTATCATAGTTTAGTGTTCTTAAGCACAACTACTAATACCACAATTAGTCATAATAAAGTAGTTATAAATCAATGAAATCATAAGCTTATATTCAAACAACTGGTTATAATAAAGAAAGTCTCAGTTATCATGAAACATATAATATTCGATTCTAGCATTTTTTATACTTTCATGGAGTTACATGCACACATAAATAAGGTTCTATTATACATAAATATATAGTGGAGTTTTGAACCAACAATGGAACTATAATTAGAGGAACACACCCCTATGTACAAGTATAAGCTAATTACACATAGATGTACTTATATTCTTTTAAATCATACTATTAATTAATATGTAGCTTATTATAGTAATATTTTCATAATACGTATCTTATTTCACATGCTACATATGATAAGTTATCTCATGCATATCACAAAACTTATCACAACATAATGAAAAACTATGTTGAGCTATATATGCATCACATGCTTTAATAAAATCTATTTTAGGATTTTGATATACTATAATTGCATATATGCCAGAATAAAGTAACATACTCATTTTGATAAACTACATGATAAGACATAAGTCATTATGTGAGCTTTTTATTACTATATCTTATAGATTATAAGTCCTTAATGATGAGTCCACACTATGACTCATTACAATAATAATATATCATCCTTTAAAACTATTAATATGCCATTTAGGTTGAGTATTGCATGAATTCTTACGGATTATAAATAGTCTAAGGTAGAAGATGAATACTTTTTTCTCTTTAAGCTTATGTGAGTCTGAGTTAGCATTCTTTACATAATGTTTTAAATGTTTGCATGTTTAGTCCTCCATTTTTTGATATGTATAGGTATTATAACATCTAAAGAAGAGTCTTGCTATGATCCCATGAATATAAAGAAGGGCCTTAGTCACAAACCTATCATTCTAATGAAGCTCCAGACTTTGGCAGGTATTCCATGGACTTCAATAGATAGCTACAGAATTTCATAGTTAAATTATGGATTTTGATAGTTGAGCTATAGATTTCCACAACATGCTATAAACTCATATAAAACATATTTCCAAGGCATTCCAAAGGTTCCTTTAACCATTACATGATGACTTAGACTCTTCTAGTTATATTTTAGATACTTTTTATTTTTACATATATCTATATATAGACTTCTATCTATATGTAGCTTTCTATTTATAAATAGTTCTCTAGTTTTAACTAGATGATCACTGCATACAATAAATTTAAAACAAGGCACTATTTTTTCCATTAAAAATTCATTTTATAACCTCAAATTTCTAAAGCATTAGTTTTTATTAAACCGTAATATCTATTTGGAAGATTGTTTGGTTTGACAAATCTGGTTATTCTTTTATATGAGTCATTATGCATTTAATAAAAGTTTCATACTATCCATTCTAAATCACTGCATATATGGCTTAGTTGTGTCTATACCAATAAACTCTTATTTGTTCAACATATTTTAATAGACATGATTAAATATATGGGACATCATATATTTAGTCAAATTACTTTATATATTACACATGTTCTATTTTATTCCATTCATTGTTCAAGTTTAACACTATACAAAGACTATATTATTTCATAAAACTTGGTTCGACCCCTGAATGTGAATCACTTATATGTCTATGTTTAATTTCATGTATATATATCAGGTATATAATGGTATAATAGGTCAATTACACATATTATATTCTCTAGAATATACAAATAGGTTTACCTTTGTGTCATGATATTGTAAATTAGTTTGCTATTTAAACAATAGTTCACTGTATAAATGTATTTATCTAGTACACTAACACACACACACACACACACACACACACAGATACACACACATATATATTTAACCTATTTTTTATAAATATCAAACATACATACTCAAAAATTCATAACATTGCCTACCTAGCAGTCTGTGCTATTATTCTTTTTATCTTCTTTGTTCTCTCCCACTTCCACACTCACACTCTCCTCCACTATATTGCCTTCTTCTCCTCTATATGGTGCACCTCCCTTTTTCCACCTCAATATATTCTTTTCTTTTTACCTTTATTCTCTTCTTATGAGAAAGGGCGTAGCTTTTCTCTTTTTAGATTTTACTTCATTATTTTTTATTTTTTTTTACTTTTTTTATTATTTTAATTCCATTTATTTATTTTTTATTTAAACCTTTCTGTTTATTTATTATTATTATTATTATTTGTTCTCATTTTTTTTATTTTAAGAATTTCTTCTCGTTTTCTTGATTTTTCCATTTAATTGGAAATTATTATATTTATTATTTTATCACTAATTACAATAATCATTAATTTCACTAATTAACTTAGTAACTCAATGTCATACAAACCTAATGATAATTTCATTAATCAATAATTCAAAATTTAAACTAATTATAAAAATCACAAATTATTAATGGTTATAGATATGACAAGAATGCAAACACATAATGTGAGTTCAATATAACCATTAAACTAAACTAACCACGAGCAAACAATTGTAAATGCAAATAACATTAAAGACATTATGCTAACCATTTCATTATGCATCTAACATGTGCTAGTTAATGTGGTGTGTGTAAGGTTCTATCCAGTTTTTTTGTCATCCTCCAACAACTCCATCTATGTCACCTTCTATGATGATGCTCTCCTTCCATTGCACTCTAAGGGATGAGTTCTCCTACATCAACTTAACAACAACTAGATAATTAGACCATAACATCATGATATATATACATCATAAAATATAGTTGAAATAACAGATTAACATGATCATAATGTAAACATATATGCTACAACTAACTCATAACAATGTAGTCATATAACCTAAGAAATATCTAATTGTCCCATAATAATATATATCTCAAAGCTTAGTTATAAATAACTAAATCAAAATTTTAACTATAAATATCCATGGATAATCATGTAAATTTGCTTAGTGAAGAAATCAGAATGTAACAATACTTTTGAACTGCATAAATTATGGGCTAAATCTCCACAACTATTTAGTTCCCATTAGATGATGAAGATTCTCATAAAATATGCCGAGGGATTTATGTCACACTTATTTTAAATAGAGGTTAATCCAACCAAGGAGTCTACACATCTTGATTAGTAAAAGGTGTTAGATGACCACTCTATTATTTTTGGTGACATGCCAACATTACTTCCTATAAGCTGCAAGCATGATCATGCCATCATGCTCATTTCATGAAGTACACCACCCAAAATCAGATCCTGCAGGTATTCCTATGTCTAAAAGAGTGAAATTGAAAAATATGGTACATGAAATCATTTGACATAATCAAAGTGAATATTCCTCCCCTATGCTCATAGTGCAAAAGAAGGATGACACATAGAAGATGAATCCAAACTATAGAGAACTTAAGTACACCATCAAAGATAATTTTATTATTTCATTAATTCATGATATGTTAGATAAATTATATGGTGTTGTTTATTTTACCAAGTTAGACCTTTATTTTGGGTATCGTCATATTTAAATCTATGATGAGGACATATCTAGAGCTACTTTGAAAACTCATGAAGGCCATTATGAATTTATTTTCATGCATTTTATCCTCATAAATACACCATATACATTTCAAAGTTTATGAATACTATTTTAAGACCATTTTTGATAAATTTTATATTGGTGTTTTTTGATGATATCCTCATCTACAACAAAAATTGAGAAGATCATTTGAAGCATGTGAAACAAATAAATTTAGTTCTGGAACACATCAAATTTATGCCAGACCTTGAAAATGTGATTTTAGTGTCTAAGAGGTGGATTAATTGGGTCATATTGTTTCACATGAAGCAATGGAATTTGATCCTAAAAAAACCAAACAATGATGGAGTGGCAGGTTCCCAAGACCCTTAAAAACCTCTGAGTATTTCTAGGACTAACTAGTTACTATCATAAGTTGTAAAAAATTATGGTATAATTATAGACCTAATTACCTATTTTTTGAATAAATACTCCTTACAATGGACTGATTTAGCTACTAAGGCATTTGAATAGTTGAAAACGGCTATGTGCATAACTCTAGTTTTGGTTACTCCTAATTTTTCAAAAAGTTTTGTTATGGAGTGTGACGCATTAGGATATGGCATGGGGTGTAATAATACAATAAATTAGACAAATATAATTTTAACATCACCAATTGAAGTGTAAAAATGGGATTAAACCAAACTATGAGAAATAGATGATGGCTATCTACATGCAGTTAAGCAATAAAAACCTTATTTGATGGGTTGTCAATTTCAGGTAAGACTGATCATGTTAGCCTTAAATATTTTTTGGAACAAAGATTATCATATGAAGAGAAAAAAATGGGTAAATAATTTTATAGGTTTGTCAATTATGTCTGCAAGGTAACCAAGGATGTTGATGAGGTGTCATGTGTGCTAGGATGGCAATGAAAAAATATGCTTCAATGAGCTTCAATGTTGTTGCATGGTTTTTTAGTGTTTGACTTAGTAATATAATTGATGGATGATATTTATGGTATGGAAATGTTTCATAGACCCTATGGGATATTATTAATTCTTGGAGTGTTTATGGAAGTGAATAAAATTCATTAGAGCAGTCATATGAAGGTCTAGGTTTAAGTAGTCATCTTGACAGATAAAACTAAGTAAATAGTTTGATGATGTCATATTTCAAACATGTGATGGTTTAAAGAGTATTTTGATATATGGATAGATTATAATATGTGAGGATATCATATGGTTCAAGTTTAAAGTATAGACATGTAGTATATCAAAAG
Source organism: Torreya grandis (assembly GCA_037957365.1). Taxonomy (NCBI): domain Eukaryota; kingdom Viridiplantae; phylum Streptophyta; class Pinopsida; order Cupressales; family Taxaceae; genus Torreya; species Torreya grandis. The sequence continues at coordinate 3,340,892 of JARHVA010001041.1, read as the reverse complement.
TTAATAAGGTCCAAAGTTGGTTTGACAGGTATAGTTTACTAAGTTCCCATACTTAGCCAAATTTACATTATCAAAGATATACAGTGAGAATTTAATTAGATAAAATATCTATGGTGAGAATTAAATATGACTAGATAAGGATATAATATAGCATGTTATCTTGTTAGATAGTGATCCAACAGTGTGTATCAAGTCAACAAGTCAGTAGGGTGCTCATAATGCATGTGGGACTGCCAAGTGGTGTAAGAGTGGGACTGATAGACAAAGATCCAATAGTGAGAATATGATAATGTAGATATATATAAATGGAACATGTGAAGTTAATAATTTAAATGATGCATATATTTCATGTATAACTACCAAGTGGCACAAGTGTATTGATGAAATGGTACAGGGTGCGCATAAGGCATGCATAACTACCAAGTGGCATGATCATGGAAACACAGATCTAAGATCAATGGTGAGTGATTTTAGGTTAAATACTAGGATGATACTAAGGATAATTATGGATTTTTTTTAGGGATCATGAGACGATGTCAAAGTGTCTGATGTTTAGCATTTACACAGTGACCATTGGAATTTGAATATTCAAATTAACGAGGAAAAACTAGTTTGTAGTTTTTGATCCAGGATGAATTTATTGATAAATTAAAAATAAATTTTGTAAAGGACTTCAAATATCATCAATATAATCTAGTTATAAGGTTTTAATTTTCATACAATCAAATTTATTAATCTCTAAATTTGAATGTATGTTTGACCATGTTCTATAAGTGATCCAAGAAGGATAATTGAGTTATTGTTGATCTTATTTTGATGTTTAAATATGAAATAAATATTGGAGAGTGTTTTAGACTTAATGAATAATATTTTTATGGATTTTTTATGAAAAAAATAAGTTGACGTGTTTGTTGGATGCACTAGCAGATCGAGTGACCACTTTACAGAAGTGTGTTGAAGGTGTTCTAAGTAGAATTGAAGAATAAAATGAACATGGAAATGTTATATAAGTCCCTAAGGATTATGAGAATTAATTTGTTGTCATATTATGCTCTTTATCAGATATGGAGAGTCAAAATAGTATAACTATGTTTTGATTATATGTGACCAATCTGAGTGGTCATTCTAAGAGAGTTATTTTTAATGCTTATAGCTTGAGTGAAGGTGTCAAATGGAAATGGAGATGTTCAATAGTTCATGTATTATCTATTGATGAATTTGGTTGAGTGGATTATTTGATAATTTTTTTAATATGATTTAGTTATATATGATAGTTTTTTCTATGTTTCTAGGCCTATTGGCAAGTAGTCTAGAATGGCTTAGTTCAAGCTATGAGGTTGAGTTACAAGTGACATTGACCTATGTAAAAGTAAGAAAAGGCATATTGGAGGAAGGTTTGATATGTTATAATCATGTTTTGAGGCTGAAGGTGGTCCAAGAGGTTATAAGAGTAATGTGTAGATGTGAAGGCCTAATTATTTTAGGTCTCACCCATACCTAATGGTGGTTTGGGGATAATGAGGTATTGGCCAACCTAAGGAGTGTGTGGTTATTACATGTAATGTGTATGAGGAAATATTTCAAATGTATAAAAAATGTGTAAATCATCTTGGCTAATTAAGGTGGGTTAAAGGAAGAGAGTGGTATATGTACAAGGTCTAATTGGACTAATTATGCTTGTAGTGTATGTGTGGAGCCAAGTGAAGGAGAGAACCATTGAAAGAGAAGTTATAGGTCATTGAGGACCAATAAAGAGTGAAGAATATTAGTCATGTTTATGTAATCAAGGTGATGAAGGTGAACACATAGGTCACTAGACCTAATGAGCCTAGAAGAGGCAGATTGAGAGAGTATGCCCTAGAGGTTGATTGAGTGAGTATGTGTGGATGGATTGAAGAGTAGAGAAGGTTGAGTATTGTGTGCATGATGTACAGGTCATGTTTTTGATGTCATGAAAAAGTTGTTTCAATTCTGATTATGTATGTGCTAAGAAGTGAAGAGTGATCCAAAAGGGTGTTTTGGATGTATTGCTTGTGTGTGAAAGTTTGGGAGAGTGTAATGGGGAAAGAGAATAAGTAAGAGAAGTCCATCATCAGGTGTAAAAGACATTAGATTAGAAGTGGATTTTAGATCAAGGTAGCTGGGTTGGTGCTTGGTTGCCTAGGGGGTTGGTTCCTCCTTGTGGGATGGGTGTCTCACTAAATTAAGGGATGGGTATTTTTTGATCAATTAGTACTAGTCTAAATGTTAAATTTTGTCTTTATAGGACTGTAGTCCATTTTGTAGGGTTAAGTGGGTTTTATACCCCAAGAAGATGTCCCACATATATCATGTGTTATGTGTTTGATCTTTTTATATCTTCCTTTTTCATTACAATGGTTAATTTATATGCATCATGATTATATGTGCTGAATGTTTAAGAGTTGGGAATTGAATTGAATTATCTGGCATCATTGATTCATCCCCTCTTAATGATTGTAACTATAATAATTGGTATTAAAGTAGGACCTTCTTTGTAATTTTAACCACTTGAAGGTGATCTAAGGTACAATATGTCTAAATAATTGAAAAAAGAGAATCAAGAATTGAAGGATCAAGTGGAGGTTACTTATGCATGTCTAAAATCAAGTGAAAAAAGTGAAATTAACTCAAGTCACTTTTTGAGAAGTACAGAGGTAAGATGAGAGAGTATGATCAAGAAGAAACTCATAATAAGATCATTGCCTCAAGATTTAAGGCTATTAAAGATGAGTGCATCAAGCTCAAAAAAGAGCTAGAATCCTTAAAATCAAGCTCAAGATCAAAATATGATAAACATAATATCAACATTCTTGATGATCAATTAATGGTTACAAAGACAAATCTAAGTTCAAAAGAGGAAGAATGCAGCCATATCAAGACTCAGTTAGAAAAGATAAATGCCAAGTTGAGTTCAAAGCAAAGTGAACATGATGATTTAAAATCCAATCTTTATTATATAAAGATTATTGAAGAGCAAACATGTAGATTGAAGGATGACATGGATAAAGAAGCTAAGAGAGATAAGGATACCATCCAAGATATCAAAATTCAATTAGAATTAGTAAGTTCACGTATGAGAGATAAAGAGGATAAGAGTGTTTAATTGAAGACCAAACTACATTCATTGAAGGATGAGCATGAGTAATTTATTATTAAGGTAAACAAGATGAAAAAGAGCAAGAGAGGTTAGCTCAAGAAAAGAAAGATGCAATCACCAAGTGTAACATGAGAAGACCTATCAAGAAACCAAACTCTATAAGGTATGCAAGTTCATTTCATGGTCATTGTTATGCATGTAAGCTTTTTGGTAATAAGGCAAAAATTTGTAGAAAGAAGAGAAGCTGGTCAACTTAAGGTATGGATACTGTAGTCTACTATAATTGTCATGACATGGGACACATTGATAGATTCTACCCCAGAATGCATGGGAAAATACTAACCTAGGTATGGAGACCTAAGATAGTCAAGTTTGAGCATAATGAACCCAAGACAATATGTTATTTGTTTTAGTTGTCATCAAGTTGGTCATATTGCAAGATTTTGTATAAGCAAGATCTCAAGTCATAAGAAGGTGGATGGACATCCTAGTGTGCTCAATAAAGGTCAATCCTTGGTATGGAATCCTAAGGAAGTGAAGACTAAGAAAATAAATTTAGTTGAGCTGAAATATCAAGGTGGATTGCCTGCTAAAGTAAAAGAGGAATCTGATATAAAGAAGGTTCAAGAATGCGAAGAGAATGTCTCATCTATCTAAATAGAAAAGGAGAATCAAAAGTCAATTCAAGTCAAGCTCAAGGAAAATACCAAAGTGCTAATTGAGGCTATTTCTAAGGTATGTATGGATCCAAGAGAACATCCTACTGTTATTGAGCAAGTTTCTTGTAAAGAATATTAGTTGTCAATGCCTAGTGATGAGGGTTATTTTTTTAGATGAAAAGGTATGTAAAGAATATTATTTGTCTTTATATGTAGTCAATCCAATCTTTGAAGAAAAGGATAATATTTTAGTGGATAAGCATGTTGCTTCTCTTAAGCCTAAGAAGAAGAAGAAGAAATTTCAATATCAGATGACCAAGGAGGAGAAGGAATATGATGAGCTATGGCAAAATCCTAGATTCATGTTGTTTTAGGACATTGTGGGTTAGGGTGTCTCTATATAGGCTTCAAGGAGACACTTGACAAAAAAAAAAAAAGCATGGTGGATTCCAGTTGAGCTTTGGTTGATGTTGTAGGACAAGAAAGGTCATAAGAAGATGTATTGGTTTACTATGGAAGGACATGATAAGATATTTTTAGAAACAATGATCCTAAAGTCAAAGTTTTGATCAAATCTAAAGGATGGTCTAATTGGTCAAATGGTTAAGTATGAAGATGTTGGTTTTAAAGGCATGCAGGTAGAGAATGAAGATATCTAGGTGTCTGATCAAGGATGGTGTGTTATCAAGATATTCTATTACATAATAAGATTGAAGACAAGGTTGATATGGAGTATGAGGAGAATATGTTGTCATATCTTTAATGTCATGATGAAGGTCTTAAAGTTTTGTAGAGGACAAGTTTTGTATTACACAGAGTTCGGCGAAGCTAACTCAAATAGATTGAAAGGATTGAAGAGCTATGCATGATGTGAGGGGGAGCATATGTGAAATTTTCTAGTCATGGTGGAGATATGAAGATGTTTGATATAGTTGTGAATTCAAGAAGATTGAAATGATGACTTGATAAAACCAAGTCATGTGTTTTGACAAGTTATTGAATCCTCATGCATAAAAATAAAAAAAGGAGATCTGTAAATGGTCAAGTCCCAGGATTAGAGGGCTGTATAGTAGAATATGGAAGACAAAAGTGAGTTGATATCAATTAATTTTGGTTTGTCAAAGTGGATAAGGTTGATTGGTAATGTCAAAATGTTTTCATGATCAATTTTTGGTGTTTTGGCATGTTGATTGTTGTATGTACAAGGTCTATAGGCTGGGTATGGAGATTTTTAGGTGTCATTTGAAGAATTGAAAGTTTTTTAGGTGTATTAGTGGGATAGAAAGGTGTGTTTACCTAATTCAAGAGTGTTTCAGGTGATTTCAAGTTTTGAAGGTCTTTTTTGTGCAATTGGAGAATTTTGTTTACTCTCGGGTTTCCCAGTTTTTGCTTAAGGGTATGCAGGTCAAAAAATCGTGGTATAAGAAGTATGAGTTCCTAAAGGATTATGAGCTCAAAATTTGGTCTAGAATTTTCTATTGATGACCTCTAGGTGTGAGAAACGTTTAAAATATGGGCATTGATCGGAAGGTGGTGTGTTGACCGAGTTTCTCTTGTAAACCTAATGTTTTTGATCATGTTGGAAAAATGGTTTGCCTAATGATTTGATATTTGAGACTAATTAATAATTTTAAATGTCCAAATGGGTGCTTAAAATTTTTTTCACAGTCTTTTGGAAGTTCATGGTTGGTTCCATGGAGAAGGATTTGTGTAAATAGAAGGTCAATTGGCTAGTAGGTTTATGAAGGAAGTATGTTTCAGAAGAAGAGATGAGTTTTATTTTTTGGCATGAATGAGGGGGAATATGAGAATGATCTATATATGAAATTTAAAGCCATGAAAGTTCATACACATAAATTTGTGGGCTCTGCAAGGTCCAAGTAAGGCAACAAGGCCTCTAAGCAAGACTAATATGAAGAAGTGGACTTTTTGGTCATTTTATCAAAAATACCAAGGTGATCAAAGGGTGCCTAAGATCAAGTGACTTATGGGGAGTCCATATTAATGTTTTCAATGTGAGTTCATGAAGTTTTTATTGCTCTTATATAATTTGTCTTCATAAAATAGAGTTTGATCAAATAAAAGTATAGTCATGGAGCATGATTGAGAAGCTCAAGGTAAGAAGAGGTATTAAAAATGTTAGGGGGAGTCTATATCATATCTCAAAGATGGTTCTTTCATATTATTGGTCCTTTAATTATTTTTAGGTCTATAGGATCAGGAGTTGAGCCCACTTTGTCATTGTGTCAAAGGGGGAGAAAGTGCTTGAAGAGAGAGATAGAGTTTGAGGATAAGCTTTGTATTGGTGTTTGAAATAAATAACAAATGGGGATATTTTTAGTGGTTTTTCAATGATGTCTCCAAGGTAACCAAGTATGTTGATGAGGTGTCATGTATGCTAGGATGACAATGACAAAGTGTGCTTCAATGAGCTTCAGTGTTCCTACATGGTTATTTAGTATTTGACTTATTAAGATAATTAATAAATGATATTGATGGTATGGAAATGTTTTAGATACCATATGGGTTGTTATGAGTGATTGGAGTGCTTATGGAATTGAATTGAATTCATTAGAGTAGTCATATGAAGGTCTAGGTTCAAGTAATCATCTTGGCAGATAAGGCTAAGTAGTTTGATGACATCATATTTCACATGTGTGATAGTTTAAATAGAAGATTGATATATGGATATATTAACCTATGTGAGGAGATAATATGGTTCAAGTTTTAGGTCTGGACATGGAGCATATCAAAAGTTATTAAGGTGCAAAGTTAGTTTCTTATACATAGTTTACTAAGTTTCCATACTTAGCCAAATTTATATTATCAAAGATCTATGATGAGATTTTAATTGGATTAAAAATATAAGACAAGAATTTAATATGTTATCTTGTCAGATAGTGATCTAATGGTGTGTATTAAGTCAATTCATTAGGGTGCTTAAAATACATGCAAGACTAACAAGTGGCATAAGAGGAGGGGCATACAGACAAAGATACAATGGTGAGCATATGATCATGAAGATAAAGATAAAATGTGCACATAAGTTTAATAAGTCAAAATATGCTTAGATTTCATTTATAATTTCCAAGTGGTGCAAGCGTATTGACTAAATGGTATAGGGTGTACAAAAGGCACATAGAGTTACCAAGTGGCATGATCATGGAAGCATAGATCTAAGATCAACAATGAGAGATTGTTGGTTAAAGACCAGGATAATCTTGAGGAGATTGATGGAGTGAATTTTTTAAAATTTGATAGGGAGAATGAGATGATGTCAAAGTTTCTGATGTTTAGCATTTACATAGTGATCGTTGGAATTTGAATATTCAAATTAAGGAGGGAAAGTTGATATGTAGTTTTTGAGCTATATCTTTGGATATAAGATGAAATTATTGATGTAGTAAAAATAAAATTTGTAAGGGACTTCAAGGATCATCCATATAATCTATTTATAAGGTTTTAATGTTCATAATGTCAAATTTATTAATCTCTAAAGTTGATTGTGTGTTTTACCATGTTCTGCAAATGACCCGAGAAAGATAATTGAGTTATTTTTGATAGTGTTTTGATGTTTCAAGATGAAATAACTATTAGAGAGTGTTGTATATTCATGAATAATATTTTTATGGATTGTGTAGGTTTTATCAATCCATCTTCAGTATGAATAAAGGCTTAGAAGTTAACTGTGTTTATTGAATGCACTGACATATTGAGTGACCACTTTGAAGAAGTGTGTTGAAGGTGTTATGAGTAGAATTGAAGAAGAAAATGATAATGGATATGTTATATAAGTTCCTAAGGCTTATTATAAGGCATTGGTTATAATATTATTCCCTTGATCAGATATGGAGATTCAAAATAGTATAACTATATTTTGACTATATGTGACTAGTCTGAGTGGTCATTCTGAGAGAGTTGTTTTTAGTGCTTAGAGCATGAGTGAAGGTGTCCAATGAAAATTTAGATGTTTCATAGGTAATGTATGATATATTCATTCATTTTTTTGAATGTATTATTTGAGAAAAATGTTTGTATTTTTTAGTTCTACATGATAGACTTTTCTATGTTTCTAGGCCTATTAACAAGCAGTCTAGAATGGCTTGGTTCAAGGTATGAGGTTGAGTTCCAGGTGACATTGACCTATGTGGAAGTAATAAAAATATTATTGGAGGAAGTTTGGATAGGTTATAATAATTGTTAGAATTTTAAGGTGGTACAATAGGTTGCAAGAATAATGTGTGGATGTGAAAGCCTAATTGTTTTAGGTATCACCGAGACCTAATGGTGGTTTGGGGATAATGAGGTACTGACCAAGCTAAGGAGTGTGTCCCTATTACATGTGACATGTATGAGGAACTATTTCAAAGGTATAACAAATATGTAAAAAATCTTGGTTGACCAATATGGGTTAAAGGAAGAGAGTGGTATAAGTATAAGGTCTAATTGGACTAATTATGCTTGTAGTGTATGTGTAGAGCCAAGCGAAGGAGAAAACATTTGAAAGATAAGGTATAGGTAATTGAGGAAAAATAGAGAGTGAAGAAGATAAGTCATGCTTGTATGATTAAGATGATTAAGGTGAACACATAGGTCATTGGACCTAATGAGCTGAGAAGAGGTAGATCTAACGAGTAAGCCTAGAGGTTGATTGAGTGAGTATGTGTGGATGGATTGAAGAGTAGAGGAGGTTCAAGATTGTGTGCATGACCTATAGATCATGTTTCTGATATTTTGATTTTTTTTTTCAGGTTTTATGATTGTGTATATGCTAAGAAGTGAAGAGTGATCCAAAAGGGTGTTTTGGATGCATTGCTTGTGTGTGCAAGTTTGTGAGAGTGTAAAGGAGAAAGATAGCAAGTAAGAGAAGTCCATAATCAATTGTAGAAGACATAAAATCAGTAGTATAGATTAGATGAAGGTATCTAGGTTGGTTCTTAGTTGCTTAGGGGGTAGGTTCCTCCTTGTGGGATGGGTGTCTCACTAAATTAAGGGATGGGTATTCTTTGATCAATTGGTTTTGGTCTAAATGTTGAATCTTGTCTTTAAAGGACTGTAGTCCATCTTGTAGGGTTCAATGGGTTTTATCCCCAAAGAGGGTTTCCCACATATATCATGTGTTATGTGTTTGATCTTGCTATATCTTCTTTGTTCATTATAATGGTTAATTTTTATACATCATGATTGTATGTGCTGAATATTTAAGAGTTGGGAATTGAATTGGATTATCTAGCATCACTGATTCACCCCCCCCAATTATTATACCTATAATAATTAACATATTAGGATATAATTTTTAAATACTATATAATAAATTAAAATATAATGTGGTGGTATATTTCCTCTCCCAATGGGATGAATCAGTTGAGGCATTATTATGCACCTTGACTATGTGTTAGACAAATTGGCTAGAGGAAGTAAGAATAGAATGGGAGAATGACATTGATACTAGGGATTTGATTTAGAATCTTCAGTAGAGTTTTGATGAATCTAAAAAATTACATGGAATTGGAATGAATTATGGTATAAACATAAATTATATCTTTGTAAGCATTCTCTCCTTAAACAATAATTACTTCAATAACTTCATGCCTTTCCACTCAGAGGTCACTCTCAATTTTTGAACACATATCATAGAATCAAGCAAGATTTATTTTGGGAAGGACTCAAGGGGGATGCCTAAAAATATGTGGCATAATGCATTGTATGTCAATAGAACAAAGGGGAAACCATTAAGACACCAGGTCTTTTGTAGCCTTTATCGATCCCCAACCAACATTGAGAGGAGGTTTCCATGAATTTTATTATTAGATTACTGCAGTCTAAGGATAAAAACATTATCATCATAGTTGTGGATCAAATCACCAAGTATGATTATTTTTTTTCCTTATCACAACCTTTTATTTTAAGTACATTAGTTTTTAATTTAATGCCATCTAAAAATTACATGGTACTCCAAGGATCATTGTAAGTGATCGATATCCCATATTTACTAGTAATTATTTGACTAAATCATTTGCATGTTTCAAAATCGAGTTGGATCATAGTTCATCCTATCATCCTCAATATGATGGATGAACATAGGTAATAAAAATGTTTAGAAGTGTATCTTTATTGATTTATTTTGATAAATAGGAAAAATAAGTTCATTGACTACCACTTGTGAAATGGTGGTATAATACTTCTATTCATAATTCATCCAAAATGTCTCTCTTTATGGACTTATATGGATATCACATCACATCCATCACTTCAACCTTGAAGGTCCATCCCAAGGTTTGAGTTGTTGAGGAACACATTCACCATCAACAAGAGGTCCTCACCAGTTTGTGAGAAAATTTAGCCATGGCTCAAAATCACATGAAACAAGAATTAGATCAACACCATAGTGAACAATATTTTGACATAGGTGATTGGGTCTTTGTGTGATTAAATTTGTATAATCAAATGTCATTGAAGCAAAAGAAAAGGATAACAAGTTATCCCTTAAGTATTATGGCCCTTATCAGATCTTACATAAAATTAGTAGTGTGGCCTATAATATAGAATTCACCTAATCCACTGACATACATCTAATATTCCATGTATCTTGCCTGAAGAAGGTAGCTGGCCATAGAGTTTATACTCAGACTGAATTGCTTGAATTGGATGAGGAAGGTCAGGTTATTCTAGATCCTAAAGCAATCCTTTAAATGTGTACTAATAAATTATAGACTAGAGTAATTTAGGAGTATTTGATCAAATGGAAGAATCTCCATTGTGAAGATGCAACATGGGAGGATGAAGCTTTCCTATAAAAACACTTGGGGTTGATTCAATGTTGAGGATAATGTTATTTTTAATGGGAGGGGCATGTTATGCCCTTATCCCATGGTATGTCTAGGGATATGTGTGGACCAAATTGTGGCATATATACCTCTTTTATATTATTGTCACATTTATATATGTTCTTATTAGGTCAACCTATGGTATAGCCGTGGTTAAGTAGACTATATATAGGAGGTAGTAGTTAGTCTTAGAAGATGGTATTAAAAATTATGTTCTTATTACATTATTATGGAGGTTACACCCTTGAAATGGCTTAGTCATAATATTCAAGTATTATGATCTTTTACTAATTGGTGTTATGGATCTTCTTATTCTATTATTAATTATGTGATATATTATTCTATTTTTATGAATCATCTAATTAATTTCATTACAATGTATGACCTTATAATGACTTGTTATTGTATCAACATAGGGGTGAAATCAAGATGCATTATATGCATTATCTCTATCTCCATATCACTTTGTTGCCCTATCTATATCCTCATTCCAAACTTTCCATTTGTGATTCTTACGAGGAGGGTTTGAAAAAAGGGTTGTCTCATGTGACATGCTATGATGTCTTCTTATATTCATCATTTATTTGAAGTCTCTCTATGAAGGGAAGTTTCATTCCCATCATGTACTTTTAGAATGGATGATCCATTGGGTATAATGTGATTGATATCACCCTACTCTGTACCTTATTATAAACACCATAATTTTTTTGAAGAATGATAGTGTTTCAATTGTGCGATCTGTTTTGACACATTTCTCAAAAATCTCTCATGTTTCACTAATTAGGGATTTGACCTCATCAAATTCAGCACTAAAAACCTTTTATTCATAAAATGAAATACATCTTGTCACAACTGATAAAAAATAAAAAACAAAATGAGTATGAGTAGAAACATATCTTACATTATTATCCTCCTTTGACTAGTTTTTAGTATCATATGCCAAATTTATTGCTTTACCTCCATCTACAAGGTTTGATTCTTGCATATCCATACCTGATATAGCTTCATCTAGAGGGTTTAATCCTTAGACATCCATACCTATTTTTCCTTCATTTACATTTCATGTTGCACTGTGTATGTATTATGCATTGAAAATTTATTATCTAATCGATACTCCCCACAAACATGTAAACAAATAAAATAAAAGTGAAAAGAAGCCTTACATTGTACTCTATATCAATGTTGTTAATGTATTTGCTAACACCATCTCTCATGTAATGTAAAACCACCTCTCTTATAGTCACTCTCATTAGTTACACATTAATCACATGTTTACATGTGTAGCCTTGGATTCAAAGTAGGCAATTGCACATTGACATGGATGACATCATAGTATAGACATGATAATGCAATGTCTCATCTATTAGACTTTGTACCCAAGCTGTATGAGGGTTATTATTATGGAAGGTGACATGATAGTATAGAATATATAAATCCTTGATCCATTAAACTTTTTAAAGACTCTCTACTTTTAAGTTCTTGTAGAAACCATTGTCCTTGCATATTTATAGCCACTAATGTATATGTAAAGAATTATGGTTAGTTTTTGAACTAACCAATTACGCTATGCTGTGTATAAGTGTGTATTATGATCACAAAATGAATTTTGAAATGTGAACGGTAAAATTCTATGGTTACATTTATTTATTTCATAGCATTGGGAAGGGTATGACATCATTGTGATTACATTCCAAAACTATCAAGCTGATGGTGCTCCCAATATTCAACAAAATTAGCTTATGTGGTGTGATACTTATCTAGAAACTTTTTGGGCTCACTATTTTCCATGTATTAATCAGTGCAACTATGCATTAATTAGCCCATTTCATCGAACATCATGCATCTTACATCTTCTTATTTTACCTTTGCTATCAAATTAACTAGCCATGCACGATGCACATGCCGGTTGCAGAAACATACGTCACAATTAAATGTTTCCTTGCATAAAAGATTATTTTTTAGGAATTTTTCATATAATGTGATAGCAATATCTATGGAATTCAACATATGAGCTTTATATTGTGTATATAAGTAGTAAATATTTACCTAGTCACTTTTATCACTATAGAAGTATTGTCTATCATGAAAGCATTGATTTTCCACTCTATGTCTTTCAAATTTAGTCTCTATAGAAGTATTTGCATCCATTGGTTGATGTTAGTAGTAAATGATGATGACATAATCACTCATGCAATGGGAACTCCTTTATGTTTGGAATCAAATACCAACAATGTGTATAATTAAAACTATATATAAATACAAAACACAAGTGAGCTTGTAAGTTATGAAATATTTATATTATCAACTATTGTTGAAATCATGGAAAACATAAATTCATTGCATTCATGATGAATGTTGAGTCCATCACCAACAATTTTTACTTTCCAGATATCAACAACCATTCTAGTTATTTTGGGAGTTGGATGCCTAGTATGAAATGGATTTACCCATCCCCATTAATCTGTTCCCCATTATATCCCTGATAGATAAACCAAATTTCAATATTTTTCAGTACCCACTCCCAAAAATGTTTTGTATCATTGGGGCAATACACATATTTTTCCTCCTTGAATTGATGTTTTTTCCTATAAATATCATCTTTGCTTAGGAAATCATCACGTTAAGTTTAACCATTGAACATTAAAATTTTATCATGCACCATCTCATGGTGTTTAATATGGATAAAATAATATACATTCCCAAAAATAATAGCCTATGAGCCCATTCATTTAGTTGGGGGATGATACAAGGAGAAAAAAATATTTCTTCCTTGAATTATTTATATTATTGGCCATGGAAATGATTGCCTTGATTGTCTGTGTGCTCTACCTAATTATATGTGAGAAACACATGATTAGGTCTAATGATGATTTATATTGTGCTAAAATGACATTGAAAACCACACCCTATATGTTTTCAGCCCAACCATCTACCTTTTCCTATCTTAAATAATACACACTTGTCTTTTGGTGCGACATCGATTTATTAAAAATCCTTGGGCCCATATATAAACCAATATCTGTATGAATATGTTAAACATATAAAGAGTATGGAAATTGAAAATATGGTACAAAAATGATGTATGAATAGAATAAAATAATATACAAATACACACCCACTTGCTATCTAAAATGGGAGGTCACTTACATGACATATTCAAAGGTAGAGTTGATCCTATTTTGCTTGCCAAGAACAAGATTTTTTCATGCAATGTGACACATGAAAATTTTTAGGGAATGAATTGCTTCTTGATTTTATTTTTACAAATTTATCAACCCTATCACCATCCACCTAAGCAACCCACAAGTCTTCCTCATTAATGTCAAGAAAAATTTCCCACTTGACATTGCTGTAGTCAAACAAACCCTTGTTTGATTTTTGAAGTGGAATATGCATAATTTTATCCCACATTTTCACCATATACTATAGTGTAAAATAATAAAATTTCATTTAACCAATATGCAATAAACATTGTGAATGATAAAATATTGCAATCTATGAACAATAATGAATGAATATCATGTACAACAATTTTGAACATTGATTTTGTTTATACAACTATAAACAACATTTACACATTGAATACTTGATAATTAGGAATATGCTAGACATTCATAATGGAATTTAATAAAAATATCATTAAAACACATACTCTTTATTGTGTAATTAGAATGTATCCCATGATAGTTATAGATAGAACATTACAACATGTGGTTATAAAAAAAACAATTTATTTCAACTAAAATATAACATATATCCCAAAAAAATGCTTTTGACCTTCAATAAACTTTATATCACCTCGCCAAAAATAATGGAGAGTATGAATACAACACCCTTCATGAATGTTATACCATGAATAAATTAAAATTATTGCACATCGATGACAATGTCATGCACTCCAAAATTAGACACTGTATCAAAATATTGTTCTACATGCATATATTATAAAGCAGGCATGCCCAACTCATCCATACTCAATTATATTATTTAATTTCATTCCTCCCATGATGTTCCTTGTTGTAAAGATTCATTTACATAATATATGTCAATATCATGGAAAAAACCATAAATAAAGTGGCATCCTTGTGTAGTTTACTCTAAATACCCCATTTAACATTCCTCTCTCCCTTTCATCTCTGTAAAAAAAACATCATCATCAAACTCCACATAAATAACTCTCAAATCAAGGTAATGAGCATAATGTAAAGAAACCTCATCGGCTAGAAATCTACTATACTGCCTTATGATTATGTTATTAGGACTTAATAACATGTTGTGGATATAAATAGCCCTTCCTTTTAACTAGGAACTAACTAATGAATGCATGTGTTGGTTATAAATACTACACATATTATTAATTTACTACAAAAACATTAAAATATTAGAAATAAAAGTACTTAATTTATTCACATGCACTGGTTATTCATACACATCAAAATTAAGGAAGATGACAACACCCCTTTACTTCATTTTTGATATATGTCTTCAAAATATATTTTTTGCATGTGATATTACATTTAACTGATTTATAATACTAAAAATAAGATATATAATGCATATTTAACATCACAAACAATTTTTTTATAGTCAAGTCATAATTACGAAGTTATTTAATTTATCCCTATAATTAACATTTTGACCATAATTATATGAATGTTGGCTATCTACAAATTACATAGATGTAAAAAAGGTTTTTGGACATATACACTAGTTAATAAGGCAATGGTACCATGTCAATTAATAAGGCAAGGGCACCACCCATATTATCCTATTCAAGATATTAAGGTATTTTAGAGCCTTAGTAAATAAATTACACGTGAACATGAACTCACCAGTGGAATTGAATATTTTAAATACATTAGGCACTTCATTAGTTTGGAATCTCCAAACTTTAGCAATGTTTTCCAATGGAGGAGAAATGGTTTAATTATTATTTGCCCATAAAAATAAGCTTCATCTCTGATTTTGGTGAGTCATTTAGAAGTGCAGATAAATCTTAGCTTGTATATCAAGAATGTTCTTATCTAAAAATCATACCATAGCAAGACTCAATTTAAAGTGGTATATGAACAATTTGAAATAAATACACACTTGACAATTGTGTTATAGAAAGACTAAATGGGAAGTTGTAAACAAACTATTCCAAGTAGAAATAGTTGAAACAAAGTTAAGATATGTGGAGAAAGTAAGTGGCTACTAGAAAATTTTTGTATGGTGGATTTTATACCAAAATATCATGATGAATGATAGGATTTTGTTCATTAACATAGGAAGTAACACATCATTAATTTATGGTAGAAAATAAATATGTACGACTTGTAATTTTAGATGGATTGAGGCAATTTGGGTTAAGGACACGCTTATTGTTATGAACATAGGGTAAATGAAAATCTTGATAGGTGGTGCAATAAAAAATGTATGACATGTATTTATGATTATACACAAGCTTAAAAATAATTTAAAGGTGGGTCCAAGATAATGTAATAGTAATTATAGGTCATGTTCTGTTATGGTAAAGTGTGTTATTAGGAGAGCTCCTATTTGCAACACTATGTTTGTTTTTGAAACACCTTGTCATTGCTTTGATTAATTGGAGAGTCCTTCAAGAATTCAATTTTATCATTCTAGATCTGTGTTAAATTTTTATATAAATAAATTATCATTATAATGAGATTAGAATCATGAACATTATCAAAAATCCATATTCACATATTCATAGTGTGAATGATACACATTAACACTTATTTCACCTTGTCTACCTCCTACTATGCACTGGGTGGTTATCAACACCTCTTGGTTGCCCGTCTTACCCTTATATCTTGACATAGAATTTTGATTTACTTTTACTCGCTTAAGGAATAGATTGACCTCAATATTTTCATGCCTGAAAACACACATGATGAAGGAATAGATAGTAATGATGGATCTCAACAACAATTTTATATTCAAATGCAAATCTAATGAGTTAGAATGGTAGTTTTAGAATGTCAACTACTTGAAAAAAAATTTTATAAACTAAAAAATAGATTAATTAACTAACACATAAATTAATGGAATTAAAATAAAGTTTTAAAAACTTGAACAATAGTTTAAAACTTTAAATACTCGACTGGATTTTCAAGCATATTGCATGATAACAGGCTAAGTGCACAAAAAATGATGCACATTTAATAAAGAGTTCATTGGTTTGGTGGACATGAATTGTAAAGTTCTATACACCACTTTTAAGTAAAGTGACATACTTAGGGAGACCAAAATAAAATTTATTATTTTAGAAATTTGGCATATTAAATCTGTATGCTCCACATACTATTAGTTATACTATTTCATTTTTGGTATTTTGGTATGATGTGTTCAAACACATGTTTTATAATTTTATTTTTGTAAGTTGATAAATTTGTTATGTACTTCCATCTCTTAGTGAAGTGGTGGATTTTTGGGGTGTAGAAATTCTTTTATCCTTTTTATAAAAATGACTTTTTGAATTAAATTTTTTGAATTCTCACTCTTACATGATCTCAAATTTTTGATGAGAAAATAAAAATTCCAACTTCATTTTGAACCAAGATTCCTCTTCATTTATTTTTTTCATTATTTTAGAGCACATGAGTTATAATGAGCCATACACTATAACATAAAGTATTTGTGAAATAAAAAAATTAAGCTTTGTACAACACATGGAGATGCAATTTTAGCTAGACATAGGACATAAGAGGAAAGAAGGACATGCAGGGTTTTTTTGTTGTGGAAATACTAAGGATTTAAAAATATAACTTCTTCAAGTAGTTTTGAAAATGTAAAAAGAGTTCATTTGAAGGTGTATTTATTGAAAAGACATAAAACATAAAAAGAAGAGGAACAAAGGAAAACTTGGTATAATGGGAACACAAACATGATAGGGTTACACAAATGTTATTTATGACATCAGAGAAATAAATACCTTAATGGAAAAAAGGATTGAACATATGATTTTTTTAAAGGTTCAATAAGGTCAACTAATAATGAGAGAGAAGGTATCAAAGTTGATTAAGTAATGGGTATGATACTTAAAGAGAAAGATGAAACTTAGAACTCGGTTTATAATTTAGAGATGAATAATAAACTCAATGTTTTATAGGTTAAATTCAAAATCTAAGACTAAGGAAAGACAATCATATATTTTGTAAATTACAGTAAATTGGAACTTGGTGGTCTATCAATTGATACATGACTTATGGTATATAATATAGTAGATGCTACTCCAAACATGGGTGCATATTTCATATTTTTAGTAATCATTATTGTCATGAAGGAGGTTGGATTTTTACATTTTGGTAAGAAAGATTATCACTTACAAATACTCATATTAGTAGTGAGGACATAAAAAATCCACTCCTAGAACTATATTTGAAGGCTGAATCCATACCATTTCTTATTATATAGTTGAGTTCATCTGCAATTCTATTATATTGATAGCTAGAACCAATTCCAAGAAACACTTTTTTATAATATAAATTAGGGTAAAGAAATACATATGTTATTTGCTTACCATTATTGATATAAATCTTCAAGTTTATTCATTTTTCTTCAATGTTACTCGTAGGCATTACATCATACTTATTTTTCAAAGTTTTACTATAGCCATATAATAATTAACTATTTGTTGTTCAATCTTACACAACTATTGGATTTTTAAAATAATGATTAAACCTTATTTTATCACACACCATTAAATTATTTTATGTTCAATCTTTTACATATCATAAGCGATTTGAGCTTGACCTAAACTACCACATTGATTTTTTTTAATTCAGAGAAACAACCAACTAGAACTACTAGTATTTATTTTGAATTGAAGTTTTTGTTTGAAGACAATAGGTGATTTGAGATGTTTCCAACAATATCAATGGTGTAAAATCTTGATGTAAAACCTATTATGGCCTTCCTATAAATATATCTATTTAAGTTTTTTGGTTGAACAAATCATGCACTTGCATGGACAAATTAGTGTGCTAGAAATACTTAAACCCTTCACTATAGTGGAAAATTAATAAATAATACATGTGAAAAAATGAATTACCTTGAAAGTATAAATGCACAATTTTAGAAAAAAAATTGTCTTTGCTTACTGTATACACACAATATTTTTAAACTTTATCAATTACTGATGCTTTCTCTCTTATAGGAACCCATTGAGTCTTAGCTTATTTGAGTGCATCCCTTAAAGGTTTCACTAGGAAAGGGGTGGATAGATCTTTGGTACTTCTTAAGATTATTATTCCCTATACCTCCACCTAAAACCAACACAAACCCCTCTTATATGTTCCCTTAAGCTTTAAAACCTCCTTGCATTCCTCTCCAAAAAATTCATTTCCTTAAATAGCCCTTGCCCAAGTTATAACCCTATTTTAACACCTTAATGAACACATTCAATTGGGTCAGCTTAGTTATGGGAATCCAACAAGTAATGGGACTAAGTCGGCCCAACCAACTTAGTCTAGGACATAACTACTCTAATTTCCTAACCAAACAGGTTGAATGGGACAAATATGTTAGTTAAAATTTTGAAAGGATTTAGGGTCAAATCAAGTTATACATAAAGATCATTCACCCCATTTTCAATAGAGAGAATCATTCAATTGTGCTTCTTTATTTGCTTATTTGCTATTCTACTTGAGGAGTCATTGCTTAGGGTTTGATACTACTTAGATAAGATTCTTATCTTGTGGAAATGTCTTGGATGCATAGGAAAAGTCTTGTAACCTAGATATGGCCTATCTTTATGATCCTTATAAACCAAAACAACCTCTTGCAAAGCACCATTGGCCAAGGGATATATTGAGACTCGACAGGTTCATCTTCAAGGTAAGTATTCTTAACTCTTACTCCTCTTTTGTTAGTTGATAGATTTGCATGTATGAAAGCTAATGAATGTATTATATCTTATTTCTTAGGATTACCTCTACATTGACTTGAGTAGAGTTCTTATTTTCATGTTTATTATTTATGTTCATTCCCCATTTGTGTCATAAGCTTTGGTGAAAACTATATTATGTTTACTTTACTTTGTTATTGCTTTGAAATAACAAGACCCAGCTAGGGTTATTTCATGGTGTTTATTGAATAGAGAATTTGGAACCCTCTCTAGCCATGCCATATGATAAGAGATACATTTGGTGGGTTTAGTGGATACATATTGGTCATGACCCTGATTATCAATGTATTGCTAGCAGTGTAATTAGCTGATTTATCTTCTCTGAACTAGGATTGATTTGTAGATCTATTTCAATTTTTCTTGCATATATTATGGTGAATTTGATGTGAACTAAACCTTGAATGTTTTTAGCCTTCATTTTAAGACTATTGGATTGATTCTATTGACTTAGTACAATGGTTTCTATGCAGATATCAAGACCCAGTCGATCTAATCAATGTAGTTTAGTTTTGTGTGTAGGTCTTTCTCTCCTACAGACAACTAGATCAATATAATCAACCCAATTATTTATTATTTATAGGTCATCTTCTACTTCATCAATCTGATCGACATAATTAGGGCATCATTACAAGTTTTTTAATGGAGGCAAACCTATTGATCTTGTTTGGATCTCTATGATCAAATTTTTCCATTAACATAATATATCAATCTTATTAATTTATTTATTCATCATGTTTTTTAAAATTTATAAACTTTTTTAAATTACTAGATTGATTTTATAGACACATCTCTTTTAGTTATTTTTAATTATTCAATCCATGAAAACTTAGTTAACTAGTTCGACTTTGTTTTAACATCTTATATTTTAGGTTCAAGTCCTCACTGGACAACATAGCTAAAACATAGAAAATCAATAGATTCAGTACTTTTCTAAAATCAATCAAAAGGAAAATTGATAAAAACAATCTCAGGTTCATTCTAATTATCTTAGTCATTTCATTTTTAGTTAAATTATATTTCTATTTTTCTAGTTTTTCAGTCATGTAAAAACTATCACCTTATAGTAGTGTTTGCATATTAGGTTAATCTAATTGACCTAGTACTGTGTCTTCTTCATGCAAAATAAATTAACTCACATTGTTAGTAATTAATTCACCTTTCATTTATCTACTTGATTGTTTAGAGTAGTACACATAGTATAATTAAGAAGGTTAATTTACTAGATTAGGCACTTTCTTTCTTCACACATTAACAAATCATAAAATATCAAATAAGTATTCAAACACTTCCCAAGTCTACCTACTTGGATTTCATCACCAAGGGGGAATCCAACTCAATTTTTTGTTCAAGTATAAATACGTGGTTGATGGTATATATTGTCAAAGCACATGACACCCTTATGGATGTAGGATTGTTAAGTGAGGGGGTAGGCCCCAATACCAAGCCAATATCATACCAATACAGATCCTATTTAGCTTTTAACAAACCTAAAACCATAATTAGATTACCAATTTTAGTTCTTTTACAAATCCAAATTCCCTATCACATTTTGATACATAATATAATTTAAAACATATAGGCATATATGCTTATTAGATTAGCATTTACATCTCAATATTGTTTCTTGATGCTTTCCAATTATATTTTGTATTACAAAACTTGTATTATCTAGCATTAATACAAGGTTTGTGTTGTGTGTTATAACTAGATTGAATTAATCAACCTAGATGACTATTGCATGTGTGTTTAGCTTATTTTCCTATAAGATTGCTACTTAGTAATCCAAATTTATAACATTCTATTTTTTTCCTACCTACAGAACACAATTGACTTAATATATTACATGCTACTATGTTTGTCTTCCTACATAACACAATTGACTTAGTCAACTCATTATCTTATACGATTCTATGTTTGTCTTCCCATAGAACATAGTTGACCTATTTCAATCTATTTCCTTATAGCTATTTTATTTATCTACTTCCAAAACATAGTCGATCCATTTGACCTAGTATAATAACTAGTTTATCCTTTTTATCAGTAAGTGTCTAGCTTTCCCATTTCATCATGGAACATTTGTATGATAATTCCATAGAGAAAAATAAAACTAACATGATGAGTTTTAGCAATCCTAACAAATATACTAAATCAATTTTATTAGTAACTAACCCAAATCAAAGTAATATTCATGTCACCACTAGAAATACTAATTATGGGACTCCTCCCTATTTTTCATCACTTAATCCTTTATTTATAAAAATAGTGGAAGATGAAAAATATTTTGAATACTCACCTAAAATTATTATTTTCATCAATTAAAATCTTCAACATAGAAGTAAATATCCTTCAGTTATATATAACATCATGATGGGGCCTCTTTTTGAAGATCCCCATTTACCTTCACCTAGCTTTTCCATAGTATTTGGGGCAAGTCAATTAAGTATTTCCTCCACTCTTTGACCTTTATAATATCTCCTTACAACACTATGATGTCATCCTCCATGTCTTCTTTCACCTTAATGCCAAGTATTTACACTAACATGGCTAGTGTATCTTTTAGTGGGCATACCCCAAACACCCACAATAAGACCTAACTTACTTTAACTCATAATGGATCTATTGTATCTAATACTTCATATGATACTACTTATTCCCATACCACTACCACTTCTCATGAAACTACTACATCTCATTCTTCTAGTGCATCCCAATTTCTTAACACCTCACAACACATTAATGCTTCTAAAGCTGCTTATACTAGTCAAAATAATGTTCAAACTAATCAACTACTATTAAATACTCTCAACCAAATGGCTAATTTTCAAACCAAATGATGCAAATGTAAAACCAATTATTGCATCTCCAAAATCAACCTCAACATACTCAGTGGGAAACACCAAATCCTAGTGATCCCCTACCTCCCCTGAGGGATGAACATAGTGACCTTATACCTCAACCCCCACTTATTAATAAAAATATTAAACATTTAAAAAATGAACCTCTTGTACCTCAAATTGCAAACATTAACATCAAAGGTATAATTCCCATTATCACCTATAATGGATCCATAAATCTTACATTACACTTAAAAACTTCTAGAAACCTATACAAAGATTAGGTTAAACTTAATACCTTTGCTATGACCAAAATCTTAGCTAAAATTCTCTCTAATGATGCTCTAGATTGGTATAATCAACTTAAAACCCACTCCATCACTAGTTTATAGGACTTGGTCAATGCATTTGTTCAAGAGTTCTAAAATAATGACCTTGAAAATAACTTAGCCCATTTTAACAACTGTAAATAAATAGAATCCAAAATGACACAAATTTTCATTAAATGATGGAAATATTTGTCTAATAAATCCAAGTATAATATGGTAGATGAGAAAATTTTCCACTTATTCACTAATACTCTTCATCCTAAATTAAAATGCCATTTTAAGAATCTTTCCCAAAAATATTTGGAAGAGGCCATTGACCAAAACAAATAATAAGATTTCCTTATACGTGAATTTGAACCTTCCCACCCTCCAAAAGGAACTTGCATGCTCATAAAATCTAAAAATTGACATGAAAAATATGATGGTGTTACAGATAATTATGACACCATACACACCATCCAAGATGTTGCTTCAAACACTACAATGGAGCAAACTCCTTCACTACCACCTAATATCAACTCTCATCCTAATTCCTTATTTCCTCAAAAACATAACATGGACATGCACCAACATCTTTCCTTAGCATAAATTCAAAGGCATCTTTCATGACCCTCACTATGAGACCTTAAACCTACACATCTTATGAAACATTGGTATGATCCCAACAATTTTTTTTGGTTTCATGTGTGTTGGGGTCATTATCATGAAACTTGTTGCCAATTAAGAAATGTTGCTATGGAATTTATCCTTAGACCTAACTTTGACCATGAACCACTTATACATAAATGTCAATAGGCCTATGAAATAACAATTAAGGATCATGAAACCAAAACTAAAAATGAATCCTTAAATAAAGTTAATGCTCATCTAGCTATCTATAAAGATCCTCTTCCTAGCCATCAAGATAACACCAACCAACCTAACCCTACCACCAATAACAATTGGAGTACCACATATCCTAACACCAACACTGAGAATGTGGTAAACATGAATAATATGAAGAGAGTACTTTCTTAAATTGAACCATGTCTAGATTCTACACATAATAATTATCTAACATGCTACATTGTTAAAGATAATTAGTTGTCGTATCTCATAGAATTGGGACATGTAGAACCAAAAAACACACAAGTATCATCTCTAACAATGTAAATCAACAAAGGGACATCCATTGAGAATGCTACCACTTTTTGTCAAATATGTAAGAGGAAGGGACATCTAATGAGACAATGCAAGTGAAGCAAAGGGGTATGAAAGAGGATTCCTAGAATGTAGAGGAGGAGCAATCAAACAACAAGCAAGAAATAGAGAATAATGTGGAAATTCCTGACAATACAGGAAAAGGAGAGGAGGGGAAGGGAAAGGAGGCTATCCCTAGTAGTGAAGGTGAAGTTGTCCCAAAGGAAAATATAGGATTAGATGATAGTCAGAAGGCTACATAAGAAGGATAAGAGGAGAAGAGAAAGGAGGATATCATAAGTAGTGAGGGAAAATAGGTCCCAAAGGAGAATATAGTATCTGACGACAGTCATAAGGCCACATTTAACACAGTCTACACTTTAGACAAATTGACTAATATGTTTAAGGAAGGGGCAGGAGGGGCCCTTTTGCTAAAGGAAGTCAATGAAGATGACACAATTTCAAGGATTGGATAGGAAGAAGTAACACCTGAAAGTCACACTCAATGAGTAGCAGATCCATAGTCAAATACAAACTTTTTCTGTGATCTGGAAGATGGAGGCCAGGTAGGAAACTACTTGGCAACAGGGGTAGTAGGACAAGATGACATCAATGAACAAGAAGAATGGGTTACCCTAAATAAAAAGATCTGGAAAGGTAAAAAATATGCAGATGTTGGTACTGAGCCCAAACAAGGGAGGTCAACCCTAAGGGAAAGAAGACAAAGAGAGATTTCCAGTGGAAAATAGAAAACACTGGAGTCCCAACCCTCCAAAATCTCTAAATGAGAATATTATCATGGAATTTGATGGGCTTTAACAGTCCCTCAAAGTAGTTTGAGGTTAAAAACTACATTTTAGATAATATACTAGATATTCTATTACTCCAAGAAGTCAAGATGAAAGAGGAGAATTTTGTGAAAATTGTTGACTATATATGGCCTAAGGCAGATTTTTGTATTAGTCCTGCTAAAGGGGCTTCAAGAGGGATTTTCACTATGTGGAATAGTGCTAAAATCAAAAGATCTCTTATGGCCCATAATAAGCACTTCTTGATTACCAATTTTTCCATGAATTCCTTGAACTGGACATTGGTAAATGTTTATGCACCGAAGAAAAGATCTTTGAGATAGAAATTATGGATAGATTTGAGTAGCTATAGGAATAATCCTCAAAATTCTAAATGGATGTTAGCCATAGATTTTAACACACCTTTATACCCTTCTAAAAAATAGGGTGGAATTATTGATTACTCAGACATCATGTTCGACTTTGTTGAATTCATCAATGATTGGGGATTATTGGACATAGAGCTACATAACCAAAATTTTACTTGGACCAATAGAGGAAGAGGAGATCAAATGATTCAAGTTAAATTAGATAGATTCTTGATATCAAGCAACTGGAATGATTATCAGAATATGCAGGTGCAGGCTCTACCTAGAACCATGTCTGACCACTGCCCGATTATCCTCAATTGGAGAGATCAGGGACAACACGGAGCTCCTCCATTATGTTTTGAAGCTATTTGGATTAAAAACAAAGGTTTTAGACAAATGGTGGCTCAATGGTGGAATATTCCCATTCAAGGTACTCCCATGTTTATAATAGTCAAGAAACTCCAACACATTAAACAAGAAGTTTATGGCTGCAATAGATATAGTTTTGGGCAGGTTTTCCAGCAGAAGAAAGATATAATGGGAAAACTCAAGGCTATTCAACAACTAATTAATCAAGGGGATGACTCTAAGGGCACCTTGGAAGAAGAGAACAGTCTGTCTTCAGAATGGAAGAATTTGATGGAAAGGGAAGATGTTTTCTGGCAACAAAAATCCCATGTTCAATGGCTTAAAGAGGGTGATAGGAACACTACTTTTTTTCTTCTCTCAGCTATGAAACATAGAAAAGCCAACTCAATAACTAAGCTTGTCCTAGATAATGGAGACATTATTACTAAGGATAACGAAATAGGGGAGCAAGCTAGGGTGTTCTTTTAGAATCTGCTTATGGAAGAAAATAATAATGATAGAATTGATAGATCTATGAGTTAATTCATTGATAAAATCCCCTTTTTGATAACAAAAGAAGACAATCTGGAAATGTTAAACCCTATATCTGATGAATAAGTACATGCTATTTTATTCTCTATGGGTGCTTTTAAAGCCTTGGGTCCTGATGGCTTTCCTCCTATATTCTTTCAGGAATATTGGGAGATAGTTAGAGCAGACCTCATGGCTACAATTCATGATTTTTTTAGATCTAGAAAACTATTAAAACAAGTTAATAATACCTTCATTGTACTTGTTCCTAAAAAATCTCAACCTTTACACCTTGCTAATTTTAGACCCATTTGATTATGCAACACTGTGTATAAGATATGTACTAAACTGCTGGTTTTGAGAATTTAACCCTTGCTTGACAAAATTATTTCTCCTGCTCAAAAAGGTTTCATCTCAGGTAGATAGATTCTTGATGCTGTGATCACCACACATGAGACTATCCACTCCATGGATAAGAGAAGAATCCCTGGGATGGACCTTAAGCTTGATATATCCAAATCTTATGATAGAGTCTCATGGAATTTTCTATTCCAAGTGATTAGAAAATTTGGGTTTAATGATAAATTTTCTTGCTTATTATGGAATGCGGTCTCTTCTAATAAATTCTCAGTGTTGGTTAATGGAGTTCCTAGAGGGTTTTTCTCCTCCTTGAGAGGAATTCATCAGGGAGACCCTCTCTCCCTATACCTATTCATCATTATGGCTGAGGCACTAGGAAGATACATACAAGCTGATATAGTTTCAAAAAAGATAGTAGCCATCAAACCTGCCTCTTCCCTCCATCCTATGGTTATACAGTAGTTTTTGGATGATACCATCTTATTTGGCATCTCATCGGTGATCGAAGCTAGAAGATGGAAGAATATACTTAATGATTATGCCAGAGACTTGTGACAAAGAATAAATTTCTAGAAAATCAATGTGTACTTCTTCAACACTCCCAATGAACTTAGACATATAATCATTGATATCTTAGATTGTGCTGAGGCTGGCCTACCAGCTACCTACTTAGGTATCCCACTCTTGGTCAAAGAGGTATCTTCAAGTTTTTGGAATGGTATTGTGGAACGTACATAGAGGAAACTTCTTGGGTGGAAGGGGAAACTACTTAGTTGTGCGGGTAAGTTGTAACTTCTTAGGGCATCCTTGCAAGGTATTTCTACTTACTTCATGTCTCTTTTTAAAATTCCTACATATTTTGTTGAAAAGATGGAACAGATCTAAAGGAAATTTTTATGGATGAGAGTGGAAGACAAATAGAGAATGTCTTTAGTCAGATGGGAAAAAGTGTGTCTCCCAAAATCTCATGGTGGACTTAATATAAGATCCATCAGGAAAATGAATAAAGCCCTCCTCTCAAAAGTTAGTTGGAATCTAATTCACAACAATAGTGAGTGGGGAGAAATAATGTATGCCAAATACATGCATAGCATTGATGGTTCCAACTTTGTTCAATAGGTGGGATTACCCTAAGGGCCTGTGATATGGAATAAAATGCTAAAAAGTAGAAGTCTTCTCAAACAGGGAATTAGGTGGAAGCTTGGAAATGGCTTGTAGATTAAATTCTAGGAGGATAATTGGTTAAGGGACAAGCCTCTCATCTCCCAAGGAAACTATGGAGAAATTATAGATCTGATTACTCAGTTCTTTGGTGATAGGGTTAGTGATTATATGGAAAATAACAATGGGATAAGGAGCTGGAAAAACCTTTTGGATTGTTGTGTGCACAGGCCTGAGCTTATCCCAAGAATTCAGGAGATCCAATAATGTGTTCAAGAGATTATAATCCCACTCTTCCCTCGAGAGGATGAATAATACTGGTGGCCAGATAAGAATGGATCATTCTCTATCAAATCTTCCTATCATCTGCTTACCCTTGAAGCTCAGAATAAGGAGGTATGGAAAAAGGTTTGGAATCATAAACTCATTCCAAAGATTAACTTATTTTGGTGGGCTGCTGCCCATAACAAAATCCTTACTTAGGACAACCTTTAAAAGAGGGGGTTTACTTTGGTCAACAGATGTTTTTTGTGTGGTTCTAGAGAGGAATCAGTTTTACACCTATTCATACATTGTGAGTTTACCCAAGATTTATGGGGTACAATACTTAACAACTTTGGCATTGAATGGGTTTGCAATTCTGACCTTAAAGAAGTAATTCTTAGCTGGAACTCAACCTTCACACATCCCTGGATTAAGGAATTATGGAAGCAAGCTCTGCCATGCTTGAGCTGGACTTTATGGAAAGAGCGAAATCTCAAAAAATTTAGGGACACTGCTAGAAATGTTGCTCGGGTGTTTAACTCCTTTCCTAGGACCATCTTGGAAAGTGTTACAACATCTCATATCAGTGTTGCAGAGAAACCCCTATCTAAATTTGAAAGTCAAATTGCAGCCAAATGTAAGGTTTTAAACCTTATTCCTAGGCATGATAATTCTAAAATTCTTCAAAGACTTCATAATAAATGGATACCACCTAAACCCAATTGGATGAAACTCAATTTTGATATGGCATCCAAGTTGAGTGGTAAAGCAAGTGGAGGATGAATAATAAGAAATGAAAAAGGAGGGATGTCTGCTGTCTATGCTGGTGGCATGGGTTGCCAAAGCAATAGCTATGCTGAAGCTATGGCCTTACTTTGGGGATTAAAGTTAGCTATATCCCTAGGAATTAGAAATTTGAGTATTCAAGGAGATTCTAAGTTGGTCATAGATGCTATTAATAAAGCATCTAATGTTGGTATCCATCTAAAAGACATCATTATAGACATCCAGTTTCTTTTACAAAAGTTTTTCAAAGTTGAGATTACCCACACCTATAGAGAAGGTAATAGGCTCGCTGATGCTTGTGCCAACCTTGGTCAGCAATTCTTAGGATGGAGGGTATGGTGACAAGGGGCTCATATACCCCCAAACATTAGAGAGATCATTCAGAAGGAGATGACAGAGCATGAATGATGCACATTAATGATGAAGATATCTTTCGAAGGTGGTCCATGTGGAGAAGGCCATGCAGATCATGGAAAATGATAACCTTAGTACTTCCTTGATTGTCATGATTAATTCCTTTTATCATGAGGTAGAGGTGCGAGATTCACATCATGAAAACCAAGGGGGAATTATTTTTAAGAATGAAAGTAGACGTCACTGCAATGGGCCGTTTTGTAAAATGAGCCTTCACATCTACATTCAGTGCAAACGAAACCACAACAAAACCTAGGATGAAGAAGATGAAGAGCCAAAAATTCAAGAAATTTTGGAGGACACTGGTGGGAAATAGGCTTCTCAGGTTTTTGAGGTCACTGAAGAGTAGGGTGTTGATTCTAGGGGTACTACTGATAATAAGGAGAAGATGCATGTAGAAGAAGTTGCTGAGGGTTCAGAGAATAAGAATGATTGGAAAATAGATATTGGGGCCTTGAAGGTCCTCATTCAAAAGCTAGATAAGGTCTTCACCAAAGGCCTTTGAAATAATATTTTGCTGAATATGACTATGTTGGATGCGGTGGGTAATCTAGGGAATGCTGACAATGTAGACAATGAGAATCTTAAGGATCTTGTTAATTCTATAGTTATGTAGTTTTGTCCTTTTTGACTCTGGTCTTTCTAGTGTTTTGTTTTGCTTCTGACTTTGTTTCTCAGATGTGCTATTGGTTCAGTGTTGGCATATTTTATTTTCCAGCCTTCCTGTCTTTTTTGACTGTAGAGGGTTCGGCCCCTGGTTTGCCGCCTTCATTAATAAAAAACAATGTAAATCAGCCATATTTATCATACCATTGATACAAGTTATACTTTTCATCAAACTACAATACCTCAAGTAGATATCCTTCAAACTTCACATAAACCTTCTCCCATTCAAACACAAGAAACATTTAAAGAAATGACCTCATCACCTAAGATAAATCAACCCAATCCAACAAAACCTAAACTAAATATACCTTATCAACAAAAATGTCACTATGCATCCAACACCTTTAGTGGATTTATTACAACATTATGCACCTTTATCCACTAATCCTCTAACGGGTTATGATGAATGGGATCCTATCACAAAACTTTCCCATCTTCCATCCCAAATTAATTTCTTAGAACTTATGCAAACTTCCCCTCATCATCATAATTGATTAATGAAATTAATATTTGAAATAAGTATCCCTCATCTTCCACCCATGGTGAAAGAAGCCACATTATCTAGATCAAAAGATAACATTCTCCAATAGAGTGAAGAGATGTCTATCCACATTGATGAAACAATTGACACTTCTCTTTCACTTAAATTTCCTATATCTTATATGATTAGCATTAAAATAAGATACATATAAGTAAAACATGCTTTAATTGATGAAGGATTAGGCACTTGTGTTGTTTCCCTTTATTTTATTAAAACACTTAGATATTCTAAATGTAATCTTAAATCCACACAAAGTACATGTCAAGGATATGATAGAATATAAATGCCTCATATAGGGTGTGTTTGGATTCCCATCACCATTATTCTCATCATTATTCATGTGAAAGTTATGGTATTTAACTTTTTGCTTTCCTATAATATCTTACCCAATCGACCTTGGACACATCACATGAGAGCAGTTACCTTATATGCATGTCAATGTGTTAAATTTACATCTAATGGTGTTAAATACAAAATTCAAGGAGATACAAATCATTATAATTTTGAAAAATTCCAAGAATTAGATGTGCTCAAAATACCTACCCTTGAACCTTTACCTAGCTTTCCAATTTTTGAGTCACAAAGTTTCAATTATCCTATCAACTCTACTCGAGGTTACCATGGTCATCTTGAATTAATAGGAAACATACCTCCTAACCTCATAGACTCATATGATTATGAACAAGATGAGATAAGCCTAAATATAAACACTTATAATCTCTTTCCTAATATCATTGATCAATTAACTCCTTCTCCTTGACCTCGCTCTCATTACAAACCTTTGAATGAACTACCAATTACCATAACTAAAACTACACATTCTATTCACCATGATTTCTCATTTGATAAAATAGTTGATGCATGTAATATTGACTTATATACACCTAATTATGATGACATATATTGTTAAGGTGTGGAGCTAAAAGCTTCAACTGTTGCAGACACGAAGAAGGGAGGTTGATGAAGATCCAAAAGTATCGACATCGGCAGCATGACCGACGTCAGTCATGACCAGTGCAAAAGGCAACTGGCATCAGTAGAGAGTCAGCCAACGTCGGTCAGCACCAGACAGACAGGGACTGATATTGGTCACCTGTGGTGGTTCCAGAACTACTGTTGATAAACAGTCAGTTAAGTGAAGCAAGTGTTTGCATGTTTAAGGACTAATTATAGTCACGAGCTGCATGTCTAATTATTATAATTAGATTTCTATTTTTGTATGCATGGGATCCTATTTAAAGACCCATGAGGCATGTATTGTAAATTAAGCATTCAAGTAAAAGCATTGAAGGAAGGAAGCAAGGTCAAGGAGATCTACATGTGTAAGGTCAAGGAGATCAGCTGAAGCATTCAAGGAGGGGATAACAACTCAGGTTGTTGAGTTGGTTGTGTTGAGCAAGAGAGAGAGGGAAGAAGGTCTTGAGGTGTGGCAAGACTTTGAGGTGGAGGAAGAAGTGGCATCTTCCTTATTGTATTTTCTTCTAGTAGTATCTAATACAAGATTGTGTATTGTCTTTCAAATTCTTTGTTGTCTCAAGTTTCTAGTTACTTAATCATTCTGGTATAATTATGTGTTTAATTGCTTATAAGAAAGTAATCAATTGTGCTTCCGTTGGATAGGGGTTCCTAACAGTTGGTATCAGAGCGAGGTTGGATGTTCTTAGAGCGAGTTTGACTAACAAATGGCCAGATCTGGTTAGTGGTTTGTTGATTACAGGTTACTCACAGGGGTTTCTGATTGAGTGGGAGTATAGCAACGGTAGAAGAAGGTAAGTTGAGGATGAAGAAATTTAGGCACAGGATTAACACCACAAGGAGTGTGGTGGGTAGTCTTTAAGTGGGAGCTTGAAGAGGAATACAAGCCAAGATGTAGATTAGATAGAGTACTGGTATGGGTACAGGTGCAGCTATTATCTCCAAGTGGGAGATAAAGAACATACCAGAGCATCCTGTGTAATGAAATCCACAACATCCATATAGCAACAGGATAATGTAGCTATTATTATCGAACCTGGTAAAGATAAATACAATGGTCAAACCTCCATTGTCCTGCAGCCTACTCAAGACCATATACATAAGCCTTCTGTCTCACATGTCCATCCACTCTCTTCTCTAACATGGGAATCCATCCCTCATCCAGTGCTTTCTTCCAGCTGACAACTCCACCAAAAAATACCTATTTGGTTCTTCTCCAAGGACTCACACTCCTCATCCATGCCAAGCTCCCACTTTTTCTGGATTCTACTTGCATTGCTTCTTCACATCTTCCTAGTTCTTGACCATCAGTAAGCAATATAAAGAAGGTAAACAATGAATATGAGGTTCACTTACCCTTTCTAACCTCCATATGGGCGTTTGAGACTCCTTGACAGCTTGCTGTCCACCCAACATCCATTCCAGTGACCAATCTTGACCATCTCCCAGTCTGCATCTGACCGATGTCAGTTCCCTACACTGACCCTGACTGTCGACATCATTTCCCTGGCCGATGCCAGTGTCCCCTCTATTGACGTCAGTCCCTATCTGACTGACATCGGACTTCTTCTGCCCGACTCTACCGACCCTGCTGGTCTGCACATGACCGATGTCCGTATCTGCCTGACCGACGTCAGTTCCAAGTGACCAATGTCAGTGTCTGTGGGTTCCTGTAAGTGATGAAATCTTCACCTGTGAGCTCATCTTAGATCAAAACCCTATCCATACTACCCTGCTCAGAATCATTCAGCCCCTGTGACTGATCTCTGTCCTTCATCTCCTCCATAAACACCAAGGCTTCCTTGTTCTTGTCAAAAGCATCAAATTTCCTTTTCCTGTAATGAACTCTATCTATGCTTTCCGAATCTGAACACATACCTTTTGAATCAACAATGTCCATTCCCTTCTTATTCATGTGACCAAGCCTATTAAGCCACATTTTTGAATCTATAGCTAAAGTAGATAAACCAGAAGTAGAATCAGTAATACAAGTAGATAGATAAAGAGTACCTAATTTCTTACCTCTTGCTAAAACAAGTGCTCCCTTGGTAACCTTCCAAGAATCCACTGTGAGGGTTATTATGCATCCCTCATCACCCAACCTTCCTATAGAAACCAAACTCTACTTCAAAATTGGGACATGCATGACCTCCTTCAACACCCATGTGTTGTCCATCTGCAATCTCAGCTGCACTTTCACTTTGCCAACTATTTGACAAGGCGTACCATCCCCTAAATAAAGCACTCCAAAGTCTCCCTAGACACACTCATAGAACAAATCTCTATTTGGGGATGCATGAAAAGAAGAAACAGAATCTAAAACCCATGATCCTACTTGACTATCCAAAGAAAGTATGAGAGCGTCCTGTACCACAATATTTGCATCCTTTGCTTCTTCATTACCTTCATGTTGATTCTCTTTATCCCTCAACCAACACTCCTTTGTGTGTCCTTTCTTTCCAAAAAACCAACAAGTAACACCTCTGGATTCGGATCTCCTTCCCACCTTCGACCTTGATTTCCCTTGATCTATCTTTTCTCTTTGCCTTCCTCTGCTTTCTGCACTTAGAGCATTCCCTGATGATTCACCTGTGCTTCTCCTGCGTATTTCTTCATTCAAGATCACACTCACAACATCATCAACTTTTAAGATTTTAGAAGCAGATGCATAATTACTTACTGCCATAACCAAAGTATCCCAACATTCAGGTAAAGAGCATAAAATCAAGAGAGCCTTTACTTCATCATCAAAAACAATATTGACTAAAGCTAACTGGTTTACCAAACCATGGAAATCACTAAGATGAGTATGTACCAATCCACCTTCCTGCATTTGCAAAGTAAATAACTGCTTCATAAGAAATACCTTATTTGAAGCTGAGGGCTTTTCATATAAATTTTCCAGGGATTTTATCAACTCTTCCGTTGTCTTGCACTGTGATAAGTTGGAAATCATAGACGATGCAAGGCTCAACCTTATGGAACCCAGATCCTTCCGATCAATAACACTCCATTCTTCATCCTTCATATCTGTGGGCTTGCATGCAACCCCACCCAATGATAAGTACAAATCCTTCTGATACATATAATCCTCTATCTGCATCCTCCAATGTTGATAATTCTTGCCATTAAACTCCTCCATTCGTAGCTTATTATCTTCTGCCATTGCTCTACTCCCACTCAAACAAAAACTCCTGTGAGTAACCTATAATCAACACACACTAACCAGATCTAACACAACCTGTTAGTATCCCAACCAAAAGCTCTGATAACATTTGATGGGACCTAAGTTCCCCAAAGCTCTGACACAACTTGTCAGAATTAAGAGCACACATGATTACCTTTGTATAAGCAACTTAAACATGCGTAAATAACTAGAAGAACAAATAACAAACAATGAGAAAACACAGAATATGAGAGGCAACACACAATTGTATTCAACTCATTACAAAGGAAATTACAATAAAGAGATCACACTCTTCTTCCACCTCTGTGAGGCTTCCTCCTCAAGGGCTCCAAGTAATCTTCCCACCTAAGTAATCTTCTCTCATAGGTCACAACACATAGCTAACATAAGCTGTTGTTCACCTCATTATACATCCAGTACAACCAAGTACGAACCAGTACTCCAAGTAGATCTCACCATGATCCTGCTCCTGATGTATTACTGTCACCTTGATCTTGCTCCCTCATCGATCCTCTTTTGACCCTTGCATACACACATCCCCTGCAGACCAACCTGATCTTACTTATCACATGTAGATCTCCACCATGATCCTATAACACCCTGCATATTAAACCTGATCTTACATACATGGGGAATCCTACTTGATTCCACCATGGGAAGAACTCTCCAAGTTCCACACTTAGTTCTCCATAGTTCTTCACTTAACAATATAGCCCATGAGTCTATTATATAGATCTCATGCATACACTAATTTAGACAATCGGCTCAAAGACTCGAACTGGTCTTTATCATGTAAACTACGTATTCACTTAACTAACTATTCATCAATAGCAGTTCTAACTACCACAGGCGATCGATGTTTGTCCCTGCCCTCCTAGAGGTGATCGACGCCGGCCGATCTCCTACCGATGCTGGTTTCCTTCTGCGCTTCCCCTGACCGACGTCGGTTGTGGCCTGTCGATGCTGGCAACTGCATACGCTCAGAAACCTCCCAGTTTGCATTAAGGTGAAGCTTTTAGCTCCACACCCTAACATATATTATTGATGTGACCCATTTTTATCCATATTCATTCACATAAAAAATGTAGAGGTGCTTAGATATCATTCTTCTTTATTACAGTCTCTTAGTTCTTTTTCTACCATTCCTTCTCTTATAGTACCTGATATTAGTTTTTACTCTATTTTTCTTAGGTTAGAGATGGATCACACACTTATCACACCTCTAGTAACTATTGAAAATATCAAGAGTATGCTTATGGATCATGCCATGATAGGATATTATCATTTTTCTAGATACCATGATCCTTACAGTTTACTTCCTCCTCCAATGTTAGCCACTCTACTTCAACCCATTTCAAAACCAATCATACATACATATGAGCCTAGTACATAATCTAATCTAGCTTTTCCCTTTCTTGGTAAAGACCTTATACCATTACCTAAGCTTAATCCTCTACCATCCTAATGGGAAGATGAACCCTTTTATGATATCCATAGAGTTATTGGTCATTGGACCAAGGATTGTTGTATATATAAAAAATAATAGGATTCTTCCTCTACCAATTTATATAGTAAACCTACACTATCTAATAATAGACATAGTTATTGCTTTCATGGTACACGTAACCATTCTTATACCCATTTTTGATAGCTTAGGTAATACATTTACACACTGTGTCTAACCATAACACAACCCAAAGACAAAACTATACCACCTCCTAAGCTACTTTGAGACTATATCCCTAAATATGGGGAAGTATATTACCCTTGGCATTAGTGCACTACACACAATATCTATAGATATCAAGTACTTTAGTAGTATCTTAATGATCTTCCACAACATATACCTTCACTAGCTCAACCTCCATCTCCAATTCATCCATGGGCCAAGGCTTATCCTTACTCACCACCTACATCTCCTCATAGGTTTCAAGACACTTGTTACATTCCTAGCATTGAGTATCCCACACATGAGGTGCCTTAAGAGCATCATCATTCTTCTACCACACCTATTTTTTTTGTTGAGAGGATATAAAAGGAAGTATTCTCACACCTTTATACAAAGATTGATGAGACTCTAATTCATGTTAGAATGTAACTAAATTAGGATGTATTAGATGTTATGGATATTATTTTTAGTGAGATCTATCAGTATTTATGAACACATCATGGTGTTCTATCCCATTATTATTGAGCATTGTCATTTATTGTTGAATTTTAGAACTTAATGTTGTCATTGATGTCAAAGGTGTGAAGGTACATGGTCAAGTAAGCTTCGAGGTGTGTGTATGATAATTTATTTTTCCATCATAGTGAGTATTATTGTTGTATAAGAGCAATGATGTAAGAGTATTGTTTAAATAATGTTTTTATATCAACTTGAGAAATATCATTGAGCTCAACATGAGTAAGTACATGTCAGTATGTCAAGTGTCAATCATATTGAAAATATTTATCTAGACCATGTGAAATTGTATGTTTAGTTAGAATTATGAAATGAGTGAGATTTGAATAAAAAATTGTATGCTCTAAATATCTATGTAAGTAATTCTGAATATGCTTCAAATAAGCTATGAAGATCCTTAGTGAAGCTCTGAAGAATACTTGACAATGTTTGAGCATGAGAGAGTTTTTTGGATTTTTAATTGAGGTGTTGAGGGCCTTAAAAATGATTATAATGTTAGCTCTAAAGATATGCATATGCATCTTTGAAGATGCTCTGAGTGAGCTATGAAGATCCTTAGTTGAGCTTCGAAGATCTATGTAAATAGATTCAAAGATGCTCTGAATGAGCCATAAAAATGATTTGTTTGAAATATGAAGAAGATTAAACATATAATATTTATTTAGCACACATAAGAGGCATTGGATCACTCAGTAGAGGTTCAATATAAAGTCTACAGGGGTAAGTACTTTAATTTAAGTCTACAACTAGACTAGTTCTAGACCCTGCTTGGCCTAATGAGGCATCATGAGATGTTAAAAATAAATATAAAGAATTTTTGATAGTATTTAATCATGATATGATATTTAATTGAATGTATATGAGGTTTTGAGAGATTTTATAGTGGTTAGAAGGTCAATTTCAAGACCTAATGAGACTTGCAGGGCAAGGCCCAGAAAGCAAAAAGAGAGATGGTGGCCAGATGGGGTATCAAGATCAGTTTACATGACATGGGAGAGTATATAGGAATTTAAAAAGGTGATTAAATTTATTTTAAATGTGTGCATGAAGAAACAAGTGATGGTTTACAAGAAAAGTCTTGAAAAAGTGTTTCAAGGTCTCTCAAATGCACATAATGAAGAGTTGTCTACCTGAGAAGATTTTTTAAGTGATCATTGGCATATATAATATATAAATGAGAATATAATATATTCATGGTATATAAATAAGGTTTATATATCAAATTTATAATCATTATTTTCTAGAAAGAAGAGCTAAGCTTTATGAATGATCATTAAGATTGAAAGTTAGTCTAAACCCTCAAAGAACACTAACAATGACCTGATGTTTAAGATATTTTTATAAAGAGATAAGAATGGTTTTATATTTAAATTTAAGTTATTTAAGGTTATATTCAACTTTCATAGGAATCTCTAGGTATGATTGGTTTCTCAAGTAAGTAAGCAGAGCCTACAATAAAGTGCTTATTTTTTGGAGATTTATTTGAGCAGATAGGGTTAACCAAGTCAAAGTTGATAAGTGGATGAAGGTCAAAGGGTGAGAATTTTAGTTTATATTAATGAATATTTATGGATAGGTTATATATCTCAATTTTTAAAATTTTGTGATCCAATTTGGCCAGTTGCTATAGACCTAGTGATGCAGATAGTAAGAAAGCCAGGTAGAAGTGAGAAGATGATTCCTGATGTGTTTTCATGTAAGAGTGATGGATTAAAGTACATGATGATTTTATTTTGGAATTGAATTATCTATAAATTATTTTCATAATCTTTTAATTTATTTTAAAAACTTGGAACATTTAATCCAAAGTGGCTTATATGGTTGAGTGGAGTCTGTGAGAGAGAAGGTCAATAGATTGGTCTGCAAGACTAATAGTTACCATTAGTACTTGTAATAATTTTAATGGAGGTTAATATGATGATGTTATTATATATTTTTAATGCATTTAAAGCCCTTGAATCCATTTAATCAGGTGTCAGAAGTTCATGTTTTCTTGATTATGTTTTGAAGTCAGTTGGTAGTTTTGAGTGAACATCATTCATAGAAGAGTTTGATCCCATATACCCTAAGTTGAAGCATTTGATGAAGTTTGTGATGACCTTGAGGTAATTAGGTATTTTAATATGTATTTTTTTCCCATGTTTGTTTGTAAAAATTGAGTTTATGCCACAGTTGTTTAAGATAGATATTATGTGTATGCACAAGCCTTTTATGAATAGTGTTTTAAGAAAGGGTTCAAATGGTTGTTTGAACTAAAAAGTATTGTGGACATAAATATAAGTTGTATAAGGTATATTTGAGTGGAATATTATGTTTTCATACCATGTGAGGTGTTTTTAATATGCTTCAATAAGATCAAAGGATAACATGTTGATAAGAAGGCCTATTAGGTCTCCATAAAGCCTAAAAGAGGAGTAAGGGCTAATTGAGCTATGGCCAACCTAATGTATTAGTTGATTCATGTTTTAAGTGTGTTATTATAATATTTTAAGACCTATTACATGGATTATATAAGATATTTTAAGTTTATGGATGGCTAAGAATGATATGATCAAGTGACCTATACAAAAGGAAGGCTAATTAGGCTTATTTTGTGTGATGAGAGTGTGAAAAAGAATAATTGAATATTGGTAAGCATAATAATGTATTGTATAAATCATATGGATTCAATTAATATAATATAAGAGTTATACATATGATAATCAACGTTAGAAGACCTAATCAAGCTATGAAGAGGGTTATTTGAATGAAGAAGGCTACAGAGTAGTTTGAGAGGGATAGAAATGTGAAAAGATATAAGGAATAAGATCATCATCTATTGTATGATAATTTTTTTTATAAAGATGATCAAAAAAATTAGGTGTATGAATTAGTTCTGAGTCATCTAGGGAGTTGGTGCCTCTTTGTAAGTGGGTGCTTGCTAAAATCCTACCTGAGTTGGTGCTTATCTAGTTAGGGTTGGTGTTTCATGTGGAGCTGGTTCTTCACTAAAGATTTGTGTTTAAATTATAGGAATATATTACATTTTAATCATCAGTGTGTTTTCTTTCCTTTAAAGTTTTTCCATGTATATTCTATGTTTATGTGTTTCATGCTCTTATGATTTGGTGCTTATGCTTGCTAAGGTGTACATGCCTGTTAGGATGGTTCATGTATGTTTAAGTGGAATTGAATGAATTTTTTTAAGACTTATTCACCTCAAATCTTAGTCATTTTTATTTCAATAATTTGTATCATATCCTAATCCTTTAAATTAGGTCTAAAAGCCTAAAGGAGATCCTAAGAAGAAAGGATGACTAGTTAGCAAGCTCAAGATGGTTTTTCTATGAGTAAGGCTCCATTGTTCAATAGATATAACTATGAATTTTAGAATGTAAGAATGAATATATATATATATCATGTCACCAGGACATGATATTTTTCATTTAATTATGGATGGTTATATTGCACCTCCTAATCCACCAACATATGTAATAGGTAAGAAAGCTAGTGAAAATAATTCCAAGGCAATGAATTCCATTCTTCGTGGCCTATCAGAGGTAAAGCTTGTAAAGGTAATGCATTATTTATTATCCAAAGATAAATGGGAAAAATTGAAGATTATATATTAATGAGACACAAAGGTGAATTTAGCCAAGTTATAGACCTACTGAAAATAGTTTGAAATCCTGAAGATGAAACTATTACATCCTATTTGTTGAGGATTGATGAAGTTGTCAATATCATTAGAGGATTTGGAGAAGAAGTGAAAGAGTCTATTATTGTCCAAAAGGTGTTGATATCACTAACTCCTAAGTTTGACTCTAAGGTGTCTACATTAGAAGATATGCAATATTTCAACAAGCTAGAGATAGATGGGATTCATGACATCTTGAGTGCCTATGAGATGAGAATAATTGAAGGAAGACCTCCCAAGAAGGAAGAAACTTTCAAAGTTAAAAAGAATTCAAAGGCTAAGAAGGTCAAGGATGAGGTATGTTCATATAGTGATGATGATGAAATCATAGCTATGTTTTCTAGGAAGTTGAGGTTTGGCTCAGGTAAGTACAAGGGTAAGTTACCCTTCAAATGTGTTAGTAGTGGCAAGATTGGTTGCTTTGCATCCAAGTGTCCTAACAAGGATAAATTTGAGCATAATGATTGTTAATAGTGGAATAGTGATAAGAATGTAAAATAAATATAATTGAAAGTAAACACATATAACTATGAGAAATAACAAAGACAAATATGAGACCCAAATGATTTACTTATTCATTCAAAATGGTCTACTCTCCAATTTCTTGTATAAATGCTTATAAAAGATTTCAAATGACTCCTCAACTTTTGTTTATGAATATTCACTCCTTATGACCTTTTGACTTCTCTTTGACACCTCACATCTCTATTTTCTCTTTTTTAATATAAATAATGGAAAATAATATTAAATTATATTACCCTTTATCTCTACTAACACTCACCTCAACTTAAAATGTATCTCGTCCTGAGTCACAAAACCCATACTAACACTCCCCCAACTTAAAATGTGTCCCATCTTAAGAAAAAAAGGATCTAAACATTTCAAATTTTTATAACTTTTGATCTATTAAAAATATATTTGAGAACCTACATTATGCCTATTCTTACTCTCCATGGCCTCACATGTCAGAGCTCGTCCACTTCTACAAATCTAACTTCAAATACATTTATAATTTCTCAAAACTCATAAAGAATTTACTTTGTTCAAACCTTTTACAATACATAACATGTGGGGAAGAGTAAACATAGAACATAAACATCAAGAAGAACCAAATTTACTTGAGTCTCAAGAAAACTTATTAAAATTTCTCTCTTGTGCAACAAGAATCATTGACCACGTAATCACTCACTTTATTCATGTTATGTAACGACTTCTTTTATGTTGTAAATATTTTCACCTACATCTCTTTGATTTTTTAGCTTACAAGAACCATTAGGATATTGACATAAAATAAATTATCTATGTCCGGATCATAGAGTGAATAAAAGTGGGCAACCTTAGAAGTAAGAAATTTGTAACCACCTCTTCTATCATGCAAGGATTTATATAAATTAACATGATAGTCTTTGTGCCTAAACCTCCTTATTCTAATATTAATAGCAAATTATAGGACACTCATCCATAAATGAAAGAAATATCAATCTCTATCTACAAAAGTTGTGACCTAATACACTCATACTATTGCACATGACTCAAAGGCTACATGAAAAAATTTGAACCTGTGATGAAGCATATCATACATCATTTTTAGGAGAAGACAATACTATTGTATTACCTGATCTACATACTATAGAATATCCTAGATGTGGTTGCATATATGAGTATTTGAATTTGTAAATAGTAGGTAATTCTTTCCATATGGGATTATTGGTACCATATCAGCTACCACCACCTGAAAGTCTACAAGAAATCATAACACCAATAATGTTTTCTGATAATAACACTCCTAAAAAATTACTAACTGGTGTTTATCTTTTCTTACCCATACCATTAATTAATCTCAAATACCATCTATAGGCTCCCATTAAAATAAGGTAAGAAGCTCAAATATTGATACATGTGCAAACATAGAAAAACCATAGAGAGATCTTGCATATATTATCCTCAACCACTAGGGCTTCATTCGCACATATCAATCATTCGATGCCCATACGAGAGGTCATCATTTTGATTTCTCAAACAAATAATTCTATGAGACCCATATGTGATCTCCATGCCAATGGTCAGATCATGAACTAGCTGGAACCATAAAACTTCATGAAATAACATCAAAAATATCTCAATATGGCACAAAATACCTCAAATTGAAGGATTAAACTATAGATCCTTGTCAAATAAAAGTAGACCTACAATATTTCTACCTACTTGGGCTCTAATGACATAGTAAGCCACACCATTGTTAGCAGTAGAATAGTGGAAAGAATGTAAAATAACTAGAATTATAAGCAAACACATGAAATTATAGGAAATCAAAAAGACAAATAAGAGACCTAAATGATTTACTTCTTATTCATTCAAAATTTTCTACTCTCCAATTTCCTGTACAAATGCATATAAAATGTTTCAAATGACTCCTCGCCTTCATTTATGACTCTTCACTCCTTATGACCTTTTGAATTCTCTTTGACACTTCACATTTATATTTTATCCTTTTTAATACAAATAATGGAAAAGAATATTAAATTATATTGCCCTTTTATCTCTACTAACACTCACCTCAACTTAAAATGTGTCTCATCTCGAGGCACAAAACCCCTAATAGCAATGAAGAACATGATGAGCATCATGAAAATGATAGAAAAGTCTATATATTTGATGAGAACAAGAGAGATTTAAAGAAGAATGAAGAAAAGGGTCATTCAAAAATAAGAAGAGTTTTTATACCAAAGAAGACAACTCATCTGATGTAAGTGATTCAAGCAAATCTGACAGTGATGATGGTAGTGATAAACTTGAACATGATAACAATGAAAGATTATGTATAACCATATAATTAAGCAATGAGGGTTGATAAAATGGGAAATGCATTATGGTTGATGTAGAATCAGATGAAGAAGTATACTATGATAGTGAAGGAGAAGCTAAAGTGAATCTTGAGGTAGAGCTGCTAAGTTCCCTAGAGGAGTTGAAGTTTTAAAGAAGAAATAATAATAAATTAAAGTCATTATTTATAGACTATGATGAGCATATTGGCTTATTTGAGGAGAGAATGAATAATACCTATAAGGAGTATGATGATATCATTAATCAATTTCAGGCATATATTAAGATAATTAATGCAAATCTGAAGGTTAAAGAAGAAAAGTGCATCAAGTATGAAACTAAAGTAGAATCTTTGAAAGTTGAGTTGACTCAAGCATCTACTAAGGTGAAGAGATTTGTAAAATTTGAAAAGATCACTGAGGCTTTAGATGATATCTTGAGTATTCAAAAGTCAACAAGTGACAATATAGGTCTTGGTTTCAAAGAAGACCAAAAGAAGGCATCTCAAGTCAGGGAGAAGACTATTGAAGACAAGAAGGTCAACATGAAACGACCTATCAAATATCCCAATGCTATAAGGTATGCTAGTTATTTCAATGGTTATTATTTTTGTATGTAGTCAGTTTGGTCATAAAGCAAGAGAATGTAGATGATCCTCTAAGAATGAGTACTCAAGGAACTATAAAAGGAGTCACAATTCACATCATTAAAATGGCATATATAAGGGTTTTTTTTATAGTTATCATAATATAAGACACATTATAAGATTATGTCCTAACAGAGTTAGAAGGCCATCAAGTTAAAATAGAAAGTTTGGAGCTCCGAGAGTGCCATAAAGAAGGCAAATGAATGTATGGAAACCAAAGGTAGTAAAGAGAAGTTATGATCAGTCTATAAGCTCAAGTGGACTACTTGATGAGATAGACCATGCCTTAGATGATAAATCAAGCTAGGAATGTTTGTTGTCAGCTCACACTGATAATCAAATGGTTGATGATGAGATCAAGCCTATAGTGCCAATCAAACCTAGAAGGATATTGAAGAATATTCAATCCTGTGAGAGTATGGAGATCTTGGAATCTCTTGATTTTATGATATTTTAGTGCCTTATAAAAGGGGTGGGTCCATTAAGCTTCATGGAGACATTATTTTATTATAAAAATATGAGGTTTCAGTCAAAGAAGGTTTCTTTTTAAAAATATTCCATGGTGTCTATGTTACAAGTAAGGAATTGAAGACATATATTATCCATTCATATGTTAGTAGCTCTATGGTTTGAAGTGTAGTAGGAAACATGATGAGAGATATAAGGTTGTTATCAGGTATCTAAAGTCAAAATGTAGTCAATTGGTATATGAGAGGTAAGATTTTTGTATCTGTTTATGTAACTAGTTGAGCTTGATCTATGTTAAGAAGAGATATTGGTGTCAAAATGCTTGAAGGAAAGATGAGGATGGATTAAGAATA
The DNA here is from genome assembly GCA_037957365.1 of Torreya grandis. Lineage (NCBI taxonomy): Eukaryota > Viridiplantae > Streptophyta > Pinopsida > Cupressales > Taxaceae > Torreya > Torreya grandis. The sequence continues at coordinate 3,296,489 of JARHVA010001041.1, read as the reverse complement.
TTATTGACTTATGTGTTGAGATGTAAATATAAAGGGGGAGTCCCTAATTCTATAGTTGGAGTCAAGAATGAGAAAGTCTTGTGTGTGGTCAAGAGTTTGATATTTTGAAAGTCATGATAAGGAAGGTAAGTGATCTTGAGTTTCTAGTTCATTGAAAGGAGATATTCTTGGTTTAAGGGGGATTTTGGTAGCTCTGAGTTATTTATAAATATAGTGGTTGCTTTTGATATCACAATATAAGTATGCATGTGTTAAATGGAGAATATGCTTGAGATTCTTCATAGATTTTATTTGTTGAAGTTTTTAATAGAATAACTAGGAGAATGATCTAAAAAGGAAAGATGAATTAGAGTATGATAGAAGTGATCTAATGAAGAGAAGTTTCCATGAGTGGTTGCCATAGTTTCTAAAAATTATATGCCAAATAGTGTCTTGGAGAGATAGTATCATCTCAAAGGGAGAAAGTATGATTTCAATAGTTACAGGTGACCCGTGATGTCTATTGTTAACATAAGCATGGTGGATGCTTGGTTTGAGGGGGATCTATTCAAATTGTTAACTAAGTTTTATATGTGTTAAAGTGGTCTTTTAATCTAAGTTCATTCTGAAAGAGATGATAGTTATGGAAGATCTTTATCATTAATGTCAAAGAGGGAGAAATATCAAAAAGGGTGAGAAAAGTCAAGATCATAAAGGGTGAGAAAAGGCAAGATCAAAAAGGGTGAAAAAAGGCATAAAATGGGTCTGAGAGATGATTGCCATCAAGAGTGGTTGACATAGTTTTCTACGTGTGTTTGCTATCAATGACAAAGGGGGAGATTTTTGAGCATTGTAATTAATTATTGAGTTTTGGCATTTAATTTTGTCATGGATGTCAAAGGTTCTTATGAAGGTGCACGTATGATGTGTGTGTATGATGAGTTATTTTTCTAGCATAGTGATTATTATTATTGTATGAGAGCAGTGATGTGAAAGTACCATTTAAAAAATGTTCTTATGTTATCCTAAGAAATATCATTAAGATCAGCATGAGTACGTACATGTCAATATGTCAAGTCTCAAGCATCTTACAAATATTTGTCTAGACCATGTGAAATGGCATGTGAAGGTAGCATTATGAAATGAGTGAGATTTGAAGAAAGATATATATGCTCTAAATATCTATAAAATTATTTATGAAGATTCTTTGAATAAGCTACGAAGATCCTTAATGAAGCTCTGAAGAATAATTGATAGTGTTTGATCATGAGAGAGGTTTTATAAGTTTGTACATGAGGTGTTGAGGGCCTTAAAAATTATTAGGTCAAATATGAAGATATGCATATGTATCTATGAAGATGCTCTGAGTGAGATATGAATATCCTTAGTTAATCTTTTAAGATCTATGTAAATAGCTCTGAAGATGTTTCGAGTGAGCCACAAAGATGATTTGTTGAAAATCTAAAGAAGATTAATTATAAAAGATTACTTGAGCATACATAAGAGGTAGTGGAGCAATCAAGAGAGGTTCAAGGTGAAGTCTATAGGGGTAAGTAGTTCAGTCCAAGTCTATAAATAGACTAATTCTAGATCTTATTTGGCCTAATGAGGCATCATGAGCTATTGATAAGACATATGAAGAATGTTTGATAGTAGTTAAACATTATAGGAGATTGTATGGCATGTATATAAGGTGTTGAGAGATTTTATAGTGGTTAAAAGGTTAGTTTCAAGACCTAATTAGACTTGCAAGTCAAGGCATAAAAATCAAAAAGAGAGATGGTGGCTAGATGGGGTATCAAGTTTAGTTTCCATCACATGGGTGATCAAGTGAGCATTGACAAAGGTTAGTCAAGTTGTTTCAAATGTGTGCATAAAGTTTTAGGTCATGGTTTACAATAAAAGGCTTGAAAAATTATCAAATGATTAGAATGTTTTAATATGGCTAGTTAAGTGATTGAAGGTTATAGTCAACTCTCCTAGGCATCTCCATGTATGATTGGTTTCTCAAGTGAATAAGTAGAACCTACAAGAAAGTATTTGTTTTTAAGAGATTTACAGTAGCAGATAAAGTTGACCAAATCAAATTTTCTAAGTGGATGAAGGTCAAAATGTGATATGTTTAGTTTGTGTTCATGAAGGTTTTTGGATAGGTTCCATATCTCAGGTGTGCAAAGTTGTTGATCCAAGTTGGCTAGTCGCTAATAGACCTAGTGATATAGATAATAAGAAGACCAAGTAGAAGTGAGTTGATGATTCCTAATGTGTTTTAATGTAAGAGTGATGGATTGAAGTGTATGATGATGTTATTTGGGACTTGAATGATCTATCCATGCTTTTCAAAATCCTATAAGTCCATGTAAAAAGTTGGAATGTTAAAGCCAAAATGGCTTATCTAGCTGAGTAGAGTCTGTGAGAGAGAAGGTCAAAAGATTGGTCTACAAGACCAATAGTTTCCATTAGTACTTGTAATGATTTTTATAGAGGTTTTTCTAAGTATGCTATAAGATATTTTTCATGCATTGAAATCCCTTGAATCCATTCAATCAGGGGTTAGAAGTTCATGTTTCCTTGACTGTGTTTTGAAATCAGTTGGTAATTTTGAGTGAGCATCTTGCAGAGAAGAGTTTGAGCCTATATACCCTAAGTTTAATCCTATAATGAATTGTGTGATGACCTTGGTTTCATAATGTTTCTAAATATGTAATTTTTTTCCATGGTTATTTATCAAAATTGAGTTTATGCCTTAGTTGTTTAAGATAGATGTTCTGTGTATGCACAAGCCTTTTATGAATAGTGTTTTAAGAAAGGGTTCAAATGGTTGTTTGACCTAAAAGGTGTAGTGGACATAAAGAGAGTTGGATAAGGTCTATTGGAGTGGAATATTATGTGTTCCTATTATGTGATGTGTTTTAATATGCTTCAAGAAGATCAAAGGATAATGTGTTGCTATGAAGACCTATTAAGTTTCCATAACGCCTAAAAGAAGAGTAAGGGCTAATTGAGCTATGGATGACCTAATGTATTGGTTGATTATGTTTTAATCATGTTATTATAATATTATAATACCTATTACATAGCTGATTTAAGAGATTTGAAGTGTATGTCTGACTAAGAAGGATATGATTAAGTGACTTGTATAAAATCAAGGCTAATTAGGCCTAAATTTATGTGATGAGAGTGTGAAAAAGAATAATTGAATATAATAGAATATTGGTAAGAATAATAAGGTCTTATATAAAATCAATTGGATTCCATTAATACCATATATGAGGTTTGCATATGAGGATTAAGGTTAGAATAGCTAATCAAGCCATGAAGAGGGCTAATTGAGCGAAGACGGCTAGAGGCCAGTTTGAGAGGGATAAAACTGTGTGAAGATCTATGGAATAATATAATAATATATTATATGAGCAATAAGAATTTCTAAATAAGATAAAAATAATCAGGTGGTTGAGTTGGTGCTGAGTCATTAGGGGGTTGGTGCCTCCTTGTAAGTGGGTGCTTACTAAAAGCCTAGTTGAGTTGGTGCTTAGCTAGTTGGGGTTGATGATCCATGTGGAGTTGGTGCTTCACTAAATATTGGTATTTATCTTATAGGAATATAGTCCATTTACATCATCAGTGGGTTTTTTACCTTTAAGGGTTTCTCACATATATGCCACGTTTATGTGTTTCATGCTCTTATGATTTGGTGCTTATGCTTGCTAAGGTGTACATGCTTGTTAGGATGGTTTATGTATGTTTAAGTGGAATTTAATGAATTTATTTTAAGACTGATTCACCCCCACTCTTAGTCATTATGCTTCTAACAATTATTACATGATTGGGCCTTGATTTATGTTTATTTATATATTTGATGTGTTGATTTTCATTTTTCATTAGGTCTCATTTATTTACATCTTTCTTTTATGATCTCTTATGGACTATTTTTTGGTGTTTTACCAGCTCATATTCATGGCTTATAATTATTTTCACATGGATTTCAATTTATCTCTTTATGCTTTTATGATTACTTCTTATCTTCAATTCAAGCAAATATTGTTATTATTGTGACTTGGTTATTCAACCCACATCCCCATAACATCCTATCTTTACCATATGATTAGTTAACAATAATAATCCTCATTGTATCAATTTATACATAGATCTATTTTGATCTCTATCTATCTATTTTATATCCCTTCTCATATTGATCACATATATAATTGAGTTTTGAGATCACATACTAGCTTATAGGAAAGACAAATTGTTTATTCAATCATTTACATAGAATTCTTGCTTCCTATAACCAAAACCCAAAGCTTATCTACATGTGTCACTTTTTTCTTTCATGTTTATTTAATCATTTTAAACAAAAGACAATGATCAAAAGGCAAAAATAAAAATAAGAAATTTAAAATCACAACAAAAGACGTGATTCATAACACTTTTCCAATCCTTAATCAAATCTCAAACTCCACAGTTGGCCTTATAATATAGCCAAGGTCTATTGGGGTGTGGTAGGCCAATAGATTGAGATAAGAAAATTCAAAATTATCTATACTTCTACTTAATTTCTCACAAAATTACCAAACTTCACAGTAGACCAATGACTCTGCCAGGGGTCCTAAGGAATGGGTAACTTGTGGGAAGGTAGGCCCATTTTAATTTTTCTATAGATATAACCTTCGTGACTTGATCTTAATACTCCACTTATTTACCCATATTTGTTTTTGTCTTTAGTGAACAAATATCTTTTGCATTTATGGGTCACTAAACTATTAGTGCATTCCTATTTTCTTAGCATGCCTCAAGTCTACTAAGGTTTCATTACAAATGCCTATGTTATGCTTATTCTATTCCCCTTGCTCATTAAAACAATCCTAATACTCCTCCTTTATGAATATGCTTTGTTAATTGATCATACTGCTAGAGTTATTCCCTTTGTGAGTTCTAATGTAAGACCATGGATAAGACCAGGTAATCCTCAAAAAATTATCCTTATTCCCTAAAAATCGTATTCCTTATTTGACCTCAGTGTCATTCCTTTTGTGAGTTTCAATGTAAGACCATGGATAGGACCATGCATTCCTCACAAAATATTCTTAAAAAATTCTATATTATTAGTAACATAAATAACTATCAATTTTTTTTTGTTAAGTTTGTTGTTAATTTCACATGGTTTCCTTTTTATTACAAATTTTTCATACTTCTCATATTGATTTAGTGTGATTTATCTTGTTTTAATTTGGTGTGATTACTTTTTCAAATATTTTTTATAACATTTTTTTTTTTTTTTTACAAATTCTTCATACTTCCCATCTTGATCTAGTATGATTTATCTTATTTTAACTTGGTACAACTAATTTTCAAACACTTGATTTAGCATGTTTTATATTTTACTACAACTTTCTCATACTTCCCATCTTGATTTAGTATGATTTATCTTGTTTTGATTTTGTGTGGGTATGATTTCTTATCTCATGTTATCCATTTTATTACAAAATTTTCATACTTCCCATCTTGAATTAGTATGATTTATCTTGTTTAATTTGTTATGTTTTTTCATTGTTATAAACATTTATCATTTACTAGAATTTCATCTTTTGTTTTAAACATTTGCCATTGTGATTTATTGTGTATTATATTTTAGAATTATTTACTTACTATTTCAAATCTTACATTTTTTTTAACCATGCATGTGTTTCACATAATTATAGAAAATAAATCTAACACCATATATTTTCCCATAACATATACATTAAAACTAAAAACACATGTGCTAGAAGGAAAATAACTACAAACATCCATACATCATTGATACAAATACAACTCACAATCCAAGTAATGTCCATATCCATATTTATTAAGAGTTTAATACAACATAATACAAAGTATAAAAATAATATCAAAACATGTCTATGATTGTGATCTATCATGCCTATTTGGTGGCTGAGTTACACTACCCATATATTCCTATGACTAACCCCTTTGAATAGTCCACTTTAATCAGGAAGTCCACGATCTCAGACCATCAACCTATCCATGTAAATTGTCCACTTGGGCCTATACACATCCAAGCTCTATCATAGTAACCATATGGGTAGCTCATTCTTGGGCCAATGATTTTCAAGCTCATGCCTATCAATCTCCAACTACATGGGGTAGTTTTAGCTCATCTCCTCATACTTGTAGATCTTAGGCTACCTCTCCAACCAAATGAAACTAGCTTGAATATGCTAGGGTAGATGGTATATAATGTTCCTCTATGATAGAAGTATTGTGATGAAATAAAACCCCATCCAAAATATCATGGTGTGCAACCCAAACTACTACACCCCATCTAAACTCCTCAATAATATTTGTAAAACAAAAACTAGGTGAACATTATATCTCATATATATATCAAAATCTCCAAAGCATCTATCTACACAAAGAAAACATAAAACTAAACATCTAGTGATTTATCCAATACTCAAAACATAAACCATTACTTACCAACATTAGCATCACCAACCACAATCTCCCAATAAGCATGACTTCTTAACACCTCTATTGTAGTCTGCTTTCAAGTAGTTATAAAAATTAGAGATATAACCTATGCATGATGAGGCCTTATCTATATCCATCTCTTTATATCCCAACTCTCGATCACCTGTACTGAAGGGTCTCCATGTGTAGCTACTACCTCGCATATCCCCTACACCATCAAACAATGTCTCCATCTCCTCTGTGATGGTGGGAGAACTTGTAAAGCTTATTAAAGCTTAGTATTAGCCACATACTCACCCTCAATACACACCATATCCACATTTTTCATATCTCCATCCTCATCCTCTAGTTGAACTACCCTCTGCTATTGCATTTGACCTATCCATGGTCTTGATCCTTATAGATTAATCATGGGTATTTCCACTAGTGCTCCTACATGACCTATACCCCTAAGCTCCCTAACATGTCATGCCCAAAAAATCAAGCACTACTATAGGATCCCCTAGATGTGGTAAGCCAAACTACCTAAGAACATGAATAATAGGGTGTGCCTCTACCCACCAGGTATAGTGCCTAGTAATGTGGGCATGACCCAAGCCAACAATAATAGTAAACCAAGATGGCCAACTAGACACAATATATGATAGTTGTCATATAATCTCCCCACATGTGATGATATACATTGATAGGGTATGCAACACAACATGTATTGTATGGCCCTCTTGCCACCTAGTCACATGAGGTAGCCTATCATCCACAACATGGGGAAACCTAATTGGCTAGTACATCAAGAATATCTCATAGATACAACTACTCAATAAAATCATAGGGCCCATGGTATTTTTCCCTCTTGATAACATTCGATATATATCAAGCACTAGCTATACACAATTCACTAAGACTAGGTTATATATAGTACCCTGCTCTAGAATCAACTAACATAAGTCTATCACATATAATGAGACCTTCCCATCTAAATTTTGACAAAGCATATCTGATGTCATGAGCCTTATCACAACCTTTTATATGTCTAAAATTGTCCATAAATAAGCATCAAACAAGAACACTCATAAACCAACAAAATATCTCTCTAACCCTGTTGCCCATAGAGCCAAGGCCCAACTCTTGGCCTTAGAATCTAGGGCACTACAGATCATAGGAGTATCTATGATGAATAATATAAATATATCATAGACATCCTCTAATGTGATCCCCAACTCTATAGTATCCCCATCCACATCCCACCAAAAACTATTTGTTAATAACTCCCATGCTTCGAGGAATAGGATGACTAAGTCAACACTTAGGGGGATTTGATAAATCTCCTGATGCCTCCAAAACCTAGAGAAGCCAACCAAACACAGTCATGATCCAAAAATACCTCTAGAAAGTCTAGTAACCATGCCAAATCTAATAGGCACAAAAATCTCTATCACCCCTTTAAAATGACAAATAATATATCATGTATTAGATATGGATAGAAAAATCATAAAAAACATTCTAAAACTATTCAATTTCAACAATTAACTACTTAATCAATATGAGCTTATTATCTTCTCTACTTTTTGTATATAGTTATCCACTTTATACTAAGTTGGCCCTATCAACCTAAGTAGTCGACCACTTTATACTAAGTTAGCCCTGTCAACCTACATAGTCGGCCACTTTGTATTAATTTAGCCAAGTCATTTTACATAGTTGGCCACTATATTACTAAGTTTGCCCTCTCACCCATTTTTGCAAACTACATCGACCCTCTCCTACATAGTTATCTAATATTTTTAAAAATATGTCAGCCACCCTCTTACATTACTAAGATAAGATCTACTAAGTTTAACACTTCACCCTTCCAACTAGATCAATCTTATGTTATGTAGTCAGCCATATAAAGCAATACTAAGTTGTCCATCTACTACATAATTAACCCCTTTGACCACCCTTAGCCTTTTTAACTGAGTCAACTAGTTTGAATCCATTAAATAAAGATGATACATTTTATACTATTTACCATAAATTCCTTAGGCATTTATTTCTTCTATCACTACCTACCCATTGATCCACTGAATTCCTACTCAAAAATTTCCTAGGGCCAATTCTGGTACATGGTTTTTCCCTAATGTCTACTTTTTCACAACTAGCCTAATTTTCAACAAAAATCACCAAAATTTTGAATTTAATGTACCACTTACTTGAGTTTCATCTACTACCACTGCTAGGCATCCTCCAGCTTACACCTACCATCTCCTCACCATCATCGCTATTTGGGATTTTCTAAGTCTTTTAGAGCTATACTTTCTTAGAATAGAAAAAATACAAATGAATTAATTTTTAACCTATTTATATTTACCATTAAAAATTATTTACCTATCAATTTTTTATCACCAGAATCTCTATTTTGATCATAACTTCATTTCTATTAGCTCTTTTTCAAAACCAACATATATTCTTGAATCCTGACCTCGTAGAGATTTTGTCTACATACTATATGTATTTTGTAAAAGTTTTTGAATTTTTTTCTTATTTTACAAGTTCACCTAATGTTCCCTTACATTAGATGCCTCTCCATCTCTCTCACATCATTTCTACTCTACCACTAAGGTAAGTAAAATTATGTATTTTTAAATTCTTTAATTTTAATTATGTTATTTGCTCTATAATATAATTTATTTAGCTCAACATTCTATTTTTCTATGATTTTTATAAAATAACCATCCCATGTTATAGTTACATGAAATGTGATGATCTTAGAGTGGGCATATGTATACACATAATATTTTAAAAATTTATCAAATATTGATGCTTTCTCTCATAGAAACCTATCGACTCTCAACCTCTTTAAGTGCATGCCTTAAAGGGTGCATCGAGAAAGGGTTGGGCAGGCCTTTGGTGTTTCATAAGATTTTTGTTCCCTATACCTCCACCTAAAACTAATATAAACCCCTCCTATATGTTTACCTAAGATTTGACACCTCCCTTACACTCCTCTCCAAATAATTCACCACCTCAAATAGCCCCTTCCCAAGATAAAACCCTCTTTTACCAGCTTACCAAGTGTATTCAATTTGTTTAGATTAGTTTTGGGAATTGAGCATGTTAATCGGACTAAGTCAACCCAACTAACTTAGTCTGAGACCTAACTACTCTAATTTACTAACTAACTAGGTCAACTGGGTTGATTGTGTTAGCTAAAAATATGAAAGGGTTTAGGGTCAAATTAAGCTATATATATATATATATATATATATATATATATATATATATATATATATATATATATATTTATATATATACATACATACATATACATCTTTCACCCTATTTTAAATAGAGAGAATAATTAATTTGCACTTATTTATCTACTTATCTACCTTCTACTTGACAATTCATTGCTTAGGGTTTCATATTACTTAGAGAAGAATCATGTCTTGTGGAAATGTCTTGGATGCATAGGATAAGTCTTGTAGCCTAGAGTTGACCTATCTTTGTGATCTTTACAAACCAAAACAACATCTTAAAAAACACCATTGACCAAGAGAGATTGAGACTCGACGAGTTCATCTTCAAGGTAAGTATTCCTAACTCTTACTCCTCTTTTGTTAATAGATAGATTTACATGTATAATGGATAATGAATGTATTATCTTTCCTTACTTAAGATTACATGCATATTAACTTGAGTAGAGTTGTTCTTTGCATGTTTATTATTTATGTTTATCCCCCATTTGTGCCACAAGCTTTGGTGAGCACCACATTAGATTTAATTTACTTTGTTATTACTTTGAAGTAATAAGAGGTGTTTCTTGAATAGAGGCTTTAGAACCCTCTATATCCATGTCATATGATAAGAGATCCCTTAGGTAAGTTAAAAAGATCTATATTAGTCATGACCTTGATTATAAATGTATTTTTAGTAGTATAGTTAGTTGATTTATCTTTTCCAAGCTAGAATTGATTTGTAGATTAGTTTCACTTTTGCTTGCATAAACTTATTGTCAAAACATAGAATATAGTGGGTATGGTGAGGGAAAACTTGTCCAACACTTAAAAACTTTATTTTATATGAGAAATGGAATAAATGAGCACTTAAAAGCTTCATGTAAATTAGTAACTCTATTTAGCTTTGATGTCAAATGTATTTAACCCAAATCCTTAAGGTTTTTAAAAATGTATAGTGAATATTTTTGAATAGATTGCCTATTAGGCTAAAGCCTTGCCCTATATGATTTTTGAATCTTTAAGCTCACTGGATATGAATGAATATATTATATTTTAACCTGTAAGCTTGAAGCTATTTTTTTTTTCTAATCCTGTAAATATATTAACCTTTAACATACTTTAAATACACACCAGAGCTTATTGTAATCTTTATTTTTTATGTTATATATGTACTGTAGAAATATATTTCACTTGAATCTATGAAATTTCTTGTAAACTTGTGCAAATTTTGACCTATATGATAAATTTAGAAATGCACAAAAAATGAGAAAAATGATAATGAAATTTAAAAGTATCCACGTATTTATTGTAAGGTTATCAAGATTTTACATCATCAAAGAATGTAGTGTTAATGGGTATGACAATGGTAAATCCATGAAATGGTTAAATATGAGATTGTAATGGAGAAATAGGTGATATGGAAGTGGTATCACACATGATTTTCTTAAGCCACTTACTAGTGTGCATTTTGGAGGGTGATGTGGTGAATCCACTACTAGCATACATTTTGGGGAGTGATGTCATGATTCCTTGTTGTTAGTGGGTTTGTAAAAATAAAATGATGTTTGGTGAGATGAGGTTGTGAAATTTAAGTTCCATTAGTGGGATAAGTTAGAGTTTTCATTTATTTTTAGGTTGATGCCAACACACATTGAGTTTATGCATACTGTTTAAGTTATTTTTAGCCACATTAATCCCATGCTATAAATTGCTAATAATATTTCCTCAAATGCTTGATTATCTCCTTCATTAGTCTAATTGTTGTCCAAAGTAATAATGAGTTCAAGGGTTCAATACTTACACCATAAATGTTTGTTTGATTTTTTGGGTATTAATAACACTTTTGAGTAAACATAAAATACAGGTCACGAGTAAACATCACATTAGATTTTTGTTTTTAAGAGTTGAGATTTGACCAATACCCATTGGTGATCGATTCAAAAATATCCATTATTATGGATCATGTGTCATGGATATGACTATCTACTTGTTGCTTTACTTTGTATTTTTTTGTATTTTATTATTTCATTAAATAATTAATATATTAAAGTGTTTCAATAGTAAATTTATTTTTTTTGGCATAGTGTTGTCACTGATGTCAATCTGATGTCATTAATGTCAAGGTGTGTCATCATTGATGTCTAGATGCATGGTGATTAATCATGATGAATGAGGTTGATGTCTAGATAAGCATGGTGTCTAGATGAGTAAGGCCAGTTGGTAGTGTAGGTTGTGACAAGCTTATAAGCATTAAAGATATGTAATTATTTCCATGGGAGAAAAATTTATAGGTCCAAGTGTCTCATATCTTCTTGGTTGATGTTGTGTTAAGGTTATGACATGAAAGGAATAGGTCAAGGCATCAAGGTGTCTTACAAAGCCTTGTCTAAACCTTGTGAGAAGGTAAGTACAGGTAGTATGGTGAAGTGTGTGAGATTAGGTATGTAATAAGTTGTTTGGTATTATATGGACTTAATATTTATGTGTATAATACTTTAGAAGTGTTTTCATATAGATCTTTAAGGATAAGTGCTTAAGGAGTCTCGTCATGGCATGAAAAGACTTTATGTAAAGGCATGGGCTTGGTTGTTTGGTGAGAAGATATATGGAAGTGGTTAAGCATGGAAATATTTTGTATGACATGAAATTGAGGTTTTGAGAGCATGAAAAGAGGCATGAAGGTCAAGTGCTTGAGTAAGCCTAAGACTAGTCATGGCATGTAAAGTCCTAGTGAGGAGGTTTGAGCATGGTGGCTTGGTGAGATGGATTTAAAGAGGCATAAGAGGCTGTATAAGGTTTATTAATAATTAATATGAGGCATTTTATCACTTAGGAGAGTTTCAAGGTAAGCCTACATGGGTAAAGCCTTAATCCTAGGTCTGCAACTAGACTAGTTCTAGACCCTACCTTAGCTAATGAGGTGTCATGAGGTGTTGTCAAGGAAAATGAAGGATGTTTGACATTTTTTAATCATTTGATATTTTGTGTAAGCATGTAAGTGAGGTGGAGATCACATGGAAAGAGGTTTTAAGGTTAATTCAAGACCTAATGAGGTGTGAAGACTCATGCTTAGAAAGCAAGATGGTGAGAGCATGGCCAAATGAAGTATCATGATTAGTTCCAAGGCATATGTGATTAGTTGAACATTTAAAAATGTGACTCAAGTTTTTTAAATCATATTCATGAATTTTCAAGTGATGATTTGCAAGAAAAGGCTTGAAGAGTGGTTTTAAGGTCTCTCGAGTGCACATAATGAAGAGTTGTCCACTCGAGAATGTTTTTCAAGTGTTCATTGGCATGTACAACATCTACATGAGGACCTAATGTATTAATATTAAATGAGGAATGGTCTTATATCAAATTTATAATCATTATTTTATGGAATTAGGGGCTAAGCTTTATGAATGATCATTAAGATTGGAAGATGGTTTAAACCCTCAAATAACCCTAATAGTGACTTGTTATAAAATAAGTTGATAAAAAGGGCATAGAATGGTTTTGTATGGATTTAAAAGTGATTATATATTTAATTCAACTCTCTTAATAAATTCGAAGTTTGATTGGTTTTTTAGGAGAATGAGTAAACCCTACAGGAAAGGCCTTATTTCTCATAAATTTTCTATAGCAGATAAAGTTGACCAAGTCAAAGTATGAAAATCATTAGAGGAAAAATTTTGAGACTTTTATTTTATATAAATGGTATTTTATAAGTATATTATATCCCTTAATGGTGCTAAACTGGTCATGCAAGTTGACTTATCACTAAAATGCGTAATGGTACAGACAATGAGAAAACCTAGGCAGAAGTGAGAAGTTGATTAGGGATGAATCCAATTACATGAAGATGTTTTAAAATACCTATAATACATGTTAATATTGGATAGAATATTTTTATATTATTTTATATGACAAAATGTTGCTCAGAATTGACATATCTGGTTCTGATGTGCCTGAGAGGAGAGAGGTCTAGAGATTGGTCTATATGTCTAATATTTGCCATTAGACCTTAGTGTTTTTATGTTTTTAGTTGTTATAAATATATTATATGATATTATTAATGATTAAATATCTTTTGAATGTGTCTACATAGGTGTTGGAATTCAGAGTCATCATGACTAGTCTTCAAGGCAAAATGGCAATTCTGGGTAAGTAAATTGCATAGATGAGTTTGAGACTCAATACCATGAGTTGATGTATATAATTCACATAATTATGTTTTTTGGGACATAAATGATATATAAATTATTTTAAAAATCTTTTAAGTTAGTAGAAGAGGTTGAAACATTGAAGACAAAATGACTTGTTTGGTTGAGTAAAGTCTGCAAGAGAGAAGGTTAACAAATTGGTCTACAAGACCAATAGTTTCCATTAGATCTTATGATCTATTTGTTGGATATTATTTTAATTTCATTTTAATACATTTTAATTCCTTGAGTATGTCTCTTTAGGTGTCAAAATTTTATGGTTCCATGACTATGTTTTGAAGCTAGTTAGTAGTTCAGAATAAGCATCTTGCAGAGAAGAGTTTGGGCGAATATACCCTAAGTTGAAGCATATAATGAAAATTTGTATGACCCTAAAGACATGGATTTTTTTAATATGTAATTTTTTATATGGTTTTTTTAAATCATAAGTGTGTTTATGCTTCAGTTGTTCAAGACATATTTTTTGTGTATGCATAAGCCTATTGTGAACAGTGCTTTGAGAAGGGGTTCAAGTGATGGTTGGACATAAAAGGTGTTGTGGACCTAAATTAAAGTTGGATAAGGTATATTTGGGTTTAAAATGAGTTTTTTCTATTGTATGTGGAGTTTGGAAGCATTTAAAGAAATACAAAGTGTTTTAAGACATATATTAAGGGTAATCCAAGTGTGTATGTGTGTATGAATGACCAAGGTGTGTGAGATAAAAATGACTTGTATAAGAGCAATATTAATTAGGTATTTTTGAATGTATGAGATAAATGAGATTGAAATAAAATAAAAGAGCACAAATATGAGTAGGATTAGGTCATGTGGATAATTAGAGGGGTGTTATGAATATCTAATAGAAGGTCTAAATATGAGGATCAAGGTCAAATGACATAATAAAATCAAGAAGAGGGTTAGTTAAGTGAAGAAGGTTTGAAGGCAATTTGATATAAATAGAAGTGTGTGAAGAGCTAAAGAAGAGGAGAAAGATGGAAGGTAGAAGTCTACTTGGCTGAGTGGGTGCTTGGTCAAGAGGTGGCTGAGCTGGTGTTGAGTCACTAAGGGAGTTGGTTCTTCCTTGAAAGTGGGTGCTTGCTAAAGACTCTGTCAGATTTGTGACTGATAGATTGGGGGTTGGTGCTCCAAGTTGAGTGGGTGATAAACTAAATTTGATTTATTGATTTATAAGAATGGTTATCTAAGATATGGTCTATGGGTTTTATTCCTCATGAGGGTTTCCCACATAGATGATGTGTTCATACTTTAGATGTGTATATGCTCTTTACTATGTTAGTCAATATTTTTAGTATGATGATGTTACTTGATGAATTATTAGAAGATTAACTAAAATGCAAGTAAAAGTTTATAAGGACATTGATTTACAAACCACCCCCCGCCCCATAATCATTTTGATTCCAATAAATTTACGTGCTTGATCCATGGTTTCAAATGGCTACCACATATTATCATATAGCCAACCAATGAATAAAACACAGAAATTATTTATTATGGCATTATTAACCCCATTTTATAAAGGGGTTAGAATGTATAATAGGCACACATCAAATAAATTAAATTACACGAATTTGATTTGCATCAAATACAATATCATGAACAATAGACTTAGAAAACATTTATGATTTATATATATTATTCAATTTGATGATATGACATCGTAGGCAAACAATGACCATGGTATTCACAAAAAAACATTTGTGACAATGTTCCAAAAACTAATGCATATTTAAAACAGAGTCTATAAGACATGTCAAATGCAAAGCTAACTAAAATAATTATGCAATTTAGTTTTATCTTTCAAAAATTCCATAAGGTGGTACTAAGGAATCAATTTCTTTCTTTTAATAATTGATATGTACACACATTTATTGAATTGAATTATATCTTGCTAAAAAATAACACTGGATAATACAAGCCATTGTGAAGCTTATAATAGAGACTTAATTTTCCATTGATCCATCTACTCATCTTGCTAATAGTGAGTAACCATTATGATAAAATCCCATTTCAAATGGGTAATGGTTTACTATGATATTATGACATTAGATTTCAATCACAATCTCATCCTCCTCTTACATCCCCCATTTCATTCCATTGCCTCTATTAAATAATTATCCCTTTCTCAAGAGAGTCTTAGAAATCATTAATTGTAAAAAATACTTTGGGAAATTCATATTTAATTAAGGTATGGTGTCCCTATTGCTATTCTAACTTTTAGTTCCTTGTAGCTACTTCTTTCCTTTGTTCATACTAAATTTCTTATAGGTTTCATCTTATGATGTCATTTATTTCCATAGTTTTTATATTTTATTTCAAGTTATCTAAAATGTGATCTCCTCATGACCTCTTATTGTTTTGTATACATTTATTTTCTTGCCATTGAGATAACCATGTTTTCTTGCCATAGTGCAAGTTTATTTTAACTCTTCACCGTAGATATTCCTTGTGGTGATTTCACTTTATATTAAGTACCTTATTTCAAGGTATACTTCCACTATAATTACTTTATAATTATTTATCTTAAAATATATCTCACTATGGCTATATTTTGGCTACACAACTGACTCTTTTGGTGATCTTAATTCAATCCATATTTTGGTTGTATTCCCTTTTGTTATTTATTACATTTCTCCACTATGGCCTGTGATTCATGTGATGATAATTCAAACCTATTACTAAATGAAGACACTTTAATTTTATTTTATCACACTTCCTTTCACTTAATAGTGGCTATTTTTCATAATTTAGATTACCATTTTTCACTTGTCACATCAATTTATTAGTGATCATAAAGCCTTTAGATTTATTAACTTCATTTCACATTTTCATTATACTATGGGTTTATTATCCATACTTAACATAATGTATCCTTTTTTGTATTCAATCATTCAAACATAATAAACCAAGTCCTTATATGGTTAACCCATTGCATAAAGGGTGATTATCATCACTAATACCATTGTCAGAATCCATGCTTGCTTGTGAATGCCCACTATTGGAGCTCTCACTTGCACTACAATTACGTAGGTAACTACCAATAGACTCAATGCAAACCTGTACTAACTCTTCTCATTGTTGATATATAAATAATATTAGAACCCATATAGAAACCTCTATTTCTTATTAATACACCAAATTCATCATGGTGCCTCTACGATATGAAGAGATAGAAATAAAAGTATAATACTCAAATATTTGTTATCACAACCATAAGCATACATATTTTTTATTGTGGTCTAATATAAAATAATTAAAGGATGATCCTAATCACATATTATAGTTTAATTAATAGATTTGATCCCAATTAATACCTAACCATGGTCTTAAGTCAAAGTAAGGCTAGGAAGAGTGTTACAATACACCTTATATTGTAATAATGTAGATGACTTAAACAAAGCAAAAACCTTCTTTGGTTTTTTAAATATAATACCAAATAGTTTATAAAAAAATATTCATTAAGGACTTCCTTGATTTTTTTGCATTTTGAAAACCATTCGTGATCAATTGGTCTAATCATTTCACTCAAGGGAAGCCTTTCAATGATAATATTGCATTTATTAAAACATCTATTTTTTGAAATAGACCCAAAGTGTTTGTCATAGCAATGACAAAAAAGAGAAAAATATCATGGTAATATCAAAATTATATGGAGTGTAAATGAGTAGGTTTATATATTTTTTATCATATTATTATTTAACTTTTTTTATATGTATTCTCAATTGTTTCTTATATAATATTTTTTCTACAATTTAAAATTCATACTTCATGGAAAAGCCTTTTACATATTTAATTCCACATTAGTTCTCGATTGAGTATCTTAATGCTTTCTCTATTCAAGAAATATTTTACTACTTTTGAGTCTAACTTCACTCATTGCATTTTTATTTATGAGATCATTGCTTTCCCTTGTACTTAAAATGTATACCCTATTTGATTTGAATGTATCTAAACATTTTGAAAAATGAATCAAAAAACATTTTCATGGTAGTTATAATGACTTTGCCTTATGTTTATAATTATAAATGTAAGAATTTTTAAGAAAAAAAGCATTGTTTTTTACAATATGAAATCTTCATCACCAAAAGAGTTGTCTAGGTTGAACAATGCATCAGAAAAATCAATTCAATTTTAATTTTATAATGTCCATATTTAAGATTTATTAATGTGTGTTATTAGTACACATGGTTTTTTTGGAGGGTTATGATGATTATTTTTTGGGGAAGATCCTTACTTGTATCCCCCTTGCAAATGAAACTACACATTCATCATGGAAGGAAACATTGTTCTTATGGAAACTTCATATTGAGAGGAGTGCTCCCAAACTGAATATGGAGAATTTGTGGTAGAGTGGATTTGAGATCAGAAGGTCAAATATTATGGTGCATATCTAAAATTTTCAACACTTAAATCCCTCCAATGTCATCCCTCCAACATACTTTACACCATAAAGACAACCACTAGTGAAAAGAAAAAGGGAACCACATCTAACTTATACTTGTAGACTGGTAATGATCCAAAAACACAAAGAGATTTTAAAGATTTCCATTTTCACCCATTATTAAATTTTTTTTTGAAGCATATGGTAAATAATACCCCCCCTTAAAAATTAGATGATAAGCTTAGTATGCATGTTATAGTAATATAACTCTTTACAACATGAAACAATTTATCACTGGAAATATATTGGAAGATTAGAGAGAAAGATGGAAGATAAAGGAAAAAGTTTAGTCTAAACAAGGAATACAACACTAAAAATAATATAAATAGTTTTTAATATCTACTTTAAATATTATGAATTTAAAATAAAAATAAATAGGGAAACCATTTTATTTGAAAGATTGAAAGACGTGAAAAAATTGAAAAAATGACCTTCAAAAATATTTTAAAAAAGTTGTAAGCATATAGATTACAAGAAAACAACAATCTACAACATTTTACAAGGTATGTACAAAACTAAAATTCTATAAATTTTGGAGAGTACTAATTTTCAATTCATGTAGCCACTTCCCTCTATTAAGAATGATACAAATTTCTTAAAATTTAGAATTATCTTTTAGGATTGTAAACCTTAATTGGGTATCTCAAATTAGTGTCACTTAATTAAAAAAAATAAAATACCTTCTTCAAATTTATAAAAATAAGTGTCATAATGTGGCTTTAGTATATATAAAGGAATGTATGGTAGTTGTTCAAAGATAAAGTTAAAAATGTTTAGAGAGAAAGATCATTGAAACATATCTAGAGTTGTATTAAAAATGTAGTTTCAAATTTGCAAACTTGGTGAAGCAAACACAATGTTTGTGCATTGTTTGAAGTGGAATTGCATTTATTTTTTTGTATGAAATAATTTTTAATTATCCATTACTTGGTATAGCTTCAGCCAATCTACAATGCACATATTGACTTTGAAAACTATTGTAGGGAAAAGATAATGTTATTCACACCTTATTATGATACTAAAGAGATATTGAAAGGAAAATGTGAAACATAGGTCAAAGCATATATTTCTCATAAAATAATAATAAATAACATAGAGACCATGTTGACTGCAAAAACCATATCCAAGTGCAGAAACATTGACATTATTTCCAAAAACATTAACACTAATTTTAGCATGGTATTTAACAGTGACAAATATAACAAGGGTTTGCAATGGTATTAATCATTGAATTTAAAAATTTAATTTATATTAGAAAGTATAATTTAAATATATTTTTTATAATGAGAAAATAATATTTATAAAATTTATTGAAACATGCTTATTGAAAATAGATTAATAGTTCTAATTTAAACTACTACTTCTTACATAAATAGACCACTATAAAAAAAAAACTAAGACATTTATTCCACTTCCAAGTTCATGGGACTTATAACATTATATTTATGACAAAATATGGGTCACAAACTCATCATCAAAGTGTTTGCATCTTTAGAAATAAACACCCACACAATACACCTTTGCAAAACTCCAGATTAATCACAATAAAATTCACATATCTTATGTCAAAAGTGACACTTTATTCCCATGCCACACTAATCATCATGAATAATAGACCTGACCATTTTTCATAATTTAAAATCATATATCAATGCATTTGAATATATCTATTTATAATTTAAAAAATATGTTTTGGTTTTGAGGCCTTTGTGACTCTTTGATACACTATGCCTACCACGTGTTCAATTTTATAACATAAGTTATTTAAAATATGTATGCACTATTATTTATTTTAAAAATTATGATCTTGAATATGTTGATGTATTATGTGCAATGAAGACATATGCATGTGATTATAGAGCATATTTAAAGCCTCAATAGATCCACATACATTATTGATTCCACTTTGAGTACAAAAGAGTCTCTATAATCCCATTGCTACTTGACCTCATTATGATGGCCACGTGTTCTCTTCCCATGTCACAAATTTAATTTAAATATAATTGCATCTTATTAATTTGTTTAATGTGATTGTGGCATGGATATTTATTGTGTAGAGAAAAGAGGTAGACATGAAATAATATATATTCAAAATAAATTTCAATGGGTTTATGGATTGTGGAAGTAGTCACTTGAAGGTTAAATAGGTACTTTTTGACTCTATTACTGTAAGGAAATTAAAGGCTACCATGTATATTATTCTAATTGGACATAATAAAGGTGAAAGGTGACAAATATTTTAAACTTAGAAAAGACATGATATGTAGGATTCTACCACATGGCCTCGATAGGTGTGAAGATAGAGAGTATTTAAATTTGAGTACACAAAAAATATAAATTAAATATTCAAGACATCCATGAAGAAGAAAACAAATATCAAATTGAAAAAGGGACTACATGAACTCCATGACCTATGGATGGTAGGATTGTGATGCATGGACATACAAGATTAATAGATGTCACTAAAGCCATAGACTTACTAATCATTAAATCCATAGTTATCAAATTATAAAAGTTGATTAATGTTAATATTCCATATCACCTACAATTGACACATTGCATAAATTGGATGTGACATAAAATGTCATTTTAAATTTAAATTTGGACTTAAACTTGGATGTGAAAATTAATACCAATTAATATAGAGTTCATTGGTTACCTCCATTATATATACCTCCATATTGAAGACAAAGAAATTACAAAGGGTGTTCGAAGTATCATAGAAATTGAGAGAATAAGGTAAGAAAAATTCACCAGCAGTTACTACCAATTTCATTAAAAAATCACTAGAATTATTATAGAGATCACGTAATGGCCCAAATTATAGCATCTTCTTATTTATGGCCTCCCCAATAATTTAGATAAGTAGTCCTCACTTTGGGCATTGTTTTCCACAAGAATGAAAACACCATTTTAAGAAAAAATTGAGAATTCTCATAAGATCTATAATGCCAAATATACAACCCATTTAGAGGATGAATTTAAATATATTTAATCACACTTCATAAGGCATGTCTTCACCTAGCAGTGGCTAGATTAAAAGTATTTCCATATTATGATCTCTTACATAATCTCTTCTTTGAGGGAATTTTGAAATATGATGTTATACTCTCCCCTAATCTAAAAAATAAAGTGTCTTATGTTGTTGGAGTGGCCTTTGAGAGTTACTACGATTTTCCTAAGCCCACTTTCACATATAAGCAAGTCATTTCCACTCAGTGGATAAAGGTGATTGTAAGTCCTAAAGAATTGGGTTGAGAAAACAAATAATTCAGTCAAAAGGATGATGTAGATAGCCATGCCATTATAAAATTTAGGTGTGATGTTAGGGTAGGAATAATATATTATATGGGGCAACTAACATTGTTTATTTAAACAAACTATGGATGATGCTACTAGTCATGATTATTATAAGGATGTGAAGAAACCATCCCTAGTTGAAATCATTTTCTATGACTTGAAATAACAATTTCATGGTGTCAAGGAAGGCCGTAGATTATACATGATATATTATATAATACATATCTATTGTGCCACTAAGAAATTCACACATGTAAATCTACATAGATAGACAAACCCTTCTAGTTCATCCATCCATGTTTTATATTGCAATTTATAAGTATTTAATTTCTAATAATGTATGAGGAAATATGTGACTATTTCTATAGTCCCATGTATGCAACCATTAATGAAGGTGACATTCTAGGTTCTCTAAGGGAATACAAGAATCATGTAAGAAAATTAAGGCTTATTGGTATCATCCTTCCCAAATTGTGTGTTAGGTTGTGGAGCTAAAAACTTCACTGATGCAAACATGGAGGAAGTTGCTAAGTTGCAGAGCAACTAACGTCGGTCTGATCAACCGACATTGGTCATATATAGTGAGAAGAGCAACCGACATTGGTCAAGTATCGGCCGATGTCGGTCATCTCCATCCAGACAGGGACCGACGTTGGGTGCCTGTGCGGTTTCAGAACTGCTAGTTGACGAACAATTAGTTTAACGAACTGGTTGTTTGCATGTAAAAGGCTAATTTTAGTCTTGGAGTTATGGATCTAATTATTGTAAATTAGAAGTCTAAGTTATTGTTTAGTATGGGATCTATTTATAGACTCATTGGCATGTATTGTAATTAAGGATTAAGGCAAGGAAGAGATCCTTCCAATTGTAAGAATAGGTTGATCTGCAAGTTGTTGCAAGATCAAGAAGAAGTTCTACATGGTAAGTAAGATCATTTGAGTTGTAGGTTGTTGCAAGTTCATGGGAGATCTACTTGAAGTACTTTGAGTACTTGTGTACTAGCAGTAGTGATACTGACTGGTTGGAGGTGAACAACAACTCTGCGTTTGAGTTGATTGTTGTGACCATTTTTGGTAGGAGAGAGAACTCTTGATTGAGAATTAATGGGAGCCCTTGAGGTGTGGGAAGCCTTATAGAGGTGTGAGAAGAGTGTGGCATCTTCTTTATTGTATTTTCTTTCTAGATGAGTTGAATACAAGATTGTGTATTGTCTCTTATATTCTGTGTCATTTGTGAATTTTAGTTACTTGTTAATTCTGGTTTAATTCTGTGATTAGTTGCTTATACAAGGTAATCATATGTACTCTTATTGAGGAGTTGGATCCTGACAAGTGGTATCAGAGCTAAGGTTGCAGGGAGCATGTTTGTGTTTGATTATAGGTCAGTCTCAGGGGTTTCTAATTGAGTGGGAGTATAGCAATGGCAAAAGAAAGTAAGTTAAGAATGGAGGAATTCAAAGGCACGAATGGTCAATTATGGTGTTATGGGAAGAAAGAGTAGGAAAAGAAAAATTGTTGGTTGATAGCGAATCAGCATAAAGGGAATGAAGAAGCATGTGTTGCAGGTATTATTGCATGGATTGCTCTTGTATGTTCCTTGGATAAAGTAGAATCTTGGTTTATAGATTCTGTTGCCTCTTTCCATGCAGCCCCAAATAGAGTATTTTTCCATGTTAAGGTCTTTGGAGACTTTGGAAAGATTTATTTAGGGGTTGGTGAGCCTTGTCAAAGTATTGGCAAAGGGGAAGTGCGGCTGAAATTGCAGATGGCCAACACATGGGTGTTGAAGGAGGTCATGCAGGTCCCAGTCTTGAAGATGCAGCTAATTTCTATAAGAAAGTTGGGTGATGAGAGATGCACAGGAACTCTCACAGCGGATGCACTTCAATTAGCATGTGGTAAGAAAGTAGGTACTCTTTATCTACCTGCTTGTATTACTAATTCCACTTCTATTGAAAAGATGTGGCTTTGTAGGCTTGGTCACATAAGTGAGAAGGGAATGGATGTTCTTAAGTAAAATGGTAAGAGTTCAGCTTTGGAGAGCATAGACCGAGATTTCTGTGAGTAGTGGGATGCTACAAGAAAGGATTGGATTTATTGCAGGAAAAGGAAGTCTGATGTATTTGACAAACTTAAGAACTAGAAAGCCTTGGTCTTCATGGAGGAGATGATGGATAGAGATCAGTGGATGGGGCTAGATACTTCTGAGCAGGATAGTTTGAATAGGGTTTTGATTCAAAGTAAGCTCACGGGTAAAAAGTCATCACTCATAAGAGAACACAGTTACTAATGTTGGTCAGGGGTAACCAACGTCAAATAGGCAAGTGCTGATGTTGATCATGTGCAGATAGACATAATCAGTGGTGTCAGGCAGGTGGAGACAGATGTTAGTTAGAGAACTAGCGTCGGTAGTCAGGTTAGTCACATGTAATAGATGTTGGTTGGATGCAGACTGGGTGGTGACCGACATCGGTCACTAGAATGGATTTTGGGTGGATAACAAGCTATCAAGGAGTCTCAGACACCCATGTGGAGGACTAAAAGTGTAAGTAAGCCTCAAATTCATTATTCCCCTTCTTTACACTACTTGTTGCTCACTGATGGTCAAGAACTAGGAAGTTTTAAAGAAGTAGAGCAGATAGGATCTAGGAAATAGTGGAAGCATGGCATGAATTCTTTAGAAGAGAACCAAATGATAGATTTGGTAGAGTTGCCAGCCAAGTTAAAGAAGAGAGAGAATGGACACATGAGATGGAAGGCCAGGTTATATGGTCTTGAGCAAGCTGTAGGATAGTGGTACAGGTTTGACAGGTGGATGACAAAGCATGGCTTTAGTCAATGTCATTATAACCATTGTGTGTTTCTTTACCAAGTTGGATAATGGTCGCTACATTATCCTGTTTATGTATGTGGATTATGTGCTTGTTGCAAGTGCATACATACAGGGAGTTGCTGAGCTAAAGGTAAAGTTAGTTTAGTGGTATGTCATGAAGAATTTGGGAGCAGTGAAATTCTTTGGCATGATTAATCCTCGAGACAGGGAAGATCACAAGTTGATGTTGTCACAGGATGATTGTGTGAAGGTAGTGTAGGATGCAAAATGGCAAGCGCACCTATGGATGGACAATTCATAGAATAAGGTCCCCAATCACATGATGAGGTTGAGTACATGTGTACTCCCTGATATTTCCCTAGTAGTGGGAGTTGTCAGCAGGTTTGGAGCCAATCTAGGAAAGAAGCACTGGAGAGCAATTCAGTGGGTTCTCAGGTATTTGAGAGGGACCAACAGCATGTATACATGCTATGCAGGGTCAGGGACTTCACTACATGAGTATGTAGATTCAGATGTGGTAGGTTACTTGAATGACAGGTGTTGCACCATAGGATGTGTGGTGGTTGGTCTTCAAGATTGAGCTTGAAGAGGGATACAAGCTAGGAAAAAAATTAGATGATGTACAAGTATAAGTACAATGCAACTATTTATCTCCAAGTGGGAGATTGTTAGGTTATGGAGCTAAAAGCTTCATTGATGCAAACATGGAGGAGGTTGCTGAGAGGTTGCTAAGTTGCAGAGCAATCGATGTCGGTCTGATCAACTGACATCGGTCATATATAGTGAGAAGAGCAACCGACATTGGTCAGGTATCGGCTGACGTCAGTCATCTCTAGCCAGACAGGGACTGACGTCGGTTGCTTGTGCGGTTCCAAAATTGCTAGTTGATGAACAATTAGTTTAACGAACCGGTTGTTTGCATGTAAAAGGCTAATTTTAGTCTTGGAGCTGTGGATCTAATTATTGTAAATTAGAAGTCTAAGTTATTGTTTAGTATGAGATCTATTTATAGACTCATTGGCATGTATTGTAATTAAGGATTAAGGCAAGGAAGAGATCCTTCCAATTGTAAGAATAGGTTGATCTATAGGTTATTGCAAGATCAGGAAGAAGTTCTACATGGTAAGTAAGATCATTTGAGTTACAGGTTGTTGCAAGTTCATGGGAGATCTACCTAAAGTACTTTGAGTACTTGTGTACTGGTAGTAGTGATACTGACTAGTTGGAGGTGAACAACAACTCTGTGTTTGAGTTGATTGTTATGACCATTTTTGGTAGGAGAGAGAACTCTTGATTAAGAATTACTGGGAGCCCTTGAGGTGTGGGAAGCCTTATAGAGGTGTGAGAAGAGTGTGGCATCTTCTTTATTGTATTTTCTTTCTAGATGAGTTGAATACAAGATTGTGTATTGTCTCTCATATTCTGTGTCATTTGTGAATTCTAGTTACTTGTTAATTTTGGTTTAATTCCGTGATTAGTTGCTTATACAAGGTAATCATATGTACTCTTATTGAGGAGTTGGACCCTGACATTGTGTTAAGAATTAAATGACTTTTGGTGGCCTCTTAAAAACCTCCTTATCATGTACTCAATAGATTGGAAAAACAAGAATAGGAATACCCTTTTTTCAAAAATTAGGTGGAATTTTTAAAATTAGTTATCATAGATCATATCCTCCAACATATATGGAATTTGAAAAACCATTGTACACAACATGGCCATCCATATAATTTCTAGTGTATAGGTCTACATTGAACAAGTTTTGAAAATAGGTGATGAGAATGTGGGATCCATTTAATATGGTAGAAAAAAACACACAATCTCTACATGGAATTTATTTATGGATTATATACATTAGATTTATATAGACGATCAATTAAATATTAATCCTTAAAATGACCAAAATCTAATTATAAAACTACAAGTAATAGAGATTATCAAGGAACCACCATGTGTGCTAAAATAAAGATATGATGAAACATTATAAAAGGATAAGTAATATCCTCAAGGGACCAACCACTATTTACTAAAGAAGTTATCTATAAGGATTTCCCCTTGCATGCCCTTGTGTCCACTATAATATCATCAGTACCACAACTAACTATGTCTTCCTTTACTCTTAACATTCTAACCCATGTTCCTATTGCTATGAGTGTGGATTCACCTTATATTTCTTCAAGTGTTTCAATACCATATATTATTTCACCTATGCCTAATCAACCTACTTTATTGTCACAAAGTATTTCTATGACTCAAGTTAGTACAAGTGTTCATGATGTTGGATCTATTCTTAGTGAATTTGTGGAAACACATAAAGTCATTATTATAGCCACATAATCTCAAATGATATATTATTTTTTAGTTTATGGTATTATTGTTTTTATTTTATTATAATTTTTTTTGCTTTTCACCATTCCACCATTGGTTACTACAACTCCTATTGTGACACTAATTGTTTAAATGTATTTTGTGCCTAGTGTGGCTAGTCAAGTTAGTGAACTTTATTTTTCACCATCAATTGTTGAAATGACACCACCTAAGGTGACTATAAATATGAGTTTCCTTTGATACTATTATTTCATCAAAAGACATTGTGGTCACAAGAACAAGTGAAATATTCAATAGTCCTACAACACTTGTCACTCCTATTTCATAACCGTTGGAGGTAACTAGGAATACTCCAACTCCCACTTCCAGATCCATTTTCACTACTCCATCATCAATTGCTCCTAGTCCCCTTATGATCACTCCCATTTTTACAATAACATAGGGACTGGCTGCAACACTTACAACCACTATGACTCCACAAGTTGAATAAAAAATATTCTTAGGAAGACTAGATACAAAACAAGTAACTTGTGAAAGCCCAAAGGTATTATATGATTATCCATGAATAACTTGAGGTGAAATGAAAGTTTAAGAAATACATAGGAAAATTTAAGAGAATAACCATAAGAAGGATAACTAGTGATGGTTCTCAAACTCTATGTGATATTGAGGAGGATTTATTTTCATTGACTAAGAAGAGAAATAAGATAAGTAAAGATATAGTGAAGGCCACTTAGCAGTCCAACAGTGAAGATAAATATGAAGGGGGCCTAGAATAAATTATAAAATATAAAAATAAATGATAGATAAAGTGGTTCATGGGATGGAAAATAAATTTAAACCTTTGGAGGCCCAAACTATGATCAAAGAGCTTGAAAACATTTTGAACAATGTTGAGATTCCTCTGAACTCAATATTTAGGTCACTAACAAAGATTGACCAATCCAAATTCAAGAGTGACTTATTAAAATAGAATATTGAAAAATAATTGATGGAGATCACTAAGATGGAGAAGAGATCAAAAGTAATTTTCACCATGATGAAATAAGGTCTGGTCTTAAATATCATAATTATGAATATTATTGATGTAAACTTATGTGAAATTTTTATCATTCATACTAGGACTTCATTAGAATATTTTTCACATAATTTGGTATCTACCATGTCACAATTGAATGTTTTTAAAATTAAAATTATTTCCTTTTTCATGGACACCAACATGCCATAGTTGTACAAAGAGGATGGTAAAGTATTAACTATAGTTGAGTTTACAAGGATCCTAAATAATTTTATAATTGCATTTAAGGGAGAAGTGGCCAATGCAAACAAAAGGTGTAGTTAAAAAATTATGGAATTCATAACACATGAGGTGAAGATAATTTAAAAATAATTTTCTATTAAGGAATATCTTGAAAATATCTTTCACAATAATCCACACATGGTAACCAAAATAGAGATTTTATTTATAAAACCTATTATAGACATGTCATGGCGAATTGAAGATTATTAGCTATGCATGTAAGGGTTTAAATGAAATTAGGAGGTGATTTGAATTATATTTTGGTGCAATTTATAAGTCCTCTTGACTTTGAAATGGAGAATTTCCTTAGTTGTCTCAAAATAGCTGTTTATTTTTGTAGGAGTAATAGTCTAGTTTTAGAATTTCTAGTTTTTTTCAATAAACATGGTTACATGCAAACACTTTCAAGATAAGGGTGTGTTCCATATTATTATTATGAATAATTAAATTTTAACCTTTTTTAATTATAAATTTTTGGAATCCTAATTTTAAGCTTGAGAAATGTTATGCAAGTCTATGATTTCTTCTTTCTCACTCAAATTGATGTTGCATATGTTGTTATTTTAGAAAATCATTGCTTGAGATCTATATGATTTATTTATGAGTAGGTTGGATTGGATACATATGCTATTCTTATCATTTATGTGGATAAAATATGATCTTAATTTAAATCTTTGTAAGAATACTCATTTCAAATCTAATTTACATAAATTATTGTTGACTATTGGCATACTCGTGACATTAAGAAAGTTGTATGGTCATGTTATAAATGTACATAAGAAATGTGGATCCTCCATTATCTTGTCTTTGTTGTTATATTGTGACATATTTTGTTCTATGTATTTTATAATTGAATGAAAATTCCATGCAAAGTTATAAAGAATCATATTCTAGATTCTTGATTGAATTCTAATGTTGTGTTATTGTTCATTATTTTAGTTTCATTGCATATATATCATTATAGAAATATAAGGTTGGTGAACAATGTTGGGGGACAAAAAGGGGCTTACATGTGAACATGTTTTTCCTAAAAATTGAGAAATCTAAACTTCTATGGATAATTCGAGATGGCTACACTCAAAATTTGAGGATGGTGTAAGAACATGAATTGTAACATTTTGAGTCTAGTTTCCAAAACTCCACTTTTTTTAAAAAATGGTTAAGTATAATTGGGTCAAACATTTAATATTTGAATATTAACTCTTATTTCTTAGGAAAATAGAGTGGATAGTTAGCTTGTAGCCCTTCATTTTTTTAACATCATGTAATATTGTTTAAAACCATTTGGTGAAACTTTAGATAAGATCATCTAGTTTGTAACATATATATTTTTAATTAATTTTAAAAGTAAATAGATCCTAAAAAATGATAAAAAAATGGATAGTCAGCCTTGCACTCCCAACACCCCCCACTGAAATACCCCAAAAAGAAACAAAAAATAGCTTTTTTTGTTGTGTGTAGAATTAGGCCTAATTGTAACCATATAATTATTTTTGTATTTGGATCAATGAAAAAAAAGATACACAAACATTAAAGGCATGTATATTTATAAAATGTGGTGGCCTAAATAAATTATAGTTAGAAATCAACATACATTGAAACCTTAAATTATTCAAAAATTTATAAAAATCATATATTTAGAAAGAGGAGAGCGTGCTTGTCATCATGGTAATAATTTTACAAATTTTATCTTTGACAATAATAGTATTTTTGTTGATAGAAGTTTGATTTTATTGTTTTTTATCAAAACTCTTAGAGTCGATTGTGTGTTGACAGGTCCAAGCCTTTGGCTCTAGAATCTAAGCCATTTCTAAGCCAAAAGGATTGGTATTTAAATTTAAACAAAGCATAGTGTGTACATGTTATAACATGTATGTTTTATGTTGACAAAACATCAAAAAGATAGTTTTAGTCCACTCATACATGTTTATACATATGTATGTATCATGATATACACTTATTTATACTTATTTAGTTCACATTTATATGTGTTTATACTTATTTAATTCACATTTATAATTTTTATATTTTTATTTTAAAGTGGAGTGTGTCATGATATACACTACCAAAAAAGGACATCATGGATAAAATGATGCAATTTTGGTGAGTTTATGTCTGCAATCATAATTTTGATTATATAAAACATTATTTAGGGTCCAAGAAGGCCCAATTTCATTATAAAATGAATTAAAAAGTCAATTACTTTAATGGTGGAGGAAATTATGATCAATTTTAACCCCTTGAACATAACTGTGTGTATGCAATTTGATTTAAGGCTAAATTAACTTAGATCAAGTGAATTGGTGCAATCAATGATATAATTTGAGTGAAATTCAGCCTTGTGAATGCGATTTTTACTATAAAGGATTTAATTTAGACTTGTCAACCCCAATATCATAAATAAATAAGATAAATAGTCTAATGATTGAATTTGAAGGCAATTGGAACTAATTTTAGCCCCTTCAACCTAAGTGTATGACTATAAAATATGATTTTGTGCTTGATTGTCTCCAATTTCATTATATAATAAAGCAAAAAATCATTTGGTTAATGACACATGTAATTTTGACATGTATAGGATGTGGTTTTGGGCTCAATAAACTCAAATGTCATCATTTAATGAGTGAAATAGTTGATTGGTTCAATTATGGAGGTAGTTAGGGTGAATATGAGCATATTGAATCTAATTGTAACTATACAACATGATTTGAGGATAAATTGACTTTGATTTCATCATATATTAAGCTAGTTAGTCAAATGGTGTAATCAATGACATGATTTTTAAAAAATTGAGCCACATGAACCTATTTTCAATCATATATGGTGTGATTTGGAGTCAAATTGACCTTGATATCATCCTATAGTTGATTCATTCAATAAAAGAGGAATATGAGGCCAGTTTGAGCCCCTTTAACCTAACTGCAAGAGTAAGATGTGATTTGGGGATAAATTATTTCTAATTCTATCATGAATTGATCTAATTAGTCAATTGTGTAATTAAAGATGTGATTTGAGCCAAATTGAACATGGTAAACTTAATTTATGGCTTAATTGACCCTAATTTCATCACAAATGCAAACATGAAGGCAATTAGGATAATTTTGAACTTGTTGAATGCAATTACAAGTCTAGGATGTGATTTAAGGGTTTAAATTAGCTCACATTTCCTAACATGTTGACCTTAAACCTTAAACCCTAATTTTATCACAAATGCATTTACATGAAGGTAATTGGGGCCAATGTGAACCATCGAACCTAAATGAGAGTCTAAGATGTGATTTAAGGTTAAATTAGCTCATATTTATGAACATATTGAGCTAATTAATAATTTTATACAACCTTAAACCCTAAATCCTAATTTTATAAAAAATGTAAACATGAAGGTGATTAAGGATAATATAAACCCATTTAACCTAATTGTGTTTCTAGGATATTATTTGGGGATACATTAGCTCAAAATTCTTGACATATTGAGCCAATTAGTTGATTATTAGAATTAGTGATGCAAGTTGGATGAAATTGAACCCCATGAACATAATTTTACTTATATAGGATGTAATTTGGGGGGTCAATCAACCCCAATATCATAACAAAATAAATAATATAATAAACCAATTGATTTATGAAGGAAATTGGGCCAATTTGAGCCCCTTCAACCTAACTACAATATCAAAATGTGATTTGGGTTAAATTAGGTTTGATTCTATCATGAATTGATCTAATTAGTCAATTGGTGCAATTAGGGACATGATTTGGGCAAAATTGAGCCATATGAGCCTAATTTATGGGTTAATTGATTGTATAGGATGTAACATATAGCTTAATTGACCTTAATTTTATTATAAATGAAAATATTAAGGTAATAGGGGCCAATCTGAACCCCTTGAACCTAATTGTAAGTCTACAATGTGATTCAAAGGGTTAAATTAGCCATGTTTATTGATATATTTACCCAATTAGTCCATTGTTAAAATGATTTATGAAAGTTGGATGAAATTAAACCTAGTGAACCTAGTTTTGACAATATAGAAGTAATTTGGGGGTCAATTGATCCCAAATATCAAAATAAATTAAAGTAAAAAGTCCACCAATTTAATTAAAAAAGAAATTAGGGCCAATTTGAACCCCTTCAAGCTAACTAGAAAAGAGTAGGATGTGATTTGGGACTACATTATTCATGAATTGATATAACTAGTCTATTGGTACAATTATTGACATGATTTGGGCCTAAATTACTCATGAATTAATCTAATTAGTCAATCAGTGTAATTAAACATGTGATTTAGGCCAAATTGAGCCTTGTGAACCTAAATTATGGATCAATAAATTGTATAGGATGAAACATATGGGTAAATCAACTCTATAATTATATACCAAATACAAATATGGAGGTAATTATATAGGACAATTTGACATAATAATATTGCATAGTTTAAATTCAATCACATAATCATATAACATAATAATATAACACATGCTTTCTTCATGAAATATAATCATATATCATAAAAATATGATAAATGATAACATATATATATATATATATATATATATATATATATATATATATATATATATATATAATGTGTACATGATGCATACGCATTTTTATCTCAATAGATAAAAAGTCTGTCTAAAGTTTATTTTTAGGGTATTTTTATAATTCTAACCCCATGAATATTCTCTGCATCATTCTACATTTTCCATGGAAAATATAAGAGGAATAAAATTGTTCTTTGGATTCCCCACCATTAAAAAGAGTAAAAATTTTCTCTGGTTCCCCACTATCAAAAGGAATTAAATTTTTATTTGTCTAGTCACGGGTGATAGAGCTCATTTAAAGAAGAGGAAGAAGATAAATAAAAAATATTGGATCAATTACAAGAGTTAAGAGAAAAAAAGGTACAAATGAAAGCATTTCATTTGAAAAAGGGAATAAAAATTATCATTAATGAGCCAAATGTTGTAGATAATGATGAAATCGATAATAATGAATTGAATAATGATGATAAATATTTACCTAGAATTCCAAATTATGTTACAAGTTTGGATTCAAAGTATAAAGTTTTTTATTTTTTTGATGATGAATTTATGCATGATGATTTACCCCTATCAATGAAGACAATTTCATGAAAACACATAATGATGAAAGTAATAATGAGAAAAATGCTATCCCACAACTAAACAATGAGACTAATAATGAAGAAATTAGTAGTGAACATAACGATTTTGAAACACCCTCTCAAAAAATTTCACCATTAATAACACCTCCAATGATTGTTCATAGAAAAGGAAAGTATTTAATTGAAGTCGATGAAAATATTTTGAGACTAACGCATAACACAATGCCTGACCACCATTCAGTAAGACTAGTTTAAAAAAATTAGGATAATTTCTTTGATAATTTATATTTTGATAGTAAAAAATGTCAATTTTTTGTTTCGTTGATGGAACTGATTAAGATGAGACGTAAAATGTACACCCTAAGACTAAGAACATCTAACATGGATGATGAAAATAAAAAAATTATTGAAAATCTACATGATGCATAGCATACTGTAGGCCTAAAATCATGCAATAATGATTGTAATTTTTTTTTGATGTATAAATACAACTTGTGCAGTAAGTGGTTAAATAGAAAAAATTGAATGATTTAAAAAATTAGCTGAGCACTGGACATAGATATAAAAACATTAATGAAAGCATTTAAAATATGCTAAAGACTTAATGATGCCAATACCATTGAGAAATAGGTATTCTATAGTATAATTCCATGAAAGGATAAGGCTATATGCTCTCAAATATTTATTTGCAAAAATTTAGAAAGACAATACAAGAGTTTTACCTAATACAAGAGATGTAGTGAGAAAAAGAGTTGGTTTTTATAACCATAAACCACATTTATTGGATATGATCCAAACACAATTTTACTCCATTTTTTTAGAAAAATATCCACAAGTTTCTATTAATTAATGATATTTTGAGATGGCCAAACTATTTTATGTAAAAATATATCACACACACATCACTTATTATTGTCAGAAACATGATGATTTTTTAATGTATTATGGTGTTTTTTGCCATATACATTGTACTTTGCATATTAACAATATTTTGTTGGAGTGTGGCATAGAAGTTATACCAAAATCATCTAGGGAATTTATTCCAACCATTTTTTGTGAAAGACTAGATGAATAGTTCTTTTATAACAAAGTATGTTTAGATGGTGATTACACATAATATTTTAAACTTTTATCAAATATTGATGCTTTATATTTTAAAATAACTTATCGAGACTTAATCTTTCTAAGTGTACACCTTAAAGGGTACACCAAGAAAGGGATGGGTAAACCATTGGTACTTCACAGGATTGTTATCCCTTATTGCCACTTATTACCAATCCAATTAGCTCCTAAAAACTATTTCTTAAGCTATTACTCTTTCTTTGCACTCTTCTATTATTTTTAAAATTTTCATCTTTCTTTTACTCACCTTAATCCCCTTTTATCATTCAGCTATGCTAGGTCGATTGGGTCAACCCTGTACCATTTTAGGTGATTTTTAGTTAGGAACTAGTTTGGCCTTTGGCTGACCTAGCTCATGACTTAGTGAATACTTATCAAAAATTGTGTTAGGTCAACTGGGTCAACTATGTTGACCAAGATTTTTAGAAGGGTTTAGGATTAAACCTACCTATATATAAAATATCATTTCATCATTATTTCAATATGCAATCAAGAGTTATTATTTACTTGTATTTCTTTACAATATGCTCTTCCACCATTCTAATTGAGGATTCTTAGCTTATGATTTATACTTGGAGAATCTAGTCTTGTGGATAAGTCTTGGATGATTTAGCCTTTCTTAGTGATCCTTACAAACCACAAAACCCTCTTGCAAAGCCAGATTGGGCAAGGGAGAGATTGAGTCTTGACGGGTTCACATTCAATTAAGTATTCTCTAACTTTGTTCCTAAAAGATTTATCTAAGAAACGTTCATAAATTTGACAAATAAGTGTAGAAAATTAAATAAATAAGTTACCTCTCTAATGCAAGCTAGGATTGAGAATAATTTAAATTAAAAAAATTGAATGAATCGATGAAAAAATCTACATGATAATATTAAGAGACTTGCCAAAAACACTTATACATGAGAACACAAAATAGAATAATTAGAGACAGCATAAGTTTCCTAGATGATGAAAAGGAAGAGAGAAGAAGCTCTTTTATAGAGCTAGAAGAATAATGGGAGCTATAAAATACCCCATTAATGATCTTACAAGTATCCTAAATGTATGTGCCACTTGTGGCCTAATTCCTTACAAAATAGTGAGGTGTGTGTCAAGTGTCGAAAGGGAGGTTACATGAAAGTAGCATCTCATAAATCTTAGGTTGACCAAAGAGGTGAGTGCCACGTCATGGAATCTATATTTATGAGAATTTATAATTCTCATAAATATAAATTCTTCACAAAAATAAAAGGGAGCGGAGGATTAAAAAAATAATCTTAAATAAAGGGTAATTATAACACTCTCTTAAACTTTATTTAGGGGTTTACAAATAAATAATAAGGGAAGAAACATTACTAACTTCCATCAATCCTAACTTACTAGAAAAGAAGACAAACTTATCTTTACATAAAGACTTAGTGAATGTATTAGCTATTTGTTTTTTAGTAGGACAAAAAGAGAAAAAAATGGACTGTCTTCAAGAAGTTTGTGCTGAAAGTGATGTTGAATCTCAATGTGCTTGAAATTTGCATAAAAAACTAAATTATTTGCTAAGGCAATTGCACTTTGATTATGACTAAAAATTAGAGTAGTCAAATTTTGTAGGTGACCCAAATCTATAAGAAGTCTTCTAAGCTAAATAGCTTCCTTTGAAACATGATTACAAGATTTATATTCAGCTTCTATGGAAGATGGAGATACGGTTCATTATTTTTTAATATTTCATGAAATAGTGCCAAAATCCAAGGAGAATCAATAACCACTAGTGGATCTATGATCATTTGGATCACCAACCCAATCAAAAATTGAATAACCTACCAAAACAATTTTTTTATTTGAAGTATACTCGCTGTCATAGGTTAAAGTACCTTTAATATAACAAAGAATTCTTTTAGTAGATTTAAAATGTGAAGCTTCAGGTTTATACAGAAATCGAGAAACTAATCCAACCAAAAAAAAAAATGAAAATGAGTATGAGTAAGATAATTTAAACTTTGAACTAATTAATTATATAAAGTAGTATCAATATTTTTTGTTTGCATGCCATTAAAAAGTTTGACACCAAGTTCAAAAGGAGTAGCAATAGATTTGCAATCTAGCATATTAAATTTAAATAATAAATCATATGCATATTTAGATTGAGAAATAGAGATGCTATCATTTTCTTGTCAAACTTGAATGCCTAAAAAATAATTTAAGAGACCCAAATCAGCCATTTCAAAAGTATTCTTTAAAGCATCTTTAGTGAAAGAAACCATTGAAATATTACTACCACATCATTATAATCATCATTAGATTCAAAAATAAAATAAACATAAACAATATTAAGAGAATCTGAATTAGAAGCACAATCAAACACAATATTTTCAACAATATAAACATCCCTTTTAATCTTAATTTTGTTGGTTTAAGGATCACACACCCTATAGACTTTAGATGATTCATCATAATTGATAAAGATAAAAGTGTCTATTTTAGAATCTAATTTTTGACAATTTTCAATTGGAATATGAATAAATACATCACAACAAAAAATAAGTATATGTTTTAAATTAGGTTTTCTACCACTCTAAGCTTCTTCAGGAGTAATATTTAAAATAATTTTAGTGAGTGTCCTATTAAAGAGATAAGCAACATAATACATGGCTTCAACCCAAAATTTATAATGCCTATTTTTAGCATGTAATATACATTTTGTCATTTTAGTGATAGTCCTATGTTTACATTCAACAACACCATTTTGTTCAGTTGTGTAGGAGACAATTTTCTCATACTTAATTCCATGTTTCTTACAATACACAAGAAAATTATTGTTAACATATTTGGTACCATTATCAGTGCATAATATGCATAAGAAACAATGAGATTATTTTTTAACAAATGCATGAAAGTTAATAAAAATGTCTAAAATTTGATATTTAATTTTTAAGAAATAAATCCAAACTCGTATAGTGCAATCATTAACAAATATTAAATCATACTTAACACCATTAATAAAAAGAGTTTGCATAGGGATTAAAAGATCATTATGAATTAAATGAAAGTTTTCAGTAGCATGCCAAGAGCGATTTTTAAGAAAATATTCTCTATAAATGTTATCAACCATACAACCATTACAAGTAGAAGTAGTGGGAGAAATGTTAGGCAAACCTTGCACTATATTGATTTTATTCATAAGAGTAATACTTTGGTAATTGATATGCCCTAATATTTCATACCACAATTTAGCATCATTAGATACAAGTAAAGCATGAGAATATGAGAGAGAAAAGAATCCATTAAATTTAAATAAATAATCATTATCTAAAAAGGTAGTAGAAACTACTTGAAAATTTTGCTTTGTAGATTTAACATAACAAGTATCATTAATAAATTCTACTTTATAATCATGTTTGTATAATTGAGGTATGAAAAATAAATTTAATTTCAAATCAAGAACATGCAATTCACCATTAGGTATTTTAACATTTATTATGGCTTCAACATTTCAAGAAGCATGATTTATAACACTTAAATGATTGTTAGAAAGATTTGGTTTTAAAGAAGTAAACAATTGAGCATTAGACATCATATGTTGAGTAGCACCAAAATCAACAATCCATTCAACATGAAAAGTATTCTAGCACAAGTAAAAGCAACTCTAGTATTAGATTTATATTTTTCTTGAGTCTTATTGTTACTAGTGCTAGCATTGTCTTTGAATTTAAGCTTTCCATTTTTGATACCATGTTTCTTTTTAAAATAGTGATCTTCATCATGAATGTTTTTGTCACAAAAATTACACTCAATTTTTCTTAGGTTTAGAGTTAGATTTTTGATCTTTTTTATCTTGTGTACTATTAGACTTAATATGTTATTTGTCATTATTATGTTGATGTTTAAAAATAAAATTATATTCATTAGTCTTAAGACTACCAAATTGAATCAACTTTTGATCTTTTTGAAACAATAAAGTATAAAATAATCTAAAAATTAAAATAGTAGATAGAATAGGAAAAGTTCATTGAGATTGAATATTAATACTAAATTGTTGAAAAGGTTAAGGCAAACATTTCTTCATAATAATATAAATCAAATTTAAATAAAAAACTTTAACCCCTAAATCAATAAGTTGAGAATGTAAAGAAAAAAAATTTAATCAAGAAATCATCCATAGATTTAAAATCATTGTATTTTAAATTAGATAATTGATCTTGAATTTGGATTTTATGAGATTCATTTACAATATCATAAACAGATTTAAGATTAGACCAAGTAGTGGAGGCAAAAAAAAAATAAAATCAATATGGATATGCAACTCAGGGATCATGACCAAGCCAATTTATCATAAGGCCTCATCTTTTTTGGCTTGCTATTTTTCTTAAATTTTGGTAGAGGTAGTCTTTGTGTTTAGTTTGAGATCTGTGTCATCTACTACGTGTATTAAATGTTTGAATGTGAAAATGTATTGCATATGCAATTTTTATAAATGATAATTGGTGGATGTGAGTTTAAATTTGGGTAACAATTGAGTCATTGTGCCTCAAATGTTCACCCAAAAAACTAAAAATCAAATAGATAATAAAAATTATTGAAACATAAAGAGTGTAGAAGGGGTAAGACATAAAATAATGACTATAAAAAAATGCAAGAAAATAGCTTAGCAAAAAAAAATCCGAACTGGATTATAGAAAAAAGTTAAAAAAAAATTAAATTACCATAATTGATCTTAATTTGAAATCAACAATAAATGATGTCCAATGTTTTTAAAAAAAATTTAACCAAATTTTAAAAAAAGGTTTTAATTTTAAATTTTGAAAAAATATTTTAAAAAAGGTTGATTTTTTTTAACTTGATAATATGTAAAATGCCCTTTTTTGTTAAAAGACGATTAAAAAAAGCTTGATTATCTTGTTTTTTTGAAAAAAACTTTGCTTAGAATAATATTGAATTTTATTTTTAAAAAAAATCATAATAAAACAAAGTTATGAATATTTAAATGAAATTAGAAAGTAAAAAAAAATCCCTAAATTTAGAAGAAATGAAGTAATAATATATTTTTTAAATTACATGAGAAGGGCATTAAGAAGAAAAAATATATACCTGTGAAAATTTGAATTTTTTTTGCCAGATGTAGTCAAAAGGAGACCAA
This sequence comes from Torreya grandis, assembly GCA_037957365.1. Taxonomy (NCBI): domain Eukaryota; kingdom Viridiplantae; phylum Streptophyta; class Pinopsida; order Cupressales; family Taxaceae; genus Torreya; species Torreya grandis. Next base: position 3,257,054 of record JARHVA010001041.1, on the reverse strand, counting down.
AATGCATCCAGCCAAGGAGAAGACTAGAGAAAAATTTCAAAGAAGAAAACTTACATACATATTAGAGTGTTGTATGGCTTGGTATAGATCCGTACGATCAATCGTACGAATGGAAGGAAGAAAAAATAAATAAAAAAATGTAGGATGCGATCTAGGAATTTGACTCAAGAGAGGATGGTTAATATGGTGTTAGTTCCAAAATGAAAATAAAATAAAATAAACACACTAATAGCATAACATCTCTAGGCCTAGACACTAGGGAGAGCTTAGTTAACAAAAGCAAATGATAAGCAGAACCAAAAAGCAAGGAATATAACACAAGAATTACTTCACCTTCTTTGGATGCTTCAAATGCCTTTGTAGTATTGGCTTGCTTGGCTTGTGCTCATTAAGTCCTTGGTAACAGAAGGTTGGCAACCTTCATCACTCCTTAGCACCTTGGGCTTATGGCTTGGCTTGGCTTGGAATCAATTTGGCATGGTAACACTAATTTCTTGAAGCTTTTGAAAACAATCTTACATTATAACTTTGCATAAATTAAGCTTAAAAATGATGTTGTGAGGCCTCTTATTTATAGATTTTTGGATTTGATTAGAATCAACCTTAACCATCCATCCTGAGATTGAGATGTGTGGTTAATGATTAATTCAATTTTTGGAATTAAGTTTGTAATTATTCTCATCATGACATTGGAAGAAGGGGCAATTAAGAGGTATGGAGGGCATCATGGAAGGTATTTATGAGGCATGAGAGGTATGAATCATGATATTTATGGTATTTATGGCCTAAGGATGTCTTCCCAAGAAATAAGGTCACTTGATGATGCAGATATTCAATGTTCATTTCCAAAACTAAGTATTCAACAAGTTTCCATGGATTTATTAATTATGTCTTGATTTAGGTTAATTAGCTCTTAAACATGATTAAGCACTTTGTTCACAAATTATTTAATTTAATCAGAATGTCTTGTTATTGGTCCTAAACTTGACTATATTGGAATTAGAAGTCCATGTCAGATGTGTACTCTCATTTAGGATGTTACCAATATCAAATAACAAAGGCACATGTCTTGTGTAAAATATTTGATAGGGAAGAGCAATCCAAAGCATCTAGGTGTAAAATTTGTTAAGTTGTGGAGCTAAAAGCTTCACCAAGATGTAAACAAGAGGAGTTACGGAGGTTGCAAAGGTTGCAGAGAGTTGCAGAAGGAGTTGTAGGGCAACCGACATCGGTTTGATCAACCGACGTCAGTCAGATAGCAGTGCAAAAGCAACCGACATCGGTTACAAGTCGGCTGACATCGGTCAGGAGGAGTCGACATCGGCAACTTGTGTGTGAGCATGCAGTTTGCATGCAGATTCCAGAGAGTCTATTTTTGGACTGTCAGTTTGCATGTTAAAGACTTATTTTATTCTTAGAGTTGTGAGTCTAATTATTGTAATTAAGATAGTCTAATTATTGTATGCATGAGATCTATATAATAGACTCATGGGCTGTATTGTAACTTAGTGCTAGAGAGTAAGAGAGCAAAATAAGCTCCTTCAGAGAGAAGAGAGCAATGGTGTGTTCTTCCTAGTGTCATAATATCAAGTGTGGGTGCTGGTTTGGAGAATCAGAAGGGTTCTTCGTGTATGTATGATCTTGGTCAGCAGTTGTGCAGGACCATGTTTGGAGATCTAAAATGGTGAGTAAGGTCTAGTGATTTGTAGGTGGCAGCAAAGAGCAGGGAGATCTACTTGGAGTATGGTTGTGTGCTTGGTGTACTGGCAATGTTGTTACTGACTAGTGGAGGTGAACACCAACTCTGTATTGGAGTTGATTCTTGGGACCGTAAGAGAGAGAGGGAAGAAGTCCTTGAGGTGTGGCAAGCCTTTGAGGTGGAAGAAGTGGCATCTTCTTTATTGTATTTTCTTCTGAGTGATTATTAATACAATTGTGTATTGTCTCTCATATCCTGTGTTGTTTCATATTTCTAGTTACTTATTCATTTTGGTTAAATTTCGTGTTTAGTTACTAATACAAGAGGTAATTATATATACTCTTATTGGTGGAGTAGGATCCTGACAGTTAGTATCAGAGCTTTTGGTTGGGTTACTAACAGGTGGTTTTAGATCTGGTTAGTGTTTTTTGATTATAGGTCACTCATAGGGGTTTCAGATTGAGTGGGAATATAGCAATGGCAGAAGAAAGTAAGCTACAAATGGAGAAACTAAATAGCATGAATGGTCTGATTGATGGAAAGAAAGAGTAGGGAAAGGATTATTGTTGGTCGGTAGAAGATCAGCGTGTAGAAGTAGATGTTGCAGGTGATGTTGCACAGGTTGCTCTAGATAAAGTAGAATCTTTGCTTACAGGTTCTTTTGCCTCTTTCCATGCAGCCCGAAATAGAGCATCTTTTCATGGGTATGTCTTTGGAGACTTTGGAGAGATTTATTTAGGAGTTGGTGAGCCTTGTCAGATTGTTGGCAAAGGGGAAGTGAAGTTGAAATTGCAGATAGGTAACACACAGGTGTTGAAGAAGGTCATGCAAGTTTTAGTCTTAGAGATGAGTCTAATTTCTTCAGGAAAGTTGGGTGATGAGAGATGCACAGTAACTCTCACAGTGGATGCACTTGAATTAGATGGTGGGAAAAAAGTAGGTATCCTTTATCTATCTACATATATTACTAATTCACCTTCTGTTACAGAGATGTGGCTTTGTAGGCTTGGTCACATATGTAGGAGGGGAATGCATGTTCTTAAGCAGAAGACAGATATCTTTAATAAACTTAAGAACTAGAAGGCCTTGGTGTTCATGGAGGAGATGATGGACAGAGATTAGCTGAGGGGATTGAATTATTCTGAGTAGAGCTGTGTTAATTTGAATAGGGTTTTGACCCAAACGGAGCTCACGGGTAAAAAGTCATCACTCACAGGCGAACACAGGTACCGACATCAGTCAAACAATAACTGACATCAACAACAGGAAGACCGATGTCAGTCAGACAAGAACCAACATCTATAGAAGGGACACCGGTGTTGGCCAAGGAAATGACGTTGGCAGTCAGGGTCAGTGTAAGGAACCGACATCAGTCAAGTGCAGACTGGGAGATGGCCAAGATCGGTCACTAAAATGGATGGTGGGCAGACAACAAGCTATCAAAAAGGGTCTCAAACGCTCATATCAAGGATTGAAATGGTAAGTGGACCTCATATTTGTTGTTCACCTTCTTACTAGTTGCTTACTGATGGTCGAGAACCAGGAAGACGTGAAGAGGCAATGCAGATAGAATCTAGAAACAGTGGGACCTTGGCATGGATGAGGAGTGTAAGTCCTTGGAGAAGAACCAAACAGGTGTTTTGTTGGTGGAGTTGTCAGCTAGAAGAAAGCACTAATAGAGGAATAGATTCCCAAGTTAGAGAAGAGAGTGGATGGATACGTGAGACGAAAGGCCAAGGTATAAGGTCTTGAGGAAGCTGTAGGACAGTGGTATAGGGTTGACAGGTGGTACCAGGTGGATGACAAAGTAGAGCTTTTGTCAATGTCAATATAACCATTGTGTTTATCTTACCAGGTGGATGATGGTCACAACATTATCCTGTTACCGTATGTGGAGGATGAGCTTAGAGTAGGTTCATACATACAGGGTTTTGTTGAGCTAAGGGTAAGGCTAGTTCAGTGGCATGTCATGAAGAATTTGGAGTAGCGAAATTCTTTGGCATAAGAGACATGGAAGATCATAGGTTGATTTGGTCTCCAGTGGGAGCTGATGTGAAGAAGGTGTTGGCGAGATTCAAGATGCAGGATGCAGAATCGGTAAGCACACCAAGGGCTGGACAGTTCAAGCAGAGCCTAGAATAGTGTTCAAAATCACATGAGGTCTGGTGTAGACCTGAGTTTTCCCAAGTAGTGGGAGTTGTCAGAGAGTTTGGAGCCAATTCAAGGATGGTGGATTCTTAGGTATCTGAGAGGGACCAGCAGCAAGGATTCATGTTATGCAGGGTCAAGGTCTTCACTACATGGGTTTGTAGGTTCGGATGTGGTAGGTTACTTGGATGACAGGTGTAGCATCACAGGTTGTGTGGTGGTTGGTCTTCAGGAGTGAGCTTGAAGAGGGATACAAGTTAGGGAATGAATTAGATGAAGGTATAGGTACAGGTACAGGTGCAACTGTTTATCTCTAAGTGGGAGATTGTTAGGTTATGGAGCTAAAAGCTTATCCAGGATGCAAATAGGAGGAGTTACGGAGGTTGCAGAGGTTGTGGAGAGTTGCAAGGCAACCGATGTTGGTCAGATAGCAGTGCAAAAGCAATCGACATCGGTTATAAGTCGGCTGACATCGGTCAGGAGGAGCCGACGTCAGCAACCTGTGTGTGAGCATGTAGTTTGCATGTAGATTATAGAGAGTCTATTTTTGGACTGTCAGTTTGCATGTTAAAGACTTATTTTAGTCTTAGAGTTGTGAGTCTAATTATTGTAATTAAGATAGCCTAATTATTGTATGCATGAGATCTATATAATAGACTCATGGGCTGTATTATAAACTAGTGCTAGAGAGTAAGAGAGAAATGGTGTGTTTCTCCTAGTGCCACAGTACCAAGTGTGGGTGCTGGTTTGGAGAATCAGAAGGGTTCTTCGTGTATGTCTGATCTTGGTCAGTAGGTGTGCAGGACCACGTTTGGAGATCTACAATGGTGAGTAAGGTCTAGTGATTTGCAGGTGGTAGCAAAGAGCAGGGAGATCTACTTGGAGTACAATTGTGTGCTTGGTGTACTGGCAATGTTGTTACTGACTGGTGGAGGTGAACACCAACTCTGTATTGGAGTTGATTGTTGGGACCGTAAGAGAGAGAGGGAAGAAGTCCTTGAGGTGTGGCAAGCTTTTGAGGTGGAAGAAGAAGTGACATCTTCTTTATTGTGTTTTCTTCTAAGTGATTATTAATACAATTGTGTATTGTCTCTCATATCTTGTGTTATTTCATATTTCTAGTTACTTATTCATTCTGGTTAAATTTCGTGTTTAGTTGCTAATACAAGAGGTAATCATATATACTCTTATTGGTGGAGTAGGATCCTGACAAAATTGGTATTTTGACTCAGAATGATCTGATCAAAGTTAGCTAGTCCATAAATTGCATTGCCCCATTTAGGGATAACCTAGCCAAAATTGGCACTTGAATATGTCAGTTTCACATTATTTTAGATGTTTTAGTGTTTTTAGGCCAAATTGTGTATTTTGGGTGGAAATTGGTCAAAAGTCTAATTGGAGGTTATCGGTGGGCAGTTTTAGGTGTCTACATAGGGTAGGAGGGGGTGACGCCTCAGTAGGAGGGGCTAAGTAGATATAAGAAAGCAAGAAAAAACTCAGCTAGATGAAGATAAAGAACAAACAAGTGGAAATAAAACCTACAAAAACTTTTTGGAAAAAAAATAGTAAAAAATTGTATATATATGTATTTCCTATTATTTGATTTAAATGTGAGAAAACAGAAAAGAGCATGAATAAATTTATGTAGAACCAGAAGTAAAAAAAAATTGTTTTTAATTAAAAAACAAAGAATTTTGGTTGTGATTCCTTGAAAAAGTTTTTGAATGATTTTTAAAAAAACATAGAAAATAGAAATGTAAAAGAATATTTGTTTTCTCTTTTGGTTTACTAAAAAGCTTGATATTCCCATGTTTCTGTGAAAGCAAGGGTTAGCAAAAAATGATTAAAAAACTAGCATGATGATTTTTTTTATTAAAATTAAAAAGAATGAGTAAAAAAGTTTTTTTTTTGTTAAAAAAAATGAGCATGCAAAGTGCTTTCTATTTATTGTCTTCTACAAGAAAAATGCAAAGTTAAGAGAAAGAAAAAAACACAGATAATTGTTAATGCTTAAGCAAAAAAAATTTAAAGAAAAAAAATGATTTACTTGTGAAATAATGTGGCTAAAAAAAATCTTACAAGAAAAGGAGTTAGGAGACACAATTTTAAAAAACAAGAAGGAAAATGGATTGAAATGAAAATACAAGGGTGGAGCCCTTGCAAAAAAAATTCAAAATCCTTTCTACAATCTGTGCACTCTTTTAAAATATCAATATAAAAAATAAACTTGGATTTGATACTATGAAGGAAGATTAAATAAATAAGTGTAGAAAATTAAATAAATAAGTTACCTCTTCAATGCAAGTCAAACTTGAGACAAAGATTTTGAATTGGGAAAATTGAATGAATCGGTGAAAAAACCCACGTGATAATATTAAGAGACTTAACAAAAATTTCTTTACATGAGAGCAAAAATAGAAGAATTAAAGAGATCATAAGTTTCCTAGATAATGAAAAAAATGAGTATAAACTCTTTTATAGAGCTAGGAGAATAATGGTAGTTACAAAAGACCTCATTAATGACCTTACAAGTCTCCTAAATGTGTGTATCACTTGTGGCCTAATCTCTTAATAAATAGGGAGGTGTGTGCCAAGTGTAGAAAGAGAAGTTACATGCAAGTAACTCCTCCTAAATCCTAGATTGCCCAAAGAGGTGAGTGCCACCTCATGAAATATGGATTTATAGGAATTTATAATTTCCATATATACAAATTACTCATAAAAATAAAAGAGAACTTAAGATAAACAAAATTATCTTAAATAAAAGATAATTTTAATAACTCCTCTCTTTAGTAGATAGAAGTAGAATAAGTATTGGCTTCGAGTAATATTACTCTTCATATTCCATGTATTAGGGCCTTACTCTTACTTAACTTAATAGAGATTTTCCTATATATGTTTTGATTGTTTACTAACCCCTCATGTTATGCCACAAGCTTTGGTGAGGACTAGATGATATTTACTTATTATTATTTTAGGTGAAATATCAAAACCTAAGACCTAGTTAGGGTTATTATATTATTGTGTTAGATTATAAGATTTAAACCCTCCTTAACATGGTTTATTATGATAAACGATCTCTTAATCAAGTCTAGTAGATCCCCATATTGATCAAGCTCCCGTTTAACAAATGTGTTCCCAATCGGAAGTGTATGTTATGATCTATCTTCTCCGATTTATGATTGATTTATATAAATTCTATATATTTTTGATTGTATAAATTCTAGTGAACCTTGCAAGATTTGTTCACTTATTTTTCATTATTTTATTACTATTTTTATTATATATTTGCCATAGTAGGTCGACTGCATTGACACAGTTCTAACTTTTGTGCATAGATTTAACACACAATTGCATCTATACAAATTTGTTCTTTTTATGCAGGTTCTTTTTTAGGTACAGGATACTCATGGTTTTTTTAGTGATGAATATTTTCTAATCTACGAATATTTCTTTTTTTAAAGTCGATATTTGGTGATTTTTGTGGAGTGGTTGACAAACTGGGATCACCTAAATTTTCAAGGTCAAAGTTAATTTTGAGGAGAAGTTCAACTACATTTGAATATAAATTTTCTCATATAAATATAATTCATCATCACCTTGAAATCCAATCCAGAAGAATTATTCATATACCGTTAGGTGACTTTAAGAATTTTTTGGTGGTTTGTATTTTATATCCAAAGAGGGCTTCAATAATCAATAGTTTCTAGCAAGGTATGTAACAATTTTTTTACAAGATAATTTCTTTGTATTTTTTAACTCTAATTCCATTTACTACTCTTTAAGTGCCATCACAATAATTAAATACTAGGGCATCTAAAAATAGCCTATGAGCAGCTGACAATAGCTTGTGGGTGCTTGACTATAATTTGTCAGTGCTCAACGATAGTATGTGGGCAAATGATGATAGGCTACAGGTAGATGACAATAAGATGCTTATAGATAGATGATGATAGGGAATGGGTGGATGCTGATAGACTAAAGATAAATGATGATAGCCTATAGAAAAACATTGATAGCTTGTAGATGGACACCTGTAGCCTAAGGTGGATATCGATAATCTATTATCATCCACCCATAAGCTATAGGAATTTACTTGTAGGCTACTAACATATACTTGTAGGCTGTATTCAAGCACCCATAGGTTATTGTTAAGTACCAATAGGTTGTAGTAACATGTCATTAGGCCTTATGTGATTTATCACATTGCATTGCATGATTTGCCTATATAAAGATATGCCTTTCAAATTGATTTTCTACCATTGTGAATCTAATTCATCTCGAGACCTTCATGGATTTTTTATATGGTCCACTAAAATGAACCTTTAGGCTATTGGATCGACCTAGTTGACCTAGTAAATTTTTATAGACTTTCAAAAATCTAGTCCATACTACTAGGTTGACCCAGTTGACCTTGTACATTTTAGGCACCCAACAATAGGTTTGTACAAAGTTAGATTGACCTAGTCAAACTTGTTAGTAAGATTTGCAAGCATTTATCAAGGTTATTTGACAACAATATCATTTCTCTACATCTTCAAACTCACCAAGGTTCTTTGCTATCCTTTGTCTCTTTTCTTACATTCCTTCTTTTCATAGTTTGTAGTCGTTAAAACTACCTCTATACAGTCAACTAAATTGATCCTATTGACCTAGTTTTATATTTTGTGTGTTATCTAGATAACTAGATCAAATTTGTCGACCCTATTCATTTTTAAAAATTTTCTTCCACAATACAGAGGTGAAAATATCAACTCTATTATGTATTCTATACATACACTATCTATTACATCGACATTATATCGTGTTTCAAATTTAGAATTAACCTTTATATACTAGTAATTAGCTCACACTTCTATTTCTTATTGCTTGCATAGTTATAATAGATCACATAGTCTAATTAGATGGTTTTAAATGTACTATTTAGTTTCACTATTTTATATTTTATGTATACACGATCAAATAAAAAAACCTTAAACAAGCACTTTAACAATTATCTACCCAAGGCCTACCTACTTAGATTTCATCACTAAGAGGGAAGCTGATTTGATTTTTTGATCAAGTATAAACATGTGGTTAATGGTATATTTTAGATAAGCACCCGACACACTTATCACTCAATGTGTGAAGTGAGGGAGTAGGCCCCATTACGAAACCTGTACCATTACCAATACAGATCCCTTTCATCCCTTTGATCCTAAAATGATCCTTAGATTGCTTTTTAGGTCCTTACTTATAGCCAAATTCTCATCACATTTAACACTATATCTTAATAATATTAAATAATATATAGGTTGACCATCTAGTTAGCTCTTACTTTTCACGTTGATTTCTTGCTCTTTGCTCAATTGTATTTTGTATTTCAAAAACTTTTATTAGCCAACATTGGTGTAATATTTTGTGTTATGTGCCTTGATTAGATCACCCTCATTGATCGAATTGATTGTTTATTTCCTTTATATTTTTGATTTTCTAAATAATTTCAAAAAAAATCTGTCTTAGTGTATGATCATTTCAATCAATGTAGTCTATTACAGGTTGTCTAATTCTCCTATCTAGTGTACTTGGTTAACCCAATCAACCCTATAATATTTTTTAGCCTCTATTTACTATGCTAAATTGATCCAGTCAACCTTGTACTTTTTATAAGCTTTATTTTCTATGCTAGGTTGACCCAATCGACCCTATATTATTTTATACCTTTCTTATTTCTGATCTAATTTGCTACCTTTTCTTATTAACATTTTTTTCATTTCTCTTTAGTCATAATGAAGTCTCCTATCAAAATCTTCTTGGATATCTTGAATCCATTTAGATACTATATGGGATGTTCATTTATCCCTCTCTTTTCTTCCCAAGATCACCATCACTCTTGGTGTACCTCTTCCCCTTATTCATCTATGACCTATAACATGGTGCAAATCACACCTCAAGATGAAGTTGATGGGTCTGATATTTTTCATACTCACCAAGATACTTCTCATCTGCAAAAATTTTAACCTAATGTGGGAGTAATTGACACAAATTTAATCAATAATCTCAATAATAATCCATCTTCTAATAACCCTCCCCCTAATACCAATTTGAGGAGTGCTCCTACCAACACTAACTTGCCCCCTAATACAACTCAACAGCTTGCCCAAGTTATTCAACAAATGAATATAATGCAAAACTCTAACACCAATCAAATTATGCAACTTCAACAACATTTGATTAACATGGCTAATCAACCTCCAATTTTCTATCCTAAATCTAATCCCAATTACATTCCTCCACCTTTTAGGGATGCTTCAGACAATGTTACTCCTCAATCCATAATGAATAACAATATACTTCAAACTATTTGAAATGAGTCTTTAGCTCCCTTTATTGTATCCATTAATATTGGTAACATGTCTCCAACTATCAGATATGATGGGACTAAAGACCTTGCATCATTTCTTAAAGCCTTCAAAAATATTTACAAACATTAGATCTAAACTAATACCTTCACCACAACTAAAATCTTAATCAAAACCTTCACTGGCAATGTATTAGAATGGTATAATCAATTACCCCAACATTCTATTTGTAAACTTGAATATTTGGCCAATTCTTTAGTTAAAGAGATTCAACACAATGATCTTCTTGATAATTATTTTAAACACTTCATTAATGCTAATCAATCTCCTTCTGAATTAGCTCATCACTTTATCAAAATATGGAAATCATTGGCTCACAAAGTTGACCCTAACATGACTAATCATAACTTGTTTAAACTCTTTATCATTGCTTTTGCTCCTCTCCAATATAAGGTTCGAACCTTTACTCCCCAAACACCTAATGAAGCTCTTGACCAAGTTAAATGTCAAGAATTTCTTATGAAGCAATTCGAACATAATCCTAAACTTTTAAAATGATCTTTTAAAACATCTACCAATGCTATCACTAGTAATATTTTACAAAATACCCTAGTAGTTGCCAAAACTAATATTCCTTTGCCTTCTCACACACCTCTCTCAGTTCAACAAATGAAACAAATTTTACCACCCTCTAAACCTTTTATTTATCCTAATAATCCTCCCAAGTGATATGACCCTAATATATTTTATTGGTTGTATGCTGACATTGGTCATTCCTATGAATCTTATAGAGGACCCACTAATTTTCTCTCTCCTATATTCTTGGTGATTCATTTAATCATGAAGACATGATCAACCTTCATCATCAAGAGTACACTACCACTTCTCAAAAATGACAAGCTTTAAAAGCTTCTACCTCAAATAATCAGTTTTTTTTATACAACCAATAATCAACAAAATATCAAGGATGTTTATGCCATTGATGATGATTATGACTAATATTAAAAAAATCTCAATATGTTAACACTGATAAGGTCAACTGTCATCATAATCTAGCTCACAAAGATCTTATTACCAAACCTAAGAATACATCTTTAGAAGAATAAATTCTCAAAGATACTACCACCACTAATCTTGCTTCAAAATCCCATGAGGAACCACCTCTTCCCTCTGATCCTCCAACCACATCTATTCTTTCTAAATCTACTTTACCTCCTAAACCTCATGTTGGTTCTTCTAAATCTCATTGAAACTTTCTTGAAGAACTCAACTCTATGCCTTGTAAGATTCCACTTATGGACTTGGTTCATACTTCTCCCTATCATTGCAAATTCCTTATGCAACAACTCCAAGAAAATGAAGATCCATCTTGTGTTGATGAAGAACCTTTTATCTAATATCAGCCTACCAACATCAATACCATTGAAACTGTGTGTCCTTCTTTTAATCCTTCCATTGAATTTCTTGAAGAAGACATGATTAATGATGAAATTCTTTTTCATGTTGATGATCTGCCACTTTTCATTAAAATAGCCATTAATACCACCCTTATCCATAAAATACTATTTGATGAAGGCTCTATTATTAATGCGACATATTTATGGCTCATCCAATAACTTGGTTATAACAAAGATCATTTAAAGCAAAATCATCTTACCTATCATGGTTTTGATAAGACAAATCAATAGCCACTTCGTTGCATTTGGCTTCTATTAACCATCGAACTTAAAATAGTTTAAACTAAGCTTATGGTCCTTGATTTACCCTTATCTTATAACATACTCCTTGTTCACCTATGGACTCATAGAATGAGGGCCATTGATTCTTCTAGTAGCTAATGCTTTAAATTATTACATAATGGGAAGTGATATAAGCATAAGGTAGATCCAAACCCATGCAAGATTCAACTTCCTAATCCCAAATGTTAATATTATATTCCTATAATTCCTAAGATAAATAGTGCTCTTTTACTCAAGTTCATCAACATGAATCCTGACTTACAAGTTACTCTTAGATATTTTGATGATGATGAACCCAATGATTTACAACATACTTGCAATACTACCAAGCTACCTCCCTACATTTCATAGTGGCTTCTTCCTTATCTATTACCAAGAAACCATACTATTCCTATTATTGATGAGATTGTCAATTTTTCCCCTCCATGTAATGCTTAAGATCTTTATTTTATAGAAGATGCCTTTACTTGTAATGATTTTGGAGTGGACAAATTATTTCAATATCCTCTCATCATGTCTCCTTATATATTTAGTAATATCAGGATTTCACCTTCTGAAACTCCCCCTGACTCTCAAGCATGTACAATTTATCTAATATATGATGATAATTACATAATGGCCCAAGCTCAATCTTGAGACGTGGATGTTCAATACTATCATAAAACCTTAGCCCAAATTCATGTTTTTAATCAGGATATGCATACCATTTCCATGGATCATAACTTAGATCTCAAAGGTTATGTGCCTCCTACCAATTCTCCACTTATTAATACCCCTTGGGTGGCAGAGAAAATTATAATTTCTAAACTTTTAGAAATTCTTACATCTCCTTTACCACCTATCAATCAAATCATTAAATTTGATCCTTCTTGCATCACTAAAACCAATAACACTCTAATCCCTTCTGATCTATCTTCCTTTCCTACTCCCAAGATCACACTAGATGCCAAGGTAATTAATGTCCACCAGATACATTCTAAATATGATCACCATGGTAATGAAATTCTAGATCTCAAATTAGATGTTGAATATTATGGTCCTCTTCCTACCTTGCCTAGTGATGAAGCTATTCTTTAAATTCTTCATGCTCAAGAACCTCAACTTCCTCAGCAACATCATAAACTTGGGAAATTTTAAACCAAGACCCCTTGTTTAAAAAACTTCATTATTAGTATTGATTCCAAAGTTAATCTAATTTTTGCCTTACCTAATGCACCATACCACTTTCAAGATGGTAATTCCATGATTATCGAAGAAACCACTCACATTGAATATGGTAATCCATCTTATCCTCAACCAATTACAGTATCTCATGAACTCTACCTACTAAACATGATAATTTTAGATTATTCTTTGATAAGTATTATGAGGTTTTTTCTTGGTCCTATGAGTACATGCTTGGTATTGAACCCAACATTATGGTGCATAATATCATTACTTATCTTAATCCTAAACATGTGCATCAAAATAAAAGGAAATTTCCACCTGAGGTTTCCACCTTATGTCACAAGGAAATAATCAAATTACTTGATGATAAATTTATAAAAATAGTGGACTATTCTGAATGGGTTTTTAACATTGTTCTCATTAAGAAAAAGTTCACTATGGTCACTTGCATTTATATTGATTTTCACAATCTTAACCTTGTTTGTCCCAAGGATAACTTTCCTTTACCTTCAATAGATGCCATCATTGATTTCATAGTTGGTTATGAAATATTATCTATTATGGATGGATTTTTGGGATACAATCAAATTCACATTATCCCCGAGGACCAACATAATATTAATTTCACCACATAATAGGGCACCTATTGTTATGTCAAAATGCCCTTCAGCCTTAAAAATGTTAGAGACACTTACCAATGAGCAATGACTCACATATTTCATGATGTCATCCACAAAATTATTGAAACCTATGTGGATGATCTCATTGCTAAATTCAAAAGTCATATGACTCATCCATCAGATCTTGCTATCATTTTTTATCACCTTATTAAATATTGGGTTAAACTAAATCCTTATAAATGTTTTTCAGTGTCACATTTGGAACATTATTAGGGTTCCTAGTCTCTCTCTGTAGTCTTGATGTTGACCTTGCTAATATTAGTGTTATTATAAACATGCCCATCCCTCATTCTATTCTTAAAATTAATAATTACTTAAGAAAGCTTGGGGCAATTAGATGATTCATCCCCAAAATTACCTATCATGTCCACTCCATCAATTCTCTTCTCAAAAAATGCACTGCTCTAAAATGGATGGACCCATGTCAAAAGTCTTTTGATAACATGAAATAATCTTTGCTTCACCTACCTACACTTCATCCTCCTTCTAATGATCAAACATTGATCCTTTATACTTCTTCCACACCCATATCAATTAGGGCAATGCTTGCTCAACATGATGATACTAGAAGAGAGTATGCTATCTTCTACATTAGTTGAGGCCTCATAAATTATGAAACACATTATACCAAAATTGAATGTGATGGCCTCACCATCTATTTTGTAGCTGAAAAGATTCATCATTATATGTTTTATGTTTTACCAGACTATTTATGTCATCATTCATTCTGATTCCCTTCATCACTTTTTCTCCAAAGCCTTTATCCCTAAAGATAGAATTGGAAAATGGATGTTCCTCATGGAATTTGATTTTTGCATTATCACTCAAAAAGTTGTTAAAGGGCAAGTCATTGTTGATCAAATTGTCATAGCTCCTATAAGAGCTACTTCTCCCCTTTAAGATAGTCTTTCTGATGATAATATCCTCTATATTAAAGGTCTTAATTAAGCTATTTCTATCAAATATTATTTTCACAACTTTACCATTGATCTTGAAGTAATTAATCTTGATGAATCCACTATTTTCTCTAATACTGCTAAACTTAAAGTAATCATCGAGGAGCTTCTTGAAATTCATGTCGACTTGCACGAGGATACTTGGACCCTTCACTTTGATGGTGTAAAATTCCTTCAAGGAGTTGAGGTAGGTTACATTCTCACAAGTCCTCTTGGTAAATAATTCCTTTAGTATTTCACTTCACATTTGATGTCACCAATATTATGGCCAAATACGAAGCTCTAATCTTAGATATGATAGCTACACTTGATTTAGACATTCAATATTTCTATGCTTTAGGTGATTCTCAACTTATTTACTACCAAGTCAATGGTGATTATCAATTCAAAAGTGACAATCTCATTACTTATCATCAAATTGTAACCACTCTTGCTAAGGATTTCATCTCTTTCATGATTGAGCCTATCTCTCAAGATCAAAATTCTATTTTTGATTCCCTAGCTTCTTTAACGTCTCTCTTTCATCCACACCAAGTTGTTTATGATCCTACTTTTCTTATACAAATAATAAAATTTCCATCTTCAACTCAACCACCAAATTTACTTATCTGCCACATCGAGGTTGTTACCATTTGACAAAACCCATGGTATAAATACATTATTCAATTCTTGAAACATCAACCTTATCCTCTTAACTTAGATTCTCACAAAAAACACACATTCATAAACAAACTTTCAAGTATGTATTTCGACACAACATCCTTTATTTTTGTAATGTTGAAGGTACCTTGCTCCATTGTGTTATAAATATGGGGCCCCTCCTCTTCTTGAACAATCATATGGGTGAATTTATGGTGGCCACTGTAGCAAACATGCTACATCCTGCAAATACCTATGTATGAGTTACTTTTGGCCTACTATTGAAAAGGATGCAATCAAATTTACTAAAAAGTGTACTCTTTAACAACTTCATGATGATCTAATTCATTTACCTCTAGATGAGATTCAAAATATCAAATCTCTTTGGCCATTTTCCACAAGGGGATTCAATCTCAGTATCAAATTACCTTGCTCCTAGGATGGGCATGACTTTATTATCACTGCTACTAAATATTTTACCAAACAAGTTGAAGCCATGCCCCTTGTTAATGTCACTAGTCCTACCATTTCCAAATTTATTCTTAATTAAATCATTTTCCACTTTGGTGTTCTACATACCATCATTTATGATATTGGTGGTAAGTTTACAAATAAACATGCTAAACAACTTTGTGATAAATTCAAGATCAATCACAATTTTTTTATGCCTTATCATCTACAATGTAATGGTCAAGCTGAGGCCACTAATAAAATTCTCAAAAAAATTATCTAAAATATAATTTGTGAAATCTGCATAAATTGACATCTTCATCTTTACCCTACTCTTTGGGCCTATCAGACTAGCATATGTACCACCACTGGGGTAATGTCATTCTCTCTAGTCTATGGTTCTAAGTCAGTTCTTCCCTTAGAAGTTGAGATTCCCTCTCTTTGTGTATCTCTTCATGGTATCATTCATGATGAAAAACTATGTGAAGCTCACCTTCATGCCCTTGATCTCCTTGACAAAAATTGTATTTATAATTTATAACATAACTTCCAATACAAGGCTCGTATTACCAAACAAAATAACAAATATGTTAAAGTTTGCACATTTAATGTTGGTGATCTTGTCCTTAAATTAGACTAAACCTATGATAAATAAGGTAAATACACCCAAAAATTATGGGGTCCCTATTTAGTCAAATATATTTTTGGTCCAAGTACCTATCACCTTCAAACTATTTAAGGCCATGTTTTCAAAAGACCCACCATTACAAAATTCCTCAAAAAGTATTTTGCCCAACACATTTCCTTATTTTCATGCTTTTTATCTATATCTATCTAACACCTTTTTGTAGGATACTTACATGGGTCTTTCCCTATACAATAGTTATCTCTTTTCACAAACCTTTAGTCTTTCCTTTTTGGTCTTTTAGTTTTCCCTTTCTCTCATAAGTTGCATTGTAAAATTGTGGATAGGACACTATCTACCTCATGATATACCATAGTCTTATTTATTTTCATACTCTTTTTCCAACATTTTTTTCATCCCTTAGATTTCTATTTTGTGAGTTGCATTATAAGACCATGGATATGACCTGACCTTCCTCACAAAATACCATATTTCTTATCCATTTATTTTTCACATACTTTTCGGCACTCTTGTGAGTTTCTATTTTATGAGTTGCAATGTAAGACCATGGATAGGAGCTGGCCTTCCTCATAAAATTACCATCATGTTATTCCTTTTATAAGCAAATGTTATTGATCCTTATTCTTAGCTTTAACTTTTTGCTTCTTTTGATAGATGGAATTTGCACAACAATATATGTTATCATGTTTTACTCCACTTCCCTCATTCTTATGATAAGGAATCACACTTTACTATCATTCTATCCATTTTATTTCTCCCTATATCACATTTTTTTTATTTTTAAGTAATTTAAATTATTCCATGTGTCATTCCTCTTGATTTCCTTTCCTTTCACTCCACAATGGATAAAACAAGGTCAAAGTCAAGATAGCACTTTTATTTTACCTAGATTTACGAGACTCTTAGACCCCATGTTCTTTGAAGTTCTCTCTTTTAGAAATCAAGTCCTATGTATTTAAATGAAATTCATCTTGAGCACCCATGTTTGGTTTTCCAAATCCATAAGGAGGTGTAATGGCAAATCCCAAAAAAAAATTTAAAAGCTAAATAATTTGAATCAAAAGGCAATGATATACAAAAGGTAACATAAAAATCTCAAAAGTCAAAATCACACTAAAAGACATGATTACAAGCATATCTCATATCTCTAATCGAATATCAAACTACAAAGTTGGCATCACATAGAGCTGAGGTCCTTTGGGGTGTAGTAGAATAATAGATTAAAATAGGAAAATTCAACAAAATTTATGGTGCTACCTACTTTCTCATGGAAGTACCCAATTTTTGTAATAAATTGATGGCTCTATAAGGGGTCTTGACTGAATGAGGAACACATTATGGGAAGGTAGGTCTATTTTAATTTTTGTGAATATAGCCTTCATGGGATGATCTACATACTACATTTGTTGACCTAAGACTTGTGTGGCCAAGATAAGTTCTTCAAAGTCTTTAAGGTAGAAATTCCTCTTATTTTGAAAAATTTAATTTGAGTGTCTTGACTTCAATAAAGACTTCCTCTATCTTGGTTTTTCCTTCATTTTGCCCTCTACCCATTTACGCTACCCACTTGATAAGAAAATTGTGATTCCAAATCTATTTTCCCTCTTCTCTACTTCCTTTTTCTTCATCGCTTAATCACATGCAAGCACTACTTTATTTTAGTTTTATCTATCCTTAGATCAAAACAACATGTTTGAGCAACTATGGATTACCTTATTTATACCATAGATTTACATTTCTAGACTTGTTTGGCTTTATTTTACCATTTTCCATTTATTATACTACCTTTATATTATGGACACTTGAGTTTGTACCCTTTTTCCATTGTTGAGTGAGGTTGGCTTGTTACTTCTCACTCATCAATGTTGTTTTTCCTTTTATGCACCTTTTTCCATTATTGTGTGAGATAAGGATTGTTATTGCTCACTCACCAATGTTGTTTTACCATTTTGTTACTATTTTTACATTTGATATTTTGATTACCATCTTTTTTGACATGTATCCTTAGTTTTAATTGGTGAGTTTATCTTTCTTACTTAAGGTTTATTTGTTTGAGTTTTTTAATCTTTAGTAGCCTTAGCTTTTTGATTACCTAATTTACTCTTGTTTTGGACTTGGTCATTTGGTATAACATAGCACTTGTCACCCCAACTTGTCAAATTTTCAAGTACATCCCATCCTCATAGCACCAATTATTTTGGCTTTCCTGCATTTATTTGTTTTTGCTCTTTATTTTTATATTCTTAGATTTATTGAAAGTAATCTCTGCACCCTACACAATCAAAACTAATAACACAACAGACAACCATTTAGTGATAAAGTTAAGTTAAGGTAAAAATACATTTAATATTCAATCATTTACTTTTCAATTATTTCCCTTTCTATCATTTACTTTTAATTATTTTATAATTTAAAATACTATAACTTTTTTTTAGCATCAGTGTTATGTGTTCCTATGTTCTTTCTTAAAGCACCATCCCTTATTACACCTTAGTGACATATGATGAGCTTCAAGTGGGGCATATGTATATACAAAATATTTTCAACTATTATCAAATACCGATACTTTAGATCTTACAGGAACCCATCGAGACTCAATCTCTCTAAGTACACACCTTAAAGGGTGCACTAGGAAAGGGGAGAGTAGACCATTGGTGCTTCATAATATTGTTTTCCCTTATTTCCACTTATTACTAATTCAACCAACTCTTAAAAACTATTCCCTAAGCTATTAATCCTCCTTTGCACACTCTTCTAGTATTTTTTCACCTTTTATCTTTCTTTTCCTCACCTTAATCCCATTTTTTCAATTGATTGTGCTAGGTCAATTGGGTCAACCTTGTACAGTTTTAGGTGATTTTCACTTAGGAACTAATTTGTCCTTTCGCTAACCTAGCTCATGATCTAGTGAATAATTATTCAAAATTATGTTAGGTCAACTGGGTTGACCTTAGTGACTAGGATTTTTAGAAGGATTTAGGGTCAAATATGCCTATCTATACCATTTCATCATTATTTCAATATGCAATAAAGAGTTATTATTCACTCATTCTTTTTAACAATCTACTTTTCCACCATTCTACTTGAAGAGTCTTAGCTTAGGGTTTCTACTTGGGGAATCTAGTCTTATGGATAAGTCTTTAATGCTTTGGAATTTCTTAGTGATCCTTATAAACCACAACAACCTCTTACAAATCCCCATTATCCAAGGAAGAGATTGAGTCTTGATAGGTTCACATTCAGGTAAGTATTTTCTAACTTTGATCCTCTCTTTAGTAGATAAAAGTAGCATAAGTATTGGCTTCGAATAATATTACTCTTCATATTCCATGTATTAGGGTCTTACTCATACTTAGATTAATTGAGATTCTACCATATAATGTTTTGATTGTTTACTAACCCCTCATGTTGTGCCACAAGCTTTGGTGAGCACTAGATAAGATTTACTTGTTATTAGTTTAGGTGAAATATCAAAACCTAGGACCCCCTTAGGGTTATTACATGATTGTGTTAGACTGGAGGATTTGGAACCCTCCTTAGCATGGTGTATTATGATAAATGATCCCCTAATCAGGTCTAGTAGATCCCTATATTACTCATACTCCTACTTAACAATTGTGTTCCCAATTAGAAGTGTATGGTATAATCGATATTTTTAAAGTTAGGATTTATTTATAGACATGATGCATTTTTTATTGCTTACATATGGAAATTACAGCATTTGTGGTGGATTGAAAAAATTAAAAATTATATCCATGAGGAGAGTACAAGTGTAATTGAACAAGAATTATTTGGTTTGAGGAAATAAAAATATATTATTTATCAATTAAAATATGGTAAAGAACATGAAAGGTGTGAGATTGTTACAAAATGGATACCTATTTCAAAATTTATCATTAAATTTAGGGAGGAAATCATTTATGGGTATGGAAGGTACACACATAGAGTTAGATTATTAGATGAACATTTCAAGCTAAGCATATAAACATTCCAACTTGGTTTTATTAGTTTAGTAGATAACTTTTCAAATAATTACACATTCAAACTACCAATAGAAGTTTAGTGACAATATTATAACTCAATACAAGTTGCCATATTCATGCATATAATATTCATGCATGCACCTGATAATATAGATAAAGATTAAAAAATTAAAGGAATATTTTTCTATGTTAGTGATGACTACTCACATTGTATATAGTATGTTCAAGGTTATTTTGATATGTTCTATGGTTAGTTGACTTAGAGGAACATTACTTTCAATCAACATTACATTTGGTCATATAATTACACATCCCAATTAAGGAATGGAAACATGTTTTACTGGTGGAATAAGATGCACATTAGCATTGGTGTAGAACATATTTGGAGTTTCATTGAGGCTAGACATGGAAAATGGGAGCATGATGATGCTACAGTATGTGTAAAAAGAGTCATTACAAGAGAGGAGTTGAAATTTGAAGATGGTGTTATTTTAACTGATACAAAAACCATTATTTAATGGTGTAATGAGAACATATTCCATGAATCTAAATAAAAATTTACTGTTCATAGATATTTTTTCTTAATGGAGAAAGAAAACTTGACAAAGTATGAATATTGTATGACTATGATGGATCAAGTGAGCTCCACTCATTTTTTAGCTCAAATATAGGTTGCTGGACTATTCATACAAGAAACTTGGCATGTTTTTATTTTACATGCATGGACTCTATTTGGGATGAGTGTGAGTCATAAGAGTGTTGGATGACTGGAGTTATAGACCTCTTATTCCAATTGACACATATCAAGTTCTACCATCACTATAACTTACATATATGACATGATCACATGACATGACCATGTATATAATCTAGTGCAACCAAGTAGAAGATTAATAATTATTTATTACTTATTCTCATTATCTATCTTGATAGTGCCATTAAAAAATATTTTTTATGATATGGGGCACAAATTTGCATTTATTATATACAAGGATAATGAATAAGGAACAAATTACTACTTATGTTGATGTGTAGAGGAAAATAAAAAATTGACTTCCCTGATTATAGATGGAAAAAATATTGAATATCCCACTGGTTTTGTGGCAGTCACTAAAACTTGGTTTTAATGATATCCTATCAAAATTTCAGATGTATGGTTGTTTAAAGACTTTGAAATACATAGGAAGATACTAAACTATTCAAATTTTGTTCTTGTAACAAATATTCAATTGCTCAAGTATCATGGGAGGCCATTAAATATCAAACCATAAAAAATATATGACTAATACCATGAAGTTATTCTTGATACTATCAAGATTATATTGGATCCTAGTGGTTTGTTGGATTTAAATTTGAAGGTATGTTGACTAGTCAAATGTAGATATAATAAATTTTATCAAATGTTTTTGATTTTTTAGGTAGTGCGTATAAATTTCATTTTTAATTACTTACTGACAATTTTTTTCTAGGATAGTGGTGTCAAATAAGCTTCCACCTTCATGCGATTGGAACTATTAGTAAATAATTGCATATTATTGAAGCTAAGTGAAGCTTAATAAAATTACTTAGTTATTACATATCTAGGGCATTTTTGAAGCTAAAACGGGAGGTGGGTTTCTCAACTGGGAATGATGGGAAGCCAAAAACCTAGACCTTGATGTTATCCACCACCCTAGACATGTTTTTAATGCCATTTTCTTTCCATAAAGCACCATAGGTGGAGTTCTACAACTATCTTTTTAATTTTGAGAATATTTGTTATCTGTGTTTCCAAACTCCTAAATAGTTGTGAAAACACACATCCAATTTGATTTGGACATAAAATTATTTGGATCATGTGTCATTTACCTATATATAAATTCTTAAAGTGATATATTTTCACCTAGAGGTCTTAGAGGCATAAATGCCATTTGGAGCTCAAGAACTTGTCTCTTCACTATAAAAAAGCTACATTTTAAGACCTGTTACTACAACTTATGCCATGGATTGGTATTAAAGGTTATATAAACATTATTTGGGTTGAAATTATTGGGATTATAAATGCACATGAGGTTTCTTCTGGTTCATCTAAATGACTTATAGTTTCTATTTTAGACATGTCTAAATTTAGGCTAAGCAATTGCATTTTTTTTGTATTGGAAAGGGCATTCTTGAGGCTGAAGTGGGTGGTGGGTCTCTCTATATAGCATGATAAAAGAAAAAAAAAATGGTCCTATACATTATATACCACCTTGGACATGTTTGTAGTGCTAATTTCTATCCATGAAGCACTAGAAGTGGAGTTATCCAACTACCGCTTCAACTTTATTAATAATTATTGTTAGTGTTTTTAAACTTTTGAATAATAGTGAAAAGATGATTTAGGGTGGATTTGGAAATATAGGTTATGGGATGATGTGTAATTTTACTATCTATATGTGTTCAAAGTGATGTATTTTCACTTAAAGGTCTCAGAGGCATAAATGCCAATTGGAGCTCAATAACTTATCCCTTCACTATGAAAAAGTTGTATTTTAAGACCCGTTACTATAGCTTATGCCATGGATTGGTATTGAAGGTTCCATTGACATGATCCAATGTAAAATTATATGGTTTTGACATGAATTTTATGGTTCTTTTGATTCATCTAAATGACTTACATTTTATGTTTTATGTATGTCTGAAGTTAGGCTTAAAAACTTCATTTTTATTGTGTTATGAAGGGCATTCTTGAGGCCAAAATGGGTGTTGGATCTCTCAAACAAGCATGATAAAAGGCCAAGAACCTAGTACTACACATTATCCACCATCCTAGACATTTTGGTAGTGTCAGTTTCTAGCCACCAAACACCAGATGTGGATTTCTCCAACTACTACTTCAACTTTGACAACATTTATTATTAGTGTTTCGATACTCTTGAACAGTAATTAAAACATGGTTTTAAGTATATTTAGACATCAAGGTCATGGTATCAAGTATAATTTTTCTATTTATACATGATTGAAGTGATGTATTTTCACTTGGATATCCCAAAGGCATGATTGCTAATTGGAGCTAAGAACTTGTCTCTTCACTACAAAAATGTTGCATTTTAGGACCTGTTACTACAACTTGTGCCACATATTTGTCTTAAAGGTTCCATTAATGTGACATAGGATGAAATTAAATGGATTTAACATGCACATGCTGGTTTTTATGATTCATCCAATTACTTATGATTTTTTTATGCATAGATAAAGTTAGACTTAAAACTACATTTTTATTGTATTGGGAAGGAAGACTAGGCATGAATGGAGACCAAAAACCTAGTATTTGACATTATCTACCACCCTATACATGTTGGAAGTGCCAATTTATATCCATAAATCACTGGAGGTAGATTTCTCCAATTATTGCTTTAACTTTGACAATATTTGTTGTCAATGTCTCTACACTCCTGAACTATAGTGAAAACACACTTATAGGTGGATTTGGACATTAAGGTAATGAGAGAAAATGTAATTTTCCTATTTATACATGCTCTAAGTTATGGATTTTTAGTTGGATATCTCAAAGGCATAAATGCCAGTTGGAGCTCAAGAACCTGTCTCTTCACTATAAAAAAGTTGTATTTTAGGACCCACTACTATAACTTATACCATATATTGGTATTGAAGGTTCCATAAATATGATACAAGATGGAATTAAAGGTATTAAAAATACAAGTTATGGTTCTTATATTTCATTCAAATGACTTATGATTTCCATTTTGAGAATGTATGAAGTTAGGCTTAAAATTGCATTTTTATTGTATTGGGAAGGGCATTCTTGAGGCTAAAATGGGTGGTGTGTCTCTTGATCAAGCATGATAAAAGTTCAAGAACTTAGTCCTATATGTTATCATCCACTATATATGTGTTGGAAATTATATTTTTTAGCTAAGAAGCATAGAAATTAAAGTTCTCTAACTACCACTTTAACTTTGACAACATCTACTGTTAGTGTTTCCATGCTCTTGAACAATAGTGAAAACATGATTTCAAATGGATTTGGACATTGAGGTCATAGTAGAACATGTAGTTTACCTATTTAGATGTGATTTAATCAATGGATTCTCACCTGGAGGTCTCAGAGGCATAAATGCTAGTTATAACTTGAGAACATGTCTCTCATTATAAAAACATTACATTTTAGGACTGCTATTGCAACTTGTGCCATAGATTTATCTTGAATGTTCCATAAAAATGATCTAGGATAAAATTATATGGATTTTAATGAATTAAAAGATTTTTTTAGTTCATCTAAATGACTTATAGTTTCTTTTTTACGCATGTCTAAAGTTAGGCTTAAAACTACATTTTTCTTGTATTGGGAAGGGCATTCTTAAGGTTGGAATGGGTGATGGGTCTCTCAAACAAGAGTGATCAGAGGATAAAAACTTGGTCCTGAGGTTATCCACCACCTCAAACATGTTTTCAATTCCTATTTCCATCCATAAAACACTGAAATTAGAGTTATCTAATTATAGCTTCAACTTCAACAACATTTGTTGTTTATGTTTCCATGTTCCTAAACAATATTGAAAAAATGTTTCCTAGTGGATTTGGACATCGAGGTCTTAGGAGCATGTTTAATTTTAATATCTATATGTGATCAAAGTTATGTATTTGCACATGGAGGTCTCAGAGGCATAAATGCCAATCAAAGTTCAACAACTTGTCTCTTCACTACAAAAGTTATATTTTAGGACCTGTTATTGTAACTTGTGCCACATATTGGTATCAAAGATTCCACTGAAATGGTTTGGGGTTAAATTATATATATATATATATATATATATATATATATATATATATATATATAAAGTGGATATATGATGAGAAGAGAATAAATGGCTAAGTTGAGTATAATGGAGAGTGAGAGAATTTTTTTATGGAGTGAAACAAAAGAGCTATAACCACCAAACTATTCTAATGCCTTAAGAGACATGAGAATTAAAACCCTTCACTCCTTTAAAGTTCTAAAGAAAATTCTCTAAAATAAGGGGATAAATTGTATGGATAAGAAGATAGAACAAAATCACATTATGATTACATTGGTGAATGCAAGTTGACTCCAAGAAGAGGACAAGCTTTCAGTAAAGTTGAAAGCATCAAACAAAAATGAATATATGTAGTGACTAATGTGTTCACACTAAATGTATGTTTAAAAAACTCATCCTTCAAAAGTATATCATCTGAGCCCTCAGAAGCACCACCATGTTCATCTAAAGGTATAATGCACAACATCTACAATGATGAGGTTTGGTATGCATACTAGGTGGAGTATCTCTAGTATTAGTCTCAAAAAACCTATTCACATGTTGAATGAGTATGTTAGTAAGCACACTAAGCACATGCAAAGTGTCAATCTCCATGACATCCTTTATCATATAGGAGATCTTGGGTTGAAGTGGCTTTTGGATAGGGACCCTTGCAGGTCAATTACATGCATGGCATTCACCTGGTCTATCCTACACAGAGCCTTTCATTTAACCCTAAAATTTTGAGTGGTAAAAATAGTTAGGAATCTCATTATGAATAAACTCACAGTAGAGTTTCCTTAAAAAATACAATGGGACCTCTTGATTGTTACACAATGGGTAATCAAACACAATCCACCATCGATCCCCAAAAAAACTTCTAATCAAATTATGTTGGCATTAATGAATCGGGAATCATTTAATGGATATTGGAAAGGGTATATTGGTTATTGAGTCAATAAATAATGCATAAATTAGTTCTTTTGACATTTTTTTATCCTTCACCTCACTTGCTAAAAATTTATCAACATAGTAAACCCTACATCTATTCATATATAATGTTCATCTATCAATTTAACTCATTATCAAGTCAACTTGACCTAATAGTGACTATAAGGCATTGGCCAAATAGGTGTGATGGGTGTTGGTCAAGGTGGGGTTCCTCATTCTATTAATTATTTGTTTAATTTTTATTTTGTTTTCCATTGTGTGCAACCAAATCCTCTTGCCTATTTGGGGGGTCTTGTGGAACTATAAGAGGGTTAGGAGGGATAAGAAGGGTCTGAGGTTTAGGAGGGTTGATAGGTCATTCTATTATTATTGAATAGGCTATTCCAAAAAATATATTTTAATAATAAAACAATGTAAATTAATTTTTTTATTTAGATCTAGTGTTAATAGGTTTGGTTTTTGAGTATTTACCTCTCCTCTACAGTGGCATTTTTGATTCCTTGAGATAGTTAGTGATAATAACATGTTTTCTCCTCCTCTAAATATAACTTGAACATAATTTGGTGTAGACAATGGAAAATCAAAGAGAAAAAGAGGTGACAATGGTTTGATGATTGTGGGTTTGGGGTTTTTTATATTTTATTGCAAGTAAACATAATGCACACATGTTATAATTCATATGCATTATGTTTAATAAATAAAATCCATATGTATTAGAATGTGTATGTAGTTAGGTTCATTAATCTTGAGCCTAGTTTGAAATAACACATACATGTTATGGACATTATGTGTACATGTAATGTCTATAATACGTATGTGTTATGGTAAATGTCCATAGAATTATCCCCAACTCCATACACTTACGCTATATTATGTTGAGAAATTTATTTTTTTCTCTATTATTATGGAATATGAGGCTATGTTTTTATGTTTATATTAATCTAAACTAGGGATCAGGGGTAAAGTTTGCTAACTATACTAGTGCAAGTTTATTCTCCATCTTTGATAATATGTTTTAGGCATGAAAATGAATATGTATCAATTTGTTAGAGTGAAAAATGGATATACAACTATAAATTTATCAAATATAATCAATTTATCTAAAAATAAGAGCATTTTTAAATTCAAGGGAATAAAGTAAGCAAAATTTGAAGGCCAAGATTGTGATTTGTATCAAAGAGCACCAAATTTATCATATAGTCTCTTTCCATGTGAATTTTTATCATCTATTTTACCATTTTACTTATCCAAATTATACTATTTATAACAAAGCTATTTCTTACCAAAAAAAATTATAATATGCATTCCAAACATATTTTACAAACATACTCCTAAGTATTTTCAAAATCAATAATTGAATTCTTTATAACCTCATATTTGAGAAAAAAATCTTAGAGATATTTTTCATGTGAAGTGCAAGTCCATTTTCATAAGTATACAAAAAAATTGAAACATAACTCCAAAATATACAAAGTAATTCCAAAAAAAATAGGTTATAAAAATTTGGTAAATTTAGGCTTAAAGACGTTTCCAACACCTTTAATATTATGTAGTGAGATATTCAAATTATTATAAAGATAATTAGAGATTATTTAAAAAGTATTCAAAGTACACTCCTATGAGAAAGGGATAATAATATTGTAGATACATATAACTATATGATCATACCCTTCAACGTCAATCCCACATGCATAACTAATGAAGTTTAATTAAGTGTGAAACTGTTAAATAATGCAATTTTCAGCATGGATAAAACTAATAGTCCTTGAAAAATATTCCCAACAATAAAAATTACCTATAGGCAGTGTCTTCTACTTATGGGAATATAGTCAAATGTTATAAATATATATGCATTAATAATTACAAGGTGAAAAATATATGTAATAGACATCATAAATGTAGATGTGTTACTTCCACACACGAAGAAAGATCAAGAATAACCCAGTAAAGATTAAAATGAGTGAATATTTATATAATCTACATTTGATATATTTATATTTAAACACACTAAGAAAGCCAAGGTGAATTTATAGTTGTTCAACCATGGTGGCACATCTAACGATGCAAATTTAATCTACATTGATGGAAGGGGAATTAAAAGCTACCTACATAAGTAAGAAGTTTGTTGAGGTTAAAGACTTTGTATAGGAATTTTCAAATATTATTATGGCAATTTTAATTTTTTTTCTAGTAGTGAACATGCCTAGTTCAAAAAGGCAACTAGTTTTTATTCATCGACATAATGTTGTTATTTTTTATGAGTGTGAAGCTACCATATTTAAAAAAATGGTGCAATAAGAATAAAATAGCTGAAATGACCTCTTTGTAAAGTTTGAAATTTTTTGTTAAAGAAGCCTTTTGTGAAAAAATCAATCATTTTATCCATTTTATTTTTTTATATCACATTATAATGCATGTTGATATGAGTATAATGTGATTTGTTGATAGTTTGAGTATAATAGGAAAGAAAATGACAGGAAAGTACATGCCATCCTAACTCTATTTGTAGATGTCATGTACTTTCCTATTTATAGATGTAGGAGGGAATGTGCTGACCTTTCATATTCCCATTTTTATCCTATTCTATATTTATATTTGTATTTCATATTTTACAAAATAAAAATAGGATTTTCTAAAATAGAAAGAAAACAAGTTAGAAAATAAATGGAATTCACCCTAAGATGCTTTCTTTGAATAAAAATATGTTCTTCATGGAGTTTGTGGCAGGGTGATAGGCTAATTGGAAACCTTACCTTTCTCTTAAGATGCTTTGAACAATCTAAATATTCTCACTGCTTTAGTAATAAAATTTCCTTTTGGAATCCACTGCATTTTTGAAGTATACCATCCATATATTGGTTATCATCATAATAATATTAGGGATCTCAATCAAGTTGGCCAATTGGGAATTAAACTCTTATAGAGAGGCATGAATTTCATTGAGTATATTCATGGATGGAACATTGAAGATGTCTTCTTTGAATTATTTTTCCTTAATTAATTTTCTAAACTGTTCCTTTATTTCATTCTCTATATATTCCCCATAACCATATTATTTAAGTAAGTTGCAATGTAAAATCCCCACATTTGAGTATATTTCAATCATTTTTTCTCTTTCGATCTTTGACTACTTCTTTAGATTGTTCTTTGCTTTATGTAGGACTTTTATTTTTTGTAGAATATTCTCTAACCAATTATAGGAGATATCATTTTATCTCTTGTAAAAAATACCTACCTTGACTAAAATTGTACATCAATAGATAATGCTTATTCAATATCCCCTTTCATGCTTTCCTATAAGCTTAACTCCTTTTGATGACATTAAGTTTACTAATCAATCTCGTTTTATTCTGACTCAATATTTTCAAATAATTTTGTCATCTCTTCAATATATTTCAAACCATCTAGAAATAATTATTCAACCTAATCCTCAAAATTTTTTACATAACTATTATATCATATTATAACTAATATGGACTCTCTAATAATCTTAGAGACTTGAGTTGGAGCATCAATTGGGGAACTTATAGAGTCTCTACTAGATTTAAACAATAGTTTACACAACCCCCAAGATGTTAGACATGATCCTTCAATTATTTTTGGGTTAGCTCATCTTTGTTTAGATATTTTGATCATTTTTTATGTAGTTTATTAGAGGTTATTCACATCAATCTCATGACTTATACCTAATGAGACACTTTTTAGGGTATAATCAAACATAATCATTTCCCCCTCATTATTTTCACCATTAGGCTCAAAAATTTCAATTAATAGAGGTCTGGATGGATCAACCACTAACTTTGAAGTTATTTTGGCTTATTTAAAGGAGTCACGAGGAGGTTGAACGGAATGAAGACTAGATCATTCCAAGCCATAAAGATCATAGGTGATAACAACAAAACATCACATGACAAGTAAATGTAAATAATAAAGAGCAATATCATATATCTCCATATTACTTATTATATAAGCTTAGCTTATAGCTTTGCTTCAAAGCTTCAAAACTTTATATCTTGTTTTAATACAAATAAAGAGCCTTGCATAAATAGTCAAGGAAGATCAAGAATCAAAAATCCTAACCAATGTGGGATAAATACACAATGGGAAAAATAAATAGTGCACCTAGTAAACATGAGCTAAAATATGTAAATAACCTACTCTAACACCCCCCTCAAGTGAAACTAGGGGCTAAAAATAGCCAAAAAAAAGTGGCATATTCACAGTATGAGTCTTAGTAACAAGGCCTAATCAGGTACTCATGTACAATATATCCATGAAGTAAAGAGATAAAACCCATAGGAAATAAAAATCCCTCTAAGGATAATTATCATCAATACTAAAGCTGCATATGATCCAAGTCAGGCTCACAAGATGACCAGTGTCGATGTCAATATGCTTGGCTAGAAGATTATAGAATCTCCATCTGCATCAAACAATTTTTCTTCTTTTTTACAAAGGAAGAACATGAATGGTGTACTGGAAGTCTGCCCATTCCATAATAGAGGATGAAGGAGGTAACAACACAAAGATCTCTAAATCATGTCCAAATATGAAGTGTGGCATAGGTTTGGAAAGATAATTCACATGAATTAGATGTAATGCCATAAAAGTGGACTTATTATAGTAAATACATAGAACATTCATTGAAAGAATGTCCATGGGGAGTGAAGCATAATGCTCAACAAGTGTACTCTCATTGGAATCAGTAGAGTTCTCCAAAGTGATGATCTATGGTAGTTGTTGACCAAATTTGAATTCTAGTCAAATGGGGTCAACCCTTTCCATTTTAAACTTTTGAATAAGGTTTCACATTTCTTATAGGGTTTTCTTAATGTTCTATACATCTTACTTGGCCTTGTCCTAGTCCTTGTCGAAGTTCATCTCCCTTGAAATGGCCTAGTCAACTAAAGTCAAACATGGTCAAACTTGGTAAAAGAATATTTTTGTGTAAAATTGTCATAATATGGTATTTATCATGTTTTAATGTGTTTAAAAGTCATAAATTGGTCATTTATTATGTCTCATATGCAAAAAGGGGTCTTTTGGCCACTTTCAGCCTATTAATTGACTTATACAATTTTTGAAGAGGGAAAATTTATCAAAAAGGTGAGTTTAAATGTGAAATAGGTCAAGATCATATCAGGGGCAGTCAAATGTCAGCCAAAAGATAGTTATGTGCAGCAAATGGGAGCTTCTCCTTGTTTTTAGGCCCTTTTGGTCACTTATACAGTTTCCATGATCTGATCTTCAGCTAAAAATGTGGGTGGAGTGTTTACTAAACTCCCCAAAACCAATTTACATGTTTTTTCAAGGATAATGTAAAAAATTTCATCTACAACTCCTTTTCCTCCATTTTTTCTTGGCAAGAAAAGAAGGGTCAACTTCAAGCACTTGGTGTGGATCGTACAGGTGGAGTTGGGAGGATTGCTTTTGGGGCTAGATGTTAATCTAAGTGTACTTAATTTTAATAATAATAAATTGTAATTTTGTACCTCCACCTTTATGAAAAATGGTTAACACTCTAGGAAGCTTTTTATGGACTTACAACCATGAGGGGGTCTCCTTTTAAACCTGTTTTAAGTTTTCTTGTTTTGGATTGATGGGTTTAGGTATTTTAGGTATTTATACATGTTTTTAAATACATACCCATGATTATTATCATTTTTTAAATCTAAAATACTTGGGAGAGCCCTTCTAGGCTTGTACATGCTTGTAAAATGCCTAGTTTGCATCAACAATCATCTTAGTTGCCTTAAAAATGATTTCTCCACATTGGAAAGAGTTTTTAATGTTGTTTTTGGGATGATCCTAATGTTTTTTATGTATGGAATAATTGAAATTTGTCTTGTGGTGCTTAGAAGGCCTTTCCTTGCATTTTCTCACTTCTTCATGTTCTCCTTACATAGCACAGTCACAAAACTTCACCGACAGGAGCATGCTGACATCACTAATGAAGTGTGGAGGTTTTGATATGGTCCTTAAATATTTTTATACTTTTTGAATGTATTTAAGATTTGGGGAAAGGCATATATGTGTTACAAACTAGCATACTTGGAATGTGGTCTCAGTCATGCATGTGTATCGAGAGTGATCATCTATAGCTAGTGTCACAAGATACAAATATGCCTTGAAGAGGTGTTTAAAAATTGATCATCTAATTTTGAGTTTCCTTGTTATTGTTTTAGTCTAAACAAACCCATTTATGGTGCTAACTTGACAAGAGAGTGTCAAATCAAGGAATGGAGGGTTAAACTGTCTTTAATTTTTTTCTTCCAAAATGACCAAAATAGGGGCCTTAAAGGTTTTGATAGGCCTCTCAAATTGCTTTTCAAAAGGGTTTTGAACTATAAAATTAAATGAGAATGCGATATCTATATCAAGAAAAGGATCTACCAAGTTTGGAGAAGAAAGAGTGGAGGGAGACCTAAGTTCAAGAGGGTCAAAACCATCCTAAAACACATTGAAATCAGTTAGTGAAGTCTACAAGATTTTGAGGGAGGTTTTACCTTGAAACACCCATGGAGAGTCCTAAGCTATGCCAAGGGAGGGGAAACATTTCCAAATGGTCCAAAAGGTACCCATGAGAAAATTGGTCATCAAGGAAGATATATTTAGTTGTAATGACATATTAGGACTTTACCTTGTGTGTACAACAAGGTAAAGTTGTACCTACAACTAGACTATTAGGCAGTGATCATATTTTGAAGTTTTGACATTTTTTGGATCTTTCAAGGTAAATAAAGTGGAATTTTTGACAAATTAATTGATTTGGACAAGAAATCCAATCCCTAAGGAGATATCAAGGACCCCATGGTGACCTACAATCTTGTACAGAATGAGATAGGGGTCAAACCTAAGAATCAAGAACTATGCAAAAATTGTGATAGTTTTAACCATATAAGATGATTCAAGGTGACTAGTAAGGTTGAGAAATTATAAGAGGATATTGATAAGGTCTTGGATACCTTATTTCCTTAACCAAAAATATAAAATAACCTATAGCCATGTCGAAAGGATTGGGAAGGTAGTGAACAAGTTTTAAGCCTTTAAGTTGTTAGTAGGGCTTAGTAGTGAAGAGAATGGACTAAATATGATAATGAGAAGAGACTATGGAAGCTATGAAATTTTATTGACATCTTTATGGGGCCTTCAAAGGAGGAAGTCTACAAGTAAACCACCTCCATCCAAACATAGTCAAACATGGTACACAGGCAGTGAGGTCAAAGTGGGTTTTCCTTATACTAGAAAAGACTGTATGGCTAGAATTTGGCCTAGACAAATGAAGAGTGACATAGGGAGATCATATAAGACCTAATAAAACTTCATACAAGGTTGGAAAAGGTCAAAAATAACCTATAGGTAGAGAGTTTTAGTTTGTCTTAGTCCATCAATAGTATGAAGCCTAGTCTAACCAAATAGGGTATATGAAGATTATAGCAAGAATCATATTTTGAAAGTGATTGAACAAGGATTATATATTAAGCACAAGCAATTCATGTTAGGTTGTGGAGCTAAAATCTTCAACTGATGCAATCATGGAGGAGTTGCTGAGTGTTACAGTCATCGGCGTCGGTCAGGCCAACTGACATCAGTTAGGGGTGAATAGGAAGGCAACCGACATTGGCAGGAGTCGGCTGACATTAGTCATATCTAGGCAGACAGGGATCGATGTCGGTCACCTATGCAGTTCTAAAATTGCTCGTTGCATGAACAGTTAGTTTGTTGAACCGAGTGTTTGCATGTAAAGGCTATTTTTTGTCTTGAGTTACGAGTCTAATTATTGTAAATTAGAAGTCTAAGTTATTGTTTAGTATGGGATCTATTTATAGACTCATTGGCATGTATTGTAATTGAGCAAAAAGGGAAGGCAAGGTAGATCCTTGCAATTGTAAGAACAGTTGATCTGCAGGTGGCAGCAAGATCAGGGAGAAGTTCTACATGGTAAGGAAGATCATTTGA
This sequence comes from Torreya grandis, assembly GCA_037957365.1. Classification (NCBI taxonomy): domain Eukaryota; kingdom Viridiplantae; phylum Streptophyta; class Pinopsida; order Cupressales; family Taxaceae; genus Torreya; species Torreya grandis. The sequence continues at coordinate 3,222,936 of JARHVA010001041.1, read as the reverse complement.
GTTGTAGGTTGTTGCAGGTTCATGGTAGATCTACTTGAATTACTTTGAGTACTTGTGTACTGGCAGGGTTATTACTGACTGGTTGGAGGTGAAAACCAACTCTGTGTTTGAGTTGTGTGTTGGGACCATTTTTGGTAGGAGAGTGAACTCTTGAGGGAAAGAGATATGTACATCTGAGAGGTGTGGAAGATTGTGGCATCTTCATTATATTTCCTTCAGGCATGAGTATTAATACAAGATTGTGTATTGTCTCTCATATTTTGTGTCATTTGTGAATTCTAGTTACTTGTTCATTATGGTATAATTCCATGTTTAGTTGCTTATACAAGGTAATCATATTGTGCTCTTATTGAGGAGCAAGATCCTGATAAGTTGGAATCAGAGCCAGGTTTGTGATTCTAGGTTTCCATTTCCTTACCACTTCATGAACACAATTAAAGGATAAAAAATCAAAATAGAACCTTCTCAAAGGCAAAGAACAAGTTATACCTGTGTACCCTACATAGCTTGCTTAAGGAAAGTCTGCCTTGGAAATGGTGTTAAATGGTGGTCTAAATCTTGGAGTTGAGGGTTGATTTTTGGTAAGGATTACCCTTGGGGGTTAAGGTGGATACAAAAATAATCAAATTGTCAAGAATAATATGGAAAGTGCCCTCTATTTTATCTTAGACAAGGGGCACTTTTCCCTTTGTATAGACCCTACCACTTCATGAAAATAGGTCAAATCATGGACCCAAGGTCAAGTAAGATAAAATTGAGGTTTCTATAGTTTTATAATACCTAGATAAACATGAAAAAGTGACATATAAGGTTTGAGACTAAGCAATATGCTCTACACAAGGAAGTTTGCAGTCATTCCTAGTAGGCAAGGAATATACCTAATCTCAAATGAAGGATAATTTTCAATTTGGTCCTTAAGAAAGAATATAAATGAATTGGGTCACCTTTATGGAGGTGAAAATGAAGTGTTAGATCCATTTTTAGGTAAGGGAATCCATTTAAGAGCCAATCGAGTCTCAAGTAGCAGACAAACCTATTGGCAAGGTCTAGATATGGTTCCAAAGTAAGGGTCAATTTCATTTCTATATTTAAGGGAGATATTATAGTGATTGGAGAATGTTTTTAGGATATATTTAAAGGTGTTAAAACCTTTGGTTTGTAGGATATCCACCAAGAAGCCATCATTTGGCCTAAAATGTGTTCAAACCCTACTTATTATGTAAAATTGACTCAAATGGTCACCTTTAAATGTTAATATCTTTCATGAGCCCTTGCATTGGACCCTAAGTAATTTGGCTAAGTTAGAGAAGATAATTTAGGATCCTTTAGTGGCATTTTTAGATGATTCTAGTGCCAATCCCTTATGAACAAAGGTCAAGACTAGAATTTACTCAAAACCCTCCTCACACACCCGAATAGAAAGATGAAGCAATTTGAACATCCAGATGCAGGGAAAAGGAAATGAAACCACTTAGATGATGTAAATTAATCTCCATATATTCTGTACATGTGAACTAGGTGTATGGAACTATACAAAATAGGGAACAATAGGGCTTATTTTGACATTTTTGTGTGTTTTGCAAGAATGGAGAAGTTTAAGGAGACCTAATCACTTTTGGAGGGAAGATTAGGACATTTTATAAGTCCTCATAGTCATTTTATTAGGTATCCCAACTCGTAAGTGTGTCTACCATCTCTCTCATTTCAGCCAATCTATTGGCCAAGCTAGTGAACACTTAGGGAAAATGGTGAATCTCAATTTGGAAAGCATTTTAAGGCTTAGAAATTAAGGTATATGAAGGTTCTAGCAAGAATCATATTTGGAAAGTGATTGAATAAGGCTTAGAGATTAAACACAAGTACTTCATGAACATAACTAAAGGATAAAAAATAAAAGAGAACTTTTTCAAAGGGAAAGAACAAGTTATACCCTACCTACCCTACACAACTTGGTTAAGAAAAGTCTGTCTTAGAAATGGTGTTAAATGGAGGTCTAAATCTTGGAGTTGAGTGTTGATTTTTGGTACAGAGTACCCTTTGGGATTAAGGATAATCCTATAATAATCAAATTGTTAATAATAATGGAAAAAGTGCTCCTTGTTTTGTCTTAGACAAGGGGCATGTTTCCCTTTGCATAGACGCTACCACTTTATGAAAATAGGTCAAATCATGGACCAGAGGTCAAGTAAGATCGAATGGAGGTTTTTATATTTGTATCATACCTAGAAAAACATGAAAAATCAACCTATATGGTATGAGATTAAGCAGATGCTCTACACAAGGAGAGTTGCAGTCATACCTAGTAGGCAAGGAATAGGCCTAATCTCAAATGAAGGGTCATTTTCAATTTGGGCCATAGGAAAGAATATAAATGACTTGGGTCATGTTAATGTAGGTGAAAATGAAGTTTTTAATCCATTTTTTTGTAAGGTAATCTATTTGAGATCCAATTAAGTCTCAAGTAGTAGGCATACCTATTGGCAAGGTCTAGACATGGTTCTAAAGTAGGGGTCATTTTAATTTATATCTTTAAGGGAGTTATTATAATGATTAGAGAATGTTTTTAGGATATATTCAAAGGAATTCAAACCTTTGGTTTGTAGGAGATCCACCAGGAAGCCATCATTTTGCCTAAAATGTGCTCAAACGTTGCTAATTGTGCAAAATTGACTCAAATGGTCACCTTTGAATGTTCATATCTTTGATGAACCTTTGCATGGGACCCTAAGGAATTTTGAGAAGTTATAGAATGTCCTTAAGGAGACCTACATGGAATTTTGAGAGGATTAAAATGTCAAACCCTTATGAAAAATGGTTAAGACCATAATTTACTCAAAACTACCCTTACGAACCCTCCTGACAAAACCAATTAGAAAGATAAAGAAATTTGAACATCTAGATGTAGGGATAAAGGAAATGAAACCAATTTTATGATGCAAATGACTCTATATAGATTCTCCACATGTGACTTAGGTGTATAAAACTTTATAGAATAGGGAAAACATGGCTTATTTTGACCTTTTTGTGTGTTTTGTAGGCATGAAGAGGTTTTAAGAGACCTAATAACTTTTGGATGGAATATTAGGACTTTTTATAAGTCTTCATATCATTTTATTAGGTATCCAAACTCATAATTGTGTCTACTATCTCTCTCATTTCAGCCAGTCTAGTGGCCAAGCTAGTGAACACTTATGGAAAATGGCGAATATTAATTTAGAAAGCCTTTTAAGGCCAATTTTTTGAAACTAATGACATGATAACTACTTATATGTGTCATCCCTCTTATTTTATGGATCATATTTTAGAGGTGAAGAGGTTTTCAATGCCAAGTGGGAGAGGTGTATGGAGAGAGCTCATTTTAGGACTATCTTGGATCATTATGCATGGCTAGAATGATGGGGATTATCAAGAACCTCTCTAGTGAATGTGAGTGATTATTAGTAACCCCCTCACTCAAATCCATCATCAGACTTGATCAGCTGTAGGGATAAGTTATTTTTAGAAGGCTAATCATGAGAGGTTGTTTTCTATGCAAGAGAAGGAGTTTGTTGACCACTTTGTGGGTATTGGATGATTGGATATGACACTTTTAGATCTTTTTTCTATATGGATCATCCCATTCATATCTCCCATGCAATTTTAATTGATCTAAAATTTTTTTACACATGTCCAAGTGACTCTTGGACTCCCCTTCTCTATCTCTTCCAATTTCTTCTATAAATTGAGCCCTCTTTTCTATTGTATGAATCTCTTTGCATGGGTATCTTGAATCCCTACCAAATTTTTGCCTTGAATCAATAAATACGAGTTTTACCTCATTCAAATATTTCACTAAGTCTGCATGATAGTTGTTAGTATTGTGCAAGTGTAAGTTTCATTTACCTTCACATGTTGCTCCTATTGGTACCTAGTTTTGTGTGATCTCTCTCTTGCAGGTCAACAAGAAGTGCCTGATGAGATTAAAGGTGTAAGTGAGAATTATATTCAATAGAGTGTCTTATAATGCCTATTTCTTAAGTCCTCCTTGACCTATGCTATCTCCAAGACCCCATGTTGAAGCATTGATGTGAGAGGGAAGTTTGATATTGGATGAAGTGTATATGTAACCTATCTTTGATCCCAAGTGCATGTCAAAAACTATGAGTAGAGAAAAATTTGGTGTATCACCTCCCATAGAGTAGGTTTAATTTCATTATCCTTAACCCTTTTCATTCCCTCAAGTGTTATTAGTAGGATATGAGCTTTAGTGATGCATCGAGGGGAGCTAGCCCCTAATCTAGAGATCCACCTCCTAATAGGGATACTGACAACCTTGAGGTGGTTCCATTGTCTCACTTGAATGAGGATAATTTTGTCCCATCTCCTCATTGGGTGAAAGTTTAAGTGACAATAGTTTTGGCATGCTCAATGGGACTCTAGTCCATTCTTTGAGCAGTTTTGGTGTTCTTCTCAAGATACCAACTTTTGGAGGCAGGTTTACTAAGCACCAATGGTGACTCCAAGTACACATCTACTTATTGAGCACTCCAGGTATACCTATTGAAAGTTATTTCTTGTTTCATGCTCTTTTTTTGAGTAATTCATGGAGAATGGTGAGTTTGATCCTGTCTTAACACAAGATGGGGAGACATATCCTTCTTTGCCTCTTCCTCCTCAATATGAGCAAATCTTTTTTCAATTTTGTCATGAGCCCTATGTTACCTATAATCAGTCCTCTTAATTTTGTGCTTCACCTAGTCCACCTGGTTCTCCTCCATGTCATACCATTACTAGTTTCAAAAAATCTCTTCTTGGCTACCAAGACTACATGCTAGAACTTGACACTAGATATGGTTGTGGCCAAGTTATTCTTAGTGTTTGTATTACGAGTGTAAGAAATGCTTTAGAATAAGTCAAAAGGGAGTGGATACCTATAGAGGGGTTTAATTGGCCAAATATTACCAATGAGATGTTTGATTTTTGTGGCTTAATTTTCCATCTAGAGGAGAGATTGAGAGCTCATGAACCAACTCCATCTTGGAAACCTCAAGGTGTCCCAAATTCTTTGTCCATTCCCCAAAAGTTCTCCTCTTGGAAACCCATTGAAGAAAGTAGCCAAGGGAAAGAGGATATCAGGGTGGAGTAGGTTGGTACATTTTAAGGACATAGTGAGAAAGAGGTTTTAGATTTTGAAGCTCATCTTGAAAGGGATCTTAAATTGGGCAATCAAGTTTTGAGACAATCCATCATGGCAATTGAAGGTGAACTATCTATGCCTACTTATCCAACTTGAAATCAAGGTGCCAATCCCAAGGAAACTCCAAGTTTTTGAAACATATCATTCACCCCTTCATTAGGCTCTCAACCCCATGAAGACATCCTTGAGCCTACCTTCCTAAGATGGAAAGACGTGATGGTAGCTCATGAAGAAAGGAATAAATCATGCTTAGTTGGAGAAGTTGTTAGGGAAGAGAAACTTAAAATCATTCAACTCCCTCTCAAATATTCTCAAGAGGCCATTGAACTAATTTCTCCCTCTCCTCTAGCTGATCAAGGTTGCCCATCTAATAATGAAAATTGTGTTGCTTCTTGGGAATCCCCTTTGGCCAAACTCCCTATTTTTAAAGGGCCTAATCTTGACATCACTAAGAGGGAAGATGAGATTGAAATCTTAGATTGGATTAAAGAGGAAGATGGGCTGATTGCAGGTTGTGAAGAGAAAGAAGAAGATCCTCCTTGTGTTGAAGAAGAGGTCTTGAAAGAGGTTCTCTTAGACCCCAAAGAAGAAGAGGAAAATGTATTTGTTGTTTCTCCTTTTTATTAGGTATACCAGTCATAAGATGATGATCTATGTCAAATTTTTGAGAGAATATGCAATGAAGGTGAAGCCCTCAAAGAGCCTACAAGTTCTTTGGAGCTAACTACTAGCCATGACAAGCAAGGGGTTGTCTCTTAAGAGGGGGACATGTGGAAAACCTATGTTAAAATGTTCAAGTACTATGAGGAACGTGAGAAGACTAAGATCCTAAATAAACAAGTTCAAGATGTTGGAGAGTAGGTACGTGTTGAAGAGCAACGTCATCAAGATGCCCTAGATCATGATGGATAAATCTATGATGATCTTGTGCCTTTTAAAATTTATTTGGAGTTTGATTCAGTAACCTCCTATCAAGTTTCCTCCACAAACTTCCAAGAATAATGTGAGAGATTAACACTTCTACATGGTCATGATACAATTCCCTTTGAAGAGTTTGAAGACATTATGACCATTGAGAAGGATGATGAGATCCTTCAAAGTGATATTGACTTAAAACAAGTTATCCCATGCATATACATACAAATTTTTCATGAGTAAATGAGGGGAAAATAGTTTGAATGTGTTTCAAGAGTCAAGAGGACCTTACCTACTTTGATAATGTATGGGAGATGACTCCGTTGGATGATGTACAAAAATAAAGAGCAAAGAGAAAGCAAGAGTCATCTAACACCCCATCCAAGAAGAAGCATGCTTGGCATCCTCACTCATATAGTGAGGAAAGAGACCTATGATACTTCCCTTTTGATCTAGGAAGGGAGGTATGATCAAGATGAATGTACATGTTAGTTTTTTTTCAATTGTGTTTTATTTTCCCTAAGTGCTTAGTAGCACACGTGTATCCTTATTTAGTGTGTTGTTTGGTATTTTATGTGTTTTGAGGTAAGTCAGATATATTTTTGATTAATTCAAGGTATTTTCTTGATGTTTCAAAGTGTATTCTAACTCCCTTGCCCAATGAATAGGATAAGGCTACTAGTCCTTAACATAGGCAAGCATGTTACCCCTAGGAGTTACCAAATTATTGACAAAATTTGACTTCTAGTCAAATGGGGTAAACCCCTACCATTTTAAACTTTTTAATAAGGTTTCACATGTCCTATAGGGATTTATTAATGTTCTATACATCTTACTTGCCCTTGTCCTAGTCCTTGTCTAAGTTCATCTCCCTTGAAATGGCCTAGCCAACTAAAGTTAAAAATGGTCAAGCCTTGGTCAAACTTGGTAAAAGGATATTTTTGTGTCAAATTGTCCTAATATGGTATTTATCATGTTTTAATGTGTTTAAAAGTCATAAATTGGTCATTTGTTATGTCTCATGTGCAAAAAAGGGTCTTTTGGCCACTTTCTAGCCTATTAATTGACTTGTACAAACTTAAAAGAGGGAAAATTTATAAAAAAGGTGATTTTAAATGTGGAATAGGTCAGGATAATTTTAGGGGTAGTCAGATGTCATCCAAAAGTTAGTTATGTGCAAAAAATGGGAGTTTCTCCTTATTTTTAGGCCCTTTTAGGCACTTGTATGATTTTCATGATCTGATCATCAGATAAAAATGTGGGTGGAGTGTCTATTAACATCAAAAAACCCATGTACACATTAATTTTTAAATTATAATGTAAAAAAGTTCATCTTCAACTCCTTTTTCTTGATTTTCTCTTGGCAAATAAAGAAGCATCAACTTCAAGCACTTGGTGTGGACCGTATAGGTGGAGTTTGGAGGAGTTATTATGGGGGTGGATGTTACTATAATTACACTTAATTTTCATAATAATAAATTTAAATTTGGTTCCTTCTCCTTTATGAAAAATGGTTAACACTCTAGGCAGCTTTTTATGGACTTGCAACTATGAGGGGGTCTCCTTTTGAGCCTATTTTAGGTTTTTTTGTTTTATATTGATGGTTTTATGTGTTTTAGGTGTTTATATATGATTTTAAACACATAACCATGATTCTTATTATTTTGTAAATCTCAAGTACTTGGGAGAGCCCTTATAGGCTTGTACATGCTTGTAAAATGCCTAATTTGCATCAACAGTCATCTTAGTTTCCTTGAAAATGATTTATCCACATTGGAAAGAGTTTTTTGATTTTATTTTATGGATGGGATTCTATTTATGTGTTTTATGTATGGAATAATTGACATTTGTCTTGTGGTGCTTGGAAGGCCTTTCCTTGCATTTTTTTGCTTCCTCATGTTCTCCCTGCATATCACAATCACAAAAATTCACCTACAGGAGCATGATGACATCAATAATGAAATATGGATGTTTTTATATTATCCTTAAATATTTTAGGACTTATTTAATGAATTGAAGAGTTGGAGAAAGGCATATATGTGTTACAAACTAGCATACTTGGAATGTGGTCTTAGTCCTACCTGTGTATAGAGAGTGATCATCTACAACTGGTGTCACAAGATAAAAATATGCTTTGAAGAGGTGTTTAAAAATTAATCATCTCCTTTTTATTTTAATTTTTATTATGTAGGTCCAAACATACCCCTTGATGTTTCTAGCTTGACAAGAGGGTGTCAAATCAATGAATGGAGGGTTAGACTGTCTTCAACCCCTTTTGTTCCAAAATGACCAAAATAGAGGCCTTAGGGGTTATGATAGGCATCTAAAATTGAATTTATAAAGGTTTTTAAACCATAAAATTAAATTATCATGTGGTATCTATATCAAGCAAGGGATCTACCAAGTTTGGAGATGAAAGAGTGGAGGGAGATATAAGTTCAAGAGGGTCAAAACCATCCTAAAACACACTGAAATTAGTTAGTGAAGTCTACAGGATTTTGAGGGAGGTTTTACCTTGAAACACCTATGGAGAGTCCTAAGTTATTCAAAGGGAGGGGAAAAATTTCAAAATGGTACAAAAGGTACCCCTGAGATAATTGGTCATGAAGGAAGATATATTTAGCTGTAATGACATACTAGCCCTGTACCCTGTCCGTATAATAGGGTAAAGTTGCACCTATAGCTAGACTATTAGGCAATGATCATATTTTAAAGTTTTAAATTTTTTTGGGAGATATCAAGGTAAATAAACTGTAATTTTTTACAAATTCATTGATTTGAACAAGAAATCCAATCCTCAAGGAGATGTCAAGGACCCCATGGTGACCTAAAACCTTGTATGGACTGAGATAGGGGTCAAACCTAAGAATAAAAAACTAGAAAAAATTTGTGATGGTTTTAACCATGTAATATAATTCAAGTTTATTATTTAGGTTGAGAAATTATAAGAGGATATTGAGAAGGTATTGGCTACCTTATTTCCCTAACCAAAAATATAAAACAACCTATAGCCATGCCAAAAGGACAGGGAAGGCAGTGAACAGGTTTAAGCCTTGAAGGTGTTAATAGGGATTAGGAGTGAAGAGAATGGAATAAATATGATCATGAGAATATAATATGGAAGCTATAAAATTTTATTAACATCTTGATGGGACCTTCAAAGGAGGAAGTTGACAAGAAAAGCACCTTGGTCAAAACATAGTCAAACAAGGTATACAGGGAGTGAGATCAAAATGGGTTTTCCTTGTACTAAAAAGCATTGTATGGGTGGAATTTGGCATAAAAAAATGAAGAGTGACCTAGGGAGATCATAGAAGACAAAATCACACTTCATACAAGGGTGGAAAAGGTCAAAACTAACCTATAGGTAGAGAGTTTTAGCTTGTCTCAGTCCATCAATAATATGAAGCCTAGTCTAACCAAATAGGGTTTATGAAAGTTCTAGAAAGAATCACATTTGGAAAGTGATTGAATAAGGATTATATATTAAACATAATAAATTCATGAAAATAATTAAGGAGATAAAATAAAAATATAACCTTTTCAAAGGGAAAGAATAAATTATACCCTACCTACCCTACACGACTTGGTTAAGGAAAATTTGCCTTGGAAATGGTGTCAAATGGAGGTCTAAATATTGGATTTGAGGGTTTATTTTTGGTACAAAATACCATTTAGGGTTAAGGGGAATGACAAAATAATAAAATTGTTAAGAATAATTGGGAAATTTCTCCTTATATTGTCTTAGACAAGGGACATTTTTCCCTTTGCATAGACCCTACCACTTCATGAAAATAGGTCAAATCATGGAACAGAGGTCAATTAAGATCAAATGGAGGTTTTTATAGTTGTATAATACCTATAGAAACATGAAAAAGTAACCTATATGGTCTGATACTAAGCAATATGCTCTACATAAGGAGATTTGTAGTCATACCTACTAGGCAAGGAATAGGCCTAATCTCAAATGAAGGGTCATTTTAAATTTGGGCCATAGGAAAGCATATAAATGACTTGGGTAACATTAATTGAGGTTAAAATTAAGTTTTAAATCCATTTTTTGGTAAGGTAATCCATTTGAGATCCAATTGAGTCTCAAGAAGCAGGCATACCTATTGGCAAGGTCTAGACATGGTTCCAAAGTAGTGGTCAATTTCATTTCTATCTCTAAGGGAGATATTATAGTGATTATAGAGTGTTTTTAGGATATATTAAAATATGTTACAACATTTGGTGTGTATTATATCCACTAGGAAGCCATAATTTGGCCTAAAATGTGCTCAAACCTTGCTAATTGTGTAAAATTAACTCGAATGGTCACCTTTGAATGTTCATATCTTCAATGAGCCTTTACATGGGACCTTGAGGCATTCTAAGAAGTCATATAAGATCCTTGAAGAGACATAATTGTAATTTTGAGAGGATTCCGATGTCAAACCCTTATGAACAAATGTTAAGACCAGAATTTACTCAAGACCCTTACAAACCCTCCTAACAAAACCAATTGGAAAGATAAAGCATTTTGAGCATCTAAATGGAGGTAAAATGAAATGAAATAAATTTTATGATTCAAAATACTCTCTATATATTCTCCACATGTGACTTAGGTGTATATAACTTTATTGAATAGGGAAAACATGGCTTATTTTGACCTTTTTGTGTGTTTTGTAGGCATGAAGAGGTTTCAAGAGACCTAATAAATTTTGGAGGGAGTATTAGGAATTTTTATAATTCCTCATATAATTTTATTAGGTATCCCAAACCCTAAGTGTGTCTACCATCTCTCTCATTTTAGCCAATCAAGTGGCCAAGCTAGTAAACACTTAGAGAAAATGGTGAATCTCAATTTGGAAAGCCTATTAAGGCTAGTTTTTAAAACTAATGGCATGAACACTACTTACATGTTTCATTACTCTTCTTGTATGGATTATATTTTAGAGGTGAAGAGGTTTTTGATGCCAAGTAGGAGAGGTGCATGGAGAGAGCTCATTTTGGGATTGTCTTGGATGATTGTGCATAACCAAAATGATAGGGATGATCAATAACCTCTCTAATGAATGTGAGGGATTATTAGTAACCTCCCTCACTCAAATACATCATCAGACCTGATCAGTTATATGGATAAGGTATTTTTGGAAGGCTAATCATGAGAGGTAGTTTTTTATTGAAGAGAAGGAGTTTCCTGAGCACTTTGAAGGTATTGGATGATTGGATATGACACTTGTAGCTCCTTTTTCTATATGGATCACCCCATTCCTCTCTTCCATGAAATTTTAATTGATCTTCACTTTATTGACACATGTACAAATGACTCTTGGTCTCCCCTTCTCTATCTCTTCCCATTTATTCTATAAATTAAGCCTTCTTGACTATTGTATGAATCTCTTTGCATGGGTATGGTGAATCCCTACCAAATTTTTTTCCTTGAATAAATAAAGATAAGAGTTTTACCTAATTAAAATATTTCATTAAGTGTGCATGATAGTCTTTAGTCTTGTGAAAGTATAAGTTTCATTTACCTTCACATGTTGTTCTTATTAGTACCTAGTGTTGTGTGATCTCTCTCTTTCAGGTTAAAAAGAAGTGCTTGATGATATTGAAGGTGTAATTGATCATTCTATTTAATAGAGTGTCTTATAATTCATATTTATTAAGTCCTCCTTGACCTATGCTATCTCCAAGACCCCATGTTGAAGCATTGATGTGAGAGGGATGTTTGATATTGGATGAAGTGTATATGCAACCTGTCCTTGATCCCCAGTGCACATCAAAATGTTTGAGTAGAGTATAAATTTGGTATATCACCTCCCATAGATTAGGTTTACTTTCATGTTATCCCTGACCCTTTTCATTCCCCCAAGTGTTAGTAGTAGGATATGAGTTTTAGTGATGCATCAAGGGGAGTTATCCCCTAATCTAGAGATCCACCCCCTAATAGGGATACCCACAACCCTAAGGTGGTTTCATTGTCTCACTTGAATGAGGATAAGTTTGTCCCATCTCTTTATTGTGTGTAATTTCAAGTGACAATAGTAACTCAACATCCTACATAGGAACAAATGTAGATTTTGAAAATAGACATCCCACGTCTAGCAAAAACTCATCCCATAGAGGTGGCTCAATAAAAATAATAACAATGCCCATAAAAAATGTGTCATCACAATAAATTATAGTAGGAGGAGAGAGTACATTATCAAAAAATAAAACCTCACTGACAAGAGGAAAAGAAGGAAGTGATAATAGTGCCTCACCCATGTCACTATCAAGACTCAAATATTAAACAACATCAGTTTCATCATCAAAATATAAATCCTTGCTAATAGGAGGAGAGAGTGGTGGAATAGAAGGAGGTGGAGTAAAAAAGGGTGTAAATATCCAAAATATTCAATATCCTTGTCAAATAAGGATATAATAACATCTAAATATTCCTTTGGTGATGTGGCACATGTGACATAACACTACAAAGTATCTAAAATATGGAGGCAAATCAAATAAAGAGCCTCATTTTGCTTGGATGAAATATAATCAAGAACTTTCTCATCTATATAGTAGGGAATGTCACCAAGCATAACTCTCCACAAACCTTTCAGCTAAAGGTGTATCTTCTTTTTTATTTTTCAAGTGGTGTAATTTGAGGCATTAAGGGGTTCTATTCTCAAAATACAAGGAAAAAGTTAAGAAGAAATAATGATCCCCCAAAAGAACAACTCCAGATTCAAAAAATGACAATAAACAAATAAACCCCCAAACCTGTGTAAGCACCCCCTCCTAAATTTGCCACTTTATAATTAAGTGCATTTTTACAAAGTGATGACATAAATGGATAGAGAATTGAAAACCATACACCTTTGAAAAAACTAAACTCAAATCCAATTTATGGTTCAAATGTTATAGGCTTTATGAATTCCCATAAAATGGGTCAAAAACATTTAAAAATTACACTATAAGATAATTTTAGTGACCAAATTAGAAAAGAAGATAGCCTTCTAACCACTCATTAGAATTAAAATTAAACCATGGGAAATTATAAATACTCATACAATCCTCTCATACATCCATATGTGCACTCTAATGGGGAAACAATTTCGCTTAAGGGCCAAGAAATAAAAAATATTCTATTTTCCACTTAGGAAAAATAAAAAATATCTATTAGTAAAAATGCCATAAATTTTTCATCTTTAAATGAAATTACAATTTTCAAAATGATATGGAAATATAAAATTAAAGTACACAAAAACTAGAAATTTTTTGGCATGATTCATCACAGATAAAGAATAGTTAGCAGAAAACCAATCATTTTTTATATGGCAAAAGAAGAAGGCCCACCTCATTGAAAATGCCTCTATGAGAGCAAACTGCACATATGGATGCCACAAGGGGAAAGAATCTAGATGAAAAATAATTTCCAAAAAAAGGAAACAAATTGAGAGTGAGGATACAAATAGGGAACATCAAGGATACAAATCTAATAATGACACAGCTACTTGCAAGTTTCTTCCACAACCAGATATACTTTGACCTACAAGAAGACATAAACAAAACAATCCACAAAGCCTACAAAATATTCTCACTATAATTTATTGTACACCTTTATGATTCTCTGGACCACCCAAAGAGGATGCAAGAGAAGACCATACTTAGTATGGTAAGAATATCTATGGAAAGAAGATCTATGAAAAGAAAAAAAATCTATAAAATGATCACAAGCCCTTGTTGCAAACTCCAAATGGATGTTTGTAACACCTCCAAATTTGATACCATGAAAATAAAAAATACTAGATCATTCCAAGCCGAAAATATCATAGGTGATAATGACAAAACATCACATGACAAGCAAACACAAAATACAAAGATCAATATCATATATCTCCATATTACTTCTTCTATAAGCTTAGCTTATGGATCTGCTTAAAAGCTTTGTCTAAGAGCTTTAGATCTTTAGTATTTTTTTTAATACAAATAAATAGACTTGAATATATAGGCAAGGAAGATCAAGAACAAAGCATCCTAACCAATGTGGAATAAATCCACAATGGGAAAATCAAATAGTGTTAAATAGTGCACCTAGTAAACATTAGTTAAGGTAGGTGAATAACCTACTCTAATAGAGGTTTTCCACAACATCAAAATCAAGTATTTCCACATCAACCAATTTATTCTTCTTTAAAATAAATGTTTGCCTCCATTGGAAATTAGTGTTGCTAAAATCACCATTTTCATTCCCAAGTTAGTTGAAATAGATGGCAATGTAGGTTTCCTTGCTATTGCATAATGTGGTAGAGGTAGAATTTGAGGAGAAGAGGAAATAAGGGGAGATGTTGGTGCTTGGGTCACAAAACTTGCCATAATACTTGAAGCTACTCATTGATCCACTCCATTACTAGAGGTAATATATTTATGTGTGGTGTTATCAATCAACAAAGATGAATCACCCCTTGGGGAGGAGGATGGCTATTGTTACACTAAATTTTTGGCTTGAAACATCTTCACTATAGAGGAATCTTCCCCATAGGTATTACTCAGCTACGTTTTTGATCATATCCTCCTCCATCATGTCATGTAGTATTTTATGGGTGAGAAATGATGCCAAAAATACACATGCTAGATGTTTTGTAGATTGATATGAGAGTTTTCTTTGGAAGGGTTGAGGTTATAAATCTCTTTGAGCCATAAACTCTAACAAACTCTACAAGTTTCTCATTAACCCATTCAATTGATATTTCTAACACTATCTTTGTATGAATCTTAAAATCCATCAACTCTCATGCAAACCAATTTATTATTAGCAAATGTGAGTATATGACACTCTTAGTGTATGATGGGATATTTAATTCAGTATGTCATCTACAATTTCTTATGGTACTCAAGTGGTGGTGAAAATTTTGATATGACTCAAAATTTGTCAATCCCAATCATATATCAGCACTTCATATTCATCCACACAATCAGCCCAATAATCTCTAGATGTGGTTTGTGCACATATGAGGGACTAATTTTTAGGTGAGATTTTACATATCCTTTGTTGGTAAAAAAGGATTTACTTGTGTGAGGATATTTTGTGAACTGATAAATTGAAGCTTAAATATTTTAGGAATCCATTAAATAATAGCAATATAATGGCCTAATGTGATTTTAAACACTACACCTTCCACATGTTTCTTCTTAGTTATCTTATATATTTATGTGAGTTACCTACACATCTCATTCAATAATATTTTGTCATTTTACAGCCTTGGTAGTCTCAAAGGACAAAATTCAAATCCTCCTACTCTAATATAAGATCATTTTAAGAATTTAATGAAGTAACTATCATATTAGGATATGAGATTAGTTGCCTCTTTGAAATTATAGCTCCCCAATCTTCAGTAAATGCCTATAAAACTCTCATGGTGAAGACATCATTGGCCATTTTGAAATGTTTGTTGTTTTGTTCTAAGGTAAATTGGAGGTAGACCTTATGAACCTTAGTTGTTGGGCCTATATTACCCAAATGAGTGAGACATGGGTATAACCTCTAATATTCTAACAAGAACATTAGGTATGAAGTCATTTTTATGTCTTTATTACTTATATATTGATGAGTTGTTGATGTAGATTGCCACTTATGATGTTAACCTAGTCAATATATTATTTTCCACCACATATGATGTTCATAGACATGAACATATATTGGCTAAACTCCATAGTCATCTCATTATCTACCACCCTATTGAGAAGGGTGACTATCTATAACAATTCTTATTTAAAATATGATATGTAAATTATTTTAGGGAGATTTTCTAGTCATCTTTTTTTGTGTTTCGGCCACCCATCATTGATGGTGGTGAGATGGTTTTATGAATTTTTGTCCCAAAAATATTGCATAACCTTGATGTTATTTTTAGAATAGGTTTCCTTTGAGGGAATCCTCAAATTTATGTCCATCATAATACCATATAGTTTTACCATCAAGGCACATCCTTCTAACCATATTTCCTTGGTATCTAGGTTGTAGAGTCAAGCACATACAAATACCAAGTTAAAGCATTGCAAAAATATAAGAAAACCAAATGACTCTAGTAAACAAATTATTTAAAATATGGTATCCATGAGATACAAGGATTATCCATTCATTTTATTATAGAATCATTTCAGGTCCACATCCCCATCTAAGAATCAATGATATGTAAGATGTCACTCTTTAACATAGAAATGTGTTTGTAACCCATAAATTTGAACTTCATTTTGGATAATTTGGTGATATATAAGGCTACTAATTCATGGGTAAAAAGGTACTCATGCATATACATAAGTAATAAGTGTTTATGTGTTTGTGGAGAGAAAGTCACAATAATCATGATAATGTTTGCTTTACCTTTGTATTCTTTTCCAAAAGACCACAAAAGTTGAATAGAACTTTGGTGTACCTAGGTAACTGAGATCTTACCTTAGAGTGAAAAAAAAATCAAAATGTGATCTAAACCCTTTGAAATCTATACCAACATGGATTACTTGAAGAAACAAATACTTTTACTATATTTTTCTTGATTTTCACCTTCATAAAGATAAATAGTGTGAGAACGAAACTTTGAATATGTGTAGATATAAATATAAAAATAATTAGTTGAAAACTATAAATTTTATACAAATTGGTATTGAGAAATAATTTTATAGGTGTGTGGGTGGGGTGAAGGAAGTTAGTATGCGTAGGCCACTAGTTTTGTGTGCACAATGTTTCTTTATTTCAAGGTTTGTCAAACCTCACAGGGGTGGCATATGTAATTCCATAAATTTTTTTAATTTGGCCATGAATGAATGTCTACCACACCCATGAGGCAAGGTTATCCTAGCCTCATGGGCATGATGGGAGAAAATTCACAATATTTACTATTAAGTATTCATTTCTGTATCTAGTGAACCTAAAAGGTCAAGTTAGCCTGGCTTCATGGCACATGGGGTATAAAGGTGATATAGATAACTTGATAAAAAATAAGTATATTTTATTTGAACTAATTAAAAATAATTTTTTCACTTAAACCTAACAACCCTTTGTGTTGATACCAAAATTATAAAAAGTGGATAATGGAAAATTTGAGGAAAATATTTGGCTCTGATTGTGGACATGCAATTTTAAAAAGACATAGGGTGAACTTTAGAATGTCATAGTTTCAAGGCCAATTATTTATCCATTAGGTAACTAGGTTAAGTTATAACATCCTAATGAAGAAAGGGAAAATAACATCAACATGGAAGGAAACACACTAATAAAAAGGGAACACATCAATAAGAAGGAAACACACCAATAAAAAAGAAACACACCAATATACCAAATCACCTATGGGTTTGGTAAGGGAATAACAACCTTATTGTTTATGATGTTTTAAATATTTCCCACTATAGAGAAATGGAAGACAATTTACATGATGATAGGCCAAATAGAAAGTATTTTCTTTGCATAAATGGTGGATCATGAAGGGCCCCATCCATAAGGAGTCAAAATTTTCATGACTCCCTCTTGGCCCTCTTTTCTTTTCCCACAATAGGACCATATCTCCAAATAAAAAATCATTTTTTTGTGGCTTAAAATAAAAAAAATATTTCACCTGTTGTTGATGAACTGAAATATTATCAACAACCATTACTCGTTCTTCCTCCAACTTTATCAAATACATAATTATTTTACCTAATAAATCCTTGAATTGATTATCTTCCACAACTTGGGCTAGTAAAAGAGCTAGTAATTATAGCGAAATGGGAATATATGTGTCCACTCCTTACAATATCTAAAAATGAGAAATCATAATTTATCTTTTATAAGTTATACAATCTACCCAAAGAGCATTGTATAGTTTCTTATGCCAATTTATTTGATTTTCATCTATCAATTTATGAAAATTGGTCATCATGTTCTTATTAACCAATTCAAATTATCCATTACCTTGAGGAAATAATTAGAGGAGTGAGCCAAATAAATTTCATATCACTAGTAAAATTAATAAGTTTGGATGAAGAAACATTAGAAGCATTATCAGTCACTACCTTTTGAGGAACACCAAATTTGACCATAATGTTTTCTTTGATGAAATTACAAACAAATTATGAATTTTTAGATATAATTAGAATTATTTATACCCATTTTTTTAACTATTTTTTCCTATCAACACATGGTATGCCCCGTTCTTGAAAGAGGATTCAATGTACCAATGAATTCTAACCCCCATTGTTAAAAAGGTTCTTTAATGACTATGGGTCATAGAGGTAAAGTTTTTAATTCTATTTTCCCAACAAAATACTGGAAAGCTTTACAATTTTAAACCCATTCTTATACATCATTGAATAATGTCAGATAGTAGTAATGAGCTTGTAAAATTTAAATGTAGTGATGGAAGTTAATAAATGGATGCCACAAGCCTAATTGTGGAAGGCTTCTAGTACCCTTTTTTCTTGTTCCTTACTCATGCAACTCAAAAAAGTTAAATTAATGCCCTTCTTAAACATAGTGTTATCCAAAATCATGTATCTTATTGCTCTCAACTTTATTTCCCTTTTCTATTGGTGCTTAAGTGAGCTTGGCATTCTCCATTTGATAAGAAGGCAATATCTGAATACCATTTGTCAACTAAATAAATAAAAATCATGATTGAAAACTCCTCTATTTCATTCTTACTAAGGTCCCTTTTGTTTATTTCTCTTTAAATATCATTTTATTCTACTATTAGTTGGAAAAATCCTTATACTATTACCAACTTGGTGGATTTAATAACTAAATCATATTCCTACACTTTGGCAATGCATTCTCCATGTTTGGAACCAAGTTTTTATTGTGTCAATGTAGTTTTGATGGCTAGATATAGGATCATCACCATTATATGAGAATTAAAGATATAAAATTTGAAATGTTTTACAAATTTGACCACAACATATGCATGTTTCTCTATAAAATAGTATTTGAGTTCATGATCTGACGTAGGGGCATCCCATGAGGACCCCAAAAATGATACCATTTTTGTTTTTAGTTGGTCTATTAGGTGTTTAATAGATGATAGAGGTCTTGGGAAGTCCATATGTGGAGTATAGTTGGTTTAAAGATGCATAAAATTTGAATATTGGCATTTCTTACCAAAAGCACTATTTGAAAATTTCAATATTGTTAAACCTTGGATAAAGACTTTTGAGAAATTAAAGAAAGTGGAAAATGTATTAACATGATTAGAGGTTGTAGAAAATATATAAGTCCATAAAAATGTCATTATTCTATATTTAGGTTCTAAAAATATCATATTATGTGAAAATCAAGAAACAATTATGTATAAAGGAAACCTCTATGTGAAAAAGGAGAGCCAAGAATTTAGTTATGCAATATTTTAGATAGGATAGGAGTCACTTTTGTTTTAGGATCTCATATACCATTTTGAGTGTGGAATGGAGAATGACTATAAATATTATATGAATAAATAAAGGGGATGTTTGTAACCCCTATTTTTTTTGTTGAATGAATACAAACCTCTGTTGAAGGTCTTTGAAATCTTGTTGTCTGCATTATTATGTTCATGAATGCATAAGTGGTTGAATGAAAGATTGAGATGAAATTGTATCTAATTTTATTTACAGGTTTATGATTATGTGTTGAAGTGAGATTTAAGGAAACAAAATAAAATACCCCTCTATTCTTGAAGGATGCTTAAATAGGCCTATTCATGAGATTGTTTGCTTAGTATTATAGACTATGTCTTCAAATTATTGATGATCAATTGAAATTGACAAAGGTATTAAATTATTTTTAGAGGATTATTGAATATGGTTTATGTTATGTTTTCATGGTATAATAATAAAGTTACCAGGGGCTCATATAAATTGTTTATATAACCCTGTTTTGGGTAAATTTCCCTATTTGTAGACTAAGTCTAGCAAGGTAGTGATGCATTAAAGTTGATAAAATTGTAGTATAAATTTCCAAAAACAAGTTGATTATGATTATATGTTATGAGGTTAATATTTTATAAATAAAACCTATGACTATAGACGTATTCAAATCTGACCATGTTTCCTATAAGGAATATTGGCATAAGGACTGTGTATATCGACCTATAGCAAACATATGGTCAAAGTGGTATGTTCCCAAGCTATGAAAAATTTTGGTATGTATATATGAGTAATTTTAATGATATTAAAATCTTGTGATTAAGTTATAATGTGGAATCAACCTTTAAAACTAAAGATAGACCTATCGACAGTTGGTTTTGTGATACAGTCAAGGGTATTTGGTGTGGAAAGTTTAAATAGTGGATTGATTCATGGTAAATGAGGATTGAAAATCATGCTTAAGGTCAATATAGACCTTTTAAACCTAAATTTGGTTTTTTAAACATAAAATAATGTTCCCAATTGATATTTATAGCCTTTTGATTGAGATAGTGAATAAAAAACCCTAAACTAGGGTTTAACCCATATCTTTTTAACCAACAGTTTAAAATGCATAATTTTTTTAATCTAGTCATATAAAATTTTATTGAAGTTAATGACATGTTTTCATAGGTGTATGTATATTATTGTATAGATTTTGGTGACTAGGTGTTGTTTTAAGCTTGAGGATGTCTAATTGAGAGGGCTAATAGCAAAAAGGAGGGTCTAAGAAAAGAATTAGACCTCCAAATTTCATATACAAACATGTTTTGATATGGAAAATAAGAATAAAGATTTAGATTTATTTAACTGATGAAATATTGATTGTAATATGTTTTAATTACTATGTAAGGGCTACCAGGACTAGTGTAAAGTGTGTGTAAGGTTGACTAAAGGAGACACTTGAGATTTTAAAGTTGTGATAAGGTTAAACAAAATGGTAGAGAAGGTAATGAAACTCTTGAAAAACAAGTTCAAAACTTTTGGAATTACAATAACCAAGATGAAATAGAAAACCATTGTATGAAGTGTAAAATTAAGAGTCATAGTCTAAGGAAGTGAGTTAAGTAACAAGAGTATAGTGAGAGAATGGTATTGAGGGTGACTGGTTTAATTGGCATGTGTGAAAGGAGAACATGATAATAAAAAGGAATGACAAAAGGATAGAATGGAACATAATAAGAGTGAAATCTAGATGAGGAGGTTTGTAACCTCAAGTTAAAAAAGATAAGTAGCCATATTTGAAGATAGTCAGACAAATAAATCAGAGCTAGGATTTATAAAAGTAGAGTGGTTATAGGTAGAGTATGGAATGTTGAGTGAAGATCTACATCATTTTAATATCAGATCAACCAAGATTCATTGGGAGCAAATGAAGGATAGCCATCAGATAAATGTGTGCATGAAGGTTGAGAGAAGTTAGTAGGAGCCCTATAACCAAGTGTGGCTTATTGATCAAGAGAGATATCAATAAGCTTAAGTGAGAGAGAGGCTCATAAATATAGATTAGGAGAGAGAAAGATTCCTATATGAAAGGACAAGAAGAGAGACCCAGTTGAGGTTAAGAGAGAGATAGACCAAGTGAATGGTCAAGATGTGGAAAGAGAGTGAAGGATTTTCAAAAAGAGGTATAAGTCTAGGTGAGGCCAATGAGTTGATATAAATCTTCAAAGAGATGAGGAAAGAGAAATATAATAAGAAATAGGGCAAGAGTGATGTAATCTAACAAAAAAATAATATGGTGTAAGAAGACACCAAAAAGAGGATAGATATGGAGAAAGATTTGATAAAAATGAGGCAACATATGGATAGGATGCTTGTCATGCTAGAATAGATAAGATGAATGGGAATCCCACATGTTGGATGGGAAATGAGGAAGAAACTACTCAAATGGCCAATCAAACTAATGATGAAAAGAAGAAAGGTGCAAGTAAAGAGAGAGGAGAGAGAACAAAATAAATTGTTATGTAAGCAACCTAAAAAATGAAATAAAGAGATATAAGATGACGATGCAAGAAAAAGAAGAGCAACACCTTGATGTGGATGAGGTGAGTATGAGTGAAGAAAAAGATAAAAATTACAGCTAACCAAGTGGTGAGCATGACAAAGAATATGAAGATTAATTGTAAGGCCTCACTAAAGGCTTGGACAAAAGAATGCAACCCCATGAAGAAGTTATGAATTCTAATTTTATGTTTGTATATGCAAGCAATGAGCAACTAAAGGCATAATTGGCAGCCATAGATTAGGATTTACAAGGTAAAGTGATATAGAATGAAGAGAAATAAGTGTAGTTTATAGCAATTTAACCTCACATAAATGAGGGAAAAGATAATGGAGAAGCAATGCTAGCAGCAGTACAATAGGTTGAAGATGTGAAACCTTATGGAGGATTGAATTTTGTTAAGATAACAATTAAGTGAGAGATTGTTTTTATATTGGTTGTAAGTATGAAGATGGAAGTATAAGTTGAAAGTAATAGAGTTTTAGTAGTATAGTGGGGCATATATAGCCCACATGACATAGGTAAAGAGAAAGAAAAGAGTGCACATGCAATGCAAGATGATGCAAGTAATAAAGGAGGTAGAATAGTGTATGATAGAGGCAAGGTTGAGCACAAAGAGGAGAAAATAAGGTATGAAGGAGCATCAAAAGATAAGGATGCTCCAAGAGAGATTAATTGGAAGAGATGGAAGAAGTATATCAATCCATTGGATCTCAAGCTCTATCTCTCTTAGGAGTATGATGCAGGGGCATCCCATGAAGACCCCAAAAATGATCCATTTTTTGTTTTTAGTTGGTATATTAGGTGTTTTATAGATGCTAGAGGTCTTAAGAAGTCCATATGTGGAGTTTAGTTGGTTCAAAGATGCATAGAATTTAAATATTGGCATTTCCTACCAAAAGAACTATTTAAAAACTTGAATATTATTGGACTTTAGATAAAGACTTTTGAGAAATTTATGAAAGTGGTAGAATATTAACATGCCTATAGGTTGTAGATAATATATAAGGTCCATCAAAAGGTTGTTAATATATAGTTAGGGTCTAAACATATAATATTATGGGAAAATCAAGAAATAATTATGTATGAAAGAAACCTCTACGTGAAAAAGGAGAGCCAAGAATTCAGTTATGCAATCTTTTAGATAGGATAGGAGTCAGTTTTGTTTTAGGATATCATATTCCATTTGAAGTATGGAATGGAGAATGACTATAAATATTATATTAAGAAATAAAGGGGATGTTTTTAACCCTTATTTTTGTTGTTGAATGAATACAAACCTCTGTTGAAGGTCTTTAAAATCTTATTGTCTGCATTATTATGGTAATGAATGCATAAGTGGTTGAATGAAATATTGAGATGAAATAGTCTCAGAGTGTATTTACATGTTTATTATTATGTTTTTGAAGTGATACTTGAGGAAAAAAAAGAAAATTCCCCTCCATTCTTGAAGGATGCTTAAACAGTCCTATTCATGAGATTGTATGCTTAGTATTACAGACTATGTCTTCAAATAGTTGATAATCAATTGAACTTGACAAAGGTATTGAATTTTTTAAAGAGGATTGTTGAATATGTTTTAGGTTATGTTTTCATGGTATAATAATAAACTTACCAAGTGCTAGATATATTGTTTATAAAACCTTGTTTTGGGTAAATTTAGTTATTTTCAAGCTGAGTTGAGCAAGGTAGTGATGCATTGAAGTTGATAGAATTATAGTATACATTTACAAAAAACAAATTGATTGTGAATAAATGTTACGAGTTTCATATTTTATAAATAAAACCTATGCATATAGATGTATTCAAATCTAACTTTATTTCCTGTAAGGAATATTGGCATAAGGATTGTGTATATCGACCTATAGTAAAGATGTGGTCAAAGTGATATGTTTCCAAGATATGGAATGTTTTAGTATGTATATATGAGTCCTTTGACTGATATTAAAATATTTTTATTGATTTATAATGTGTAATGAACCTTTAAAATTGAAGATAAACTTGTAAACAGTTGGTTTTGTGATACAGTCAATGGCATTTGGTGTGGAAAGTTTAAATAGTGGATTGATTCATGGTAAATAAGGATTGAAAAACATGCCTAAGATTAATATAAACATTTTAAACCTAAATTGGGTTTTTTAAACATAAAATAACGTTTCTAGTTGAGATTTATAGCCTCTTGATTGAGACAATGAATAAGAAACCCTAAACTAGGGTTTAACCCATATCTTTTTAACCGACCATTCAAGACGCACAAAATTTTGTAATCTAGTCATATACAATGTGATTGAAGTGAATAACATGTTTTCAAAGGTGTATAGATATCACTATATGGATTTTGGTGATTTGGTGTTGTTTTAGGCTTGAGGAGGCCTAATTGAGAGGGCTAGTAGTAGGAAGGAGGCTCTAAGAAAGGAATTAGACCTCCAAATTTCATATACATACATATTTTGATATGGAAAAAAAATCAAGATTTAAATTTATTCAAATGATAGAATTTTTACCATACTATGCTTTAATAACTGTGTAAGGGCTACTAAGACTAATGTAAAGTGTGTATATAGTTGACTAAAGGAGAGACTTGAGATTTGGAAGTTGTGACAAGGTTGAACAAAAGGGTAGAGAGGGTAATGAAACCCATAAAAAAAAAGTTCAAAACATTTTGAATTACATGAACCAAGGTGAACTAGCAAACCATTATATGAAGTGTAAAATTAAGAGTCATAGTTTAAGGAAGTGAGTTAAGTAACAAGAGTATAGTGAGAGAATGGCATTGAGGGTGACCAGTTTAATTGGTGTGTGTGAAAGGAGAACATGATAGGCCAAAAAAATGACAAAGGGATATAATGGAACATAATAAGAGTGAAATATAGATGAAGAGGTTTGTAACCTCAAGTAAAAAAAATAAGTAACCATATTTAAAGATAGTCAAACAAACAAATCAAAGCTAGGATTTATAAAAACAAAGTGGTTATAGGCATAGTATGGAATGTTGAGTGAAGCTCTACATCATGATCCTTCAATCTAAAACTCATGAAAAAAATCAAAAACTCAATACCTTCTTAAATTTTATTTTTATGCCCTTAATCTATAAAGTATTTATGGATATATGTGGCCAACATGTGACTTATATAACATTTTATATTATCTTATCACATTTATCTATACTATTATATTATTAGTAGGGTCAGCCTATGGAATAACCATAGCCTAAGTAGAGTATATATAGGAGGTAATGGTTAGTATTTAATCATCATATTATGAATTTTGTTCTTATTACATTGTTGTGAAGGTCGCCTCCTCTAAGTGGCTCAGTCATGCTTATCGAGTATTATACTCTTTCATCAATTATTATTATGGTTCTGCTTATTCTACTCATATTTATTTGATATATTTTTCCATCGATGTAAATTATTTAATTAATTTCATTAGAAGTGCTATCAAATATTCAATCTAGGGAAGTTTATGTCATGTAGTTTTTTCAAATCAGGCGTAACTATAATCCTAAGAGCTAAAGGATGAGAAAAACATTACTTGTGATTTGGGAAGAAGTTATTTTTTCATCATCACAATATTTTTCAAGGTTTTTTTGGTTAAATTTTATTCCTTTTAAAAATTATAAGTCATTAGATACGCTCAATGAGATGATAATAATGGCCTAATCCTCTAATACAATTTTTTTAAGCTCAAAAACCTAAACCCTAGGGTTCATGCATAGATGGTCCAAACACTCATGGCTATGGGAAAGGGAAAAACACTTCAATAAAAACACCTCATAAGATGACACAAAGTCAAAAAAATTATATCTTAGGTTTTCTATGATAGTTCACCAACTTCAATTAGATATGTAAAGTATGATGAAGAAATTTGATCTTGATGTGATAAAAGGGGACATCAATGGGGTAAAATGGGATAAATGATGTAAAGTCTTAGTTTACATTTATTAATGGGATATTGAACACTCTTATGGTTCATTTTACATATCCAAATAATCAAGCACCACTCCATGTAGGTTCTCTAAACCAAAATAATCAAAACTCAAATACCAATTTAAAGAATTTGATGCCCAAAGGTGATGTGTGAAAATTTGATGGTAAGGATCCACTCACTTGGATTAATCAAATGTAAATTTTTTTTGATCTACATTAGAATCCATGTGCATAAAAAGGTAGTCATGGTAACTTGATATCTAGAACTTGATCAATTCATTTGGTATAGGTGGTTGTGCACTCAAAATAAAAATAAGGGCCTTCTTATTAGTTGGTCATTATTTATTGATGAACTATAGACAAATTACAACAACAACGATTCAAAAAACTACTTTAATTAGTTATAAAAGTTACAATGAACAAGTCCTATCAAGGATTATATTCAATACTTCTAGAATTTGTCCTTACACAAAGATGACATCAATTAGGACAACATGGATGACCTATTCTTAGGTGGGCTCAAGGATATCATGAAAATTTATGTTCACATTTTTAATCCAAGTGTAGTGTTTGAATCAATAGTATTAACATGTAAGGTAGAATAAATAAATATGGTCAAATGAAGGAATTTCACTAATGGCTGAGAAGTCAATTCCCCAACACAATCATTTCCTTAGTCTATAATATTGACCTCTCAAAAAATTGAAGAGAACCATGCAAATGGGTTATGTTTCAACTATGATAAAAAAATGGAGAAAAGGACATAAATGTCTTGAGAAGTTGTTTTACATTGATAGAGGCAATGAATATGAAGAACATGATGCAACCTTAGGGGATGATGAAGAAAAGATAAAGGAGGAATCTGAAGAGTCCCACCCTACTATCTCCTATTATGAATTTTTGGGTATTATCACTCATCAAACCCTTAATGTTGTGGGTTTCCTCAAGAGATATAAGGTGATAATGTTTCTTAACTTATGGAGCACACATAAAATTTTCACCAGTAAGTTGACTACTCATTTCAATTGTTTCATTTATGCAGCTCCATAATTTTTGGTATTAAGCTTGTTACTAGAGACTAAAAGATAGATTATCTTATGTTTACAATTCCCATGGGTGGGGAAGACATTGTTTTGGGATTCTAATGGCTCAAAACATTATGAAAAATAGAGATGAATTTTTATGAATTGTTCATGTGATTTTATTCTAAAGGTAGGACATTTGAAGTACATGGATTATGTGTAAAATATCCACAGTTGGATAGTTTACATCAAATGATGAAGATTCTCAAAAAAGGGGATGAAGCATTTTTAGAATTATTGTTTTCCATAGAAGTTCAACTAACTAAGGCATTTACACATCCTTATTTAAAGGTGATTATTGATGATTTAAATATTATTCCATTAATGAGGATATCCAAGACCGAAGATTGGTTGATCAAACACACAATTTATTTTGAAGAGTGAAATCAAGATGAGATTAGAAATTGAGCATTGTGTATTCATAAATAGTCGTGTACTGTATTACATTATGACTAGGTTAATAGGGACATATATAGGTGGAAGATAGGTGTAACCCAACCACACTATGCATGTAGGATTAACTTCCCATAAATAGGTGGAATAAACACATCTAATCAACATCCTCATACATGTGGGATAAACTTCCCTAAAGTACACAAAAATTACATAACTAAGTTAATTATTAGTGTAGAAAAACCCTACATACCAACACCCCCCTTAAATGTAGTTTAGATGGGTATAAGAAATGGGTCTCAACAAAAAGGCTTGATGAGGTACCCATGTACAAGGTGTAATCAATAAGAATCCAATAGGGGTGTTATTATTGTGTTAGCATGATCAAAACCAAATAAAAATACATTAATAAAGCTAACACCTCAAGCCTAGACACTTATAGAGTAAGATAAAAATACAAGTAACTATCAATAAAAGACAAAATAAATCATACTTACCTTCCTTGAGAGCAAGAGTTATATGTTGGCCATAAAGGAATGTTATTGGTCGTATGATCAAAGAGTCTTTGGCAATGATGTTTCTTGCATCATCTCTCCTTGTCACCTTGACAATGTTGGGCTTGGCTTAGATTTGATGCTTCTCTTTATCAACAAATGGGCATTATAAAACTACACAAAAGACTCCTTAAAGGTATTTTTGCATGATAATATTACACCAAAAGAGTTTGTTGAATAATGGGTGAATCCTTTTATTTATAGTCTTCCAAACTAACTTTAACCCAAGTGCACTTAGGTTAGAACTAACTACAGTTTAGTCTAGATTAATCCTATTTGAGTTAGGGAGGGGAAAAGTAATTAATATTTGGGATAAAAATCTCATTTATTAAGCATGGATCTTCATTTCTAAATTTAAGGATTTAAGGGAGATATTTTCAATTGACTTTGATGATGATGACATCATCATGACCTCATTTTTATGGAAATTTCACTAAAGCATTTAAATTGATTTACTTACTTAATTCATTATGTTTAACATTTTTACACTTTGGGAATTGTTTAAGTTCCTCGCTTAATGGTTTCAACAGCCAAACTATCAATTTGCTAGGTCACAAGTTGACTGGAGATGAATCCATGAGAGGTTACTATTGTGTACATGATAATACCCCTAAAAGGGATTCCTAAACACAATTATAATCGCTAATGTCTCATATGTAAAGGAAATGGGACATTCAGTGATTGCTAGATGTAATTCACACTATTTGGTAGAAATCAATTTGAAGTCCAATTAGAACACATTTATGGACAAAATGAGGTGTCTATAGTTTACCCCTATTTGGGAAGATGTTGAAAGGTACAAGCACAATAACATCCTCTCAAATAATGAAAAAGGTGTTAATGCCTTGGATAATGCTCCAAAAGGTGATGGATGAGCCCTTGATTCCCCCTTGAGGGAGTGGGCGACAAATAAGGTCAGTGAACATTCCATCAAAAATAAGGAAAAATGAAACCTATAGGTAAAGGTGGTGGAAATACTAATTTTCCCAAAGGTGGTTATAATCAAAGGCATAGTGAGGTGCCCTATTAGGGAAGATGGAGTGATAATGATTTTCCCAAAGGTAGTTATAATTATTAACACAAGAAGGTGGGACATTCAGTGATTGCTAGATGTAATTCGCACTATTTGGTAGAAATCAATTTGAAGTCCAATTAGAACACATTTATCGACAAAATGAGGTGTCTATAGTTTACCCCTATTTGGGAAGATGTTGAAAGGTACAAGCACAATAACATCCTCTCAAATAATGAAAAAGGTGTTAATGCCTTGGATAATGCTCCAAAAGGTTATGGATGAGCCCTTGAATCCCCCTTGAGGGAGTGGGCGACAAATAAGGTCAGTGAACATTCCATCAAAAATAAGGAAAAATGAAACCTATAGGTAAAAGTGGTGGAAATACTAATTTTCCCAAAGGTGGTTATAATCAAAGGCATAGTGAGGTGCCCTATTTGGGAAGATGGAGTGATAATGATTTTCCCAAAGGTAGTTATAATTATTAGCACAAGAAGGTACCCCATTAGGGTAGATGGAGATAACGATTTTCCCAAAGGTGGTTATAGTCATTATCACAATGAAAAATTCCCCAATAGAGGAGACAGGTCAAAAGATAATGATTTTCCCAAAGGTGGTTATAATCATTGGCATAGTAAGGTACCCCAATAGGGTAGGGGTGAAAATAATGATTTGACCAAAAGTGTGTTAGGGTGTGGAGCTAAAAGCTTCACCAAGGAGCATACAAAATAGGTTCGGGTCTACACAGACGCCGGCATCGGTCAGGAGCGACCCACGTCAGTCAGTTGCAGTTATAGAGGCGCCGACGTCGGCAGTAGGGTCGACCGGCGACGGTCACAGGCGAATAGGCAGGAACCGACGTCGGTTACCTACGTGTCCAGAAAGCTATTTTCGTGGACAGAAGCGAGTGTTTGCATGATAAGTTTGAGTTGTGGACTCAAGCTTGCGTCTCTATTATTAGCATTACTATTTTTAGAGCCCTTGTTGAAGAGGCTTAACTGTTTGTTGTAAGAGCATGCTCAAGTTTCCTATTTCTATATGTAGGAAAGATCTTCTTAGCTTAGAATTGTAGAAGAGAGAAGAACTGTAATAGTAGAACATTGTGAATGTTTGAAGGACAGTACTGAGTTGCATCAATCCAGGTTGTTGGATTTGAGTGTACTTGAGAGAGAGCTCTTGAGGAATAGAGATCTAGTGAGAGATCTTGTGTGCATCTGAGAGAGGTGTGGAAGAATGAAGTTTCTTCAATTGTATTCCTATTGTAAAGAGTTTTCAATACAAGTTTTTAGGGTGTTTTCTTGTATATCTTGTTCTGTGCTATTTATCATTTCAGTTACTTATCTATCTGATTTATTTCCGCGTTTATTGTTGTCACAATTGTAATCTATTGTTGGTTTGATCCCCCAACAAGTGGTATCAAAGCCTGGTTGTAGGTTCAATAGCTGATACCAATAAGTGGTATCAGAGCCTAGGTTACAGGTTCACTAACAGGTGGTTTAGATCTGTGTAGTGTGTTTGGATTACAGGTTGCTCACAGGAGTTTCTGCAGGGATTTCTGTTTGAGTGGGAGAAGCAATGGCAGAAGAAAGTAAGTTGAGAATGGAAAATTTTAATGGCAAGAACTACCAACATTGGAGAATGCAGATAGAGGACTATCTGTATCAGAAGGATCTTTACTTACCGTTAGGTGGGATAGCAAAGAAGCCCAAGGACATGGAGGATGAAGAATGGGAAGTTCTTGACAGAAAGGCTCTTGGGTCTATAAGATTGAGTCTGGCCTCCACTGTGATATCTAATTTGTCACAGGCAAAAACAATGGTAGAGTTGATGACTACGTTAGCAAATATGTATGAAAAACCCTCAGCTTCAAATAAGGTATATCTTATGAAGCAGTTATTTAATTTGCATATGAATGAAGGTGGATCTGTTTCTACTCATCTGAATGATTTCAATGGTATTGTGAATCAATTAAGCTCAGTAAATATAGTGTTTGAAGATGAGATAAGAGCTTTTTTAATATTATGTTCTTTGCCTGAAAGCTGGCATGGCTTAGTAATGGCAGTTTCTAATACTGCATCTGCATCAAATATTTTGAAAGTAGAGGATGTTGTTAGTGTTATCTTGAATGAGGAAATACACAGGAAAAGCACAGAAGAGACATCTGGGAACGCTTTAAATTTTGAGAGCAGGGGAAGGTAAAAAGAAAAGAGCAAGAGGAGATCAAGATCTAAGTCTAAGGGGAAAGGCAGATCTAAATCCAGAAATGGCAGGAAGCCACAATGCTGGAATTGTGAAAAGATGGGGCACATAAGCAGAGATTGTTGGTCAAAGCCCAAGGAGGACAACCAGCATGAAGGAAAGGAAGAAGCCAGGATTGCAAGTATTGCACAGGATGCTTTAATTTTCTCTCTACATAATAACATAGAATCTTGGGTATTAGATTCTGGTGCATCTTTTCATGCTACTCCTAACAGAGAATATTTCAGTGACTATATCCATGGAGATTTTGGAATAGTGTACTTAGGGGATGATGAGCCTTGTAAGATTACTGGCAAAGGTAAAGTGCAGCTGAAGATGCAGAATGGCAACACATGGGTGTTGAGAGATGTGATGCATGTTCCTAGTTTGAAGAGAAATTTGATTTCTGCAGGTAAGCTAGGTGATGAGGGTTGTACAGTAACTCTCACAGCAGATTCTTGGAAAGTGACCAAGGGTGCACTTGTTATGGCCAGAGGTAAGAGAGAAGGTACTCTCTATTTGTGTAATTGTGTTATTAACAAATCTCCTTCAGTTTTATCTACTTCAGATGTGGATGCTAAATTATGGCACTCAAGGCTTGGCCACATGAGTGAGAAGGGGATGTCAATTCTTAAGTCTAAAGGTATGCTTTCAAATTTGAAAAGTATGGATCTAGAATTTTGTGAGCATTGTGTATTTGGAAAATAGAAAAGGGTTAGTTTTCTCAAGACTGGGTCTACTAAGAAAAGGCAGAAGTTGCAGCTTGTTCACACAGACGTGTGGGGACCGGCTCAGGTAGCCTCTATTGGCGGATCACGGTACTATGTTACATTCATAGATGATGCCACAAGAAAGGTATGGATCTACTGTATTAAAAAGAAATCTGATGTTTTTGAGACTTTTAAGATTTGGAAAGCTATGGTTGAGAATGAAACAGGCAGAAGATTAAAGTGCTTGAGATCTGATAATGGCGGTGAGTTCTGCAGTCTTAAGTTTAACTGGTATTGTTACACTCACGGAATCTGAAGGCAAAGGACGGTTCCAAGGACACCTTAGCAGAATGGTATTGCTGAAAGGATGAATAGAACTATCATGGAGCGTGCAAGATGTATGAGATTGCATGCAGGGTTGCCCTTAGAGTTTTGGGCAGAAGCAGTTGACACTGCAGTGTACCTGATTAACAGAGGACCCTCTACAACTCTGGATGGTGGAATTCCAGAAGAGGCATGGATAGGTAAAAAGGTAGATCTCTCATATCTCAAAGTTTTTGGTTGTGAAGTCTTTGTGCACATAGATAAGGAAAATATAAAGAAGCTTGATCCTAAGTCTATGAGGTGCACGTTTATAGGCTATGGCTCAGATGATTTTGGTTTCAGATTTTGGAATCTAGGAACTAACAAGGTAATCAGGAGCCGTGATGTTGTTTTCAACGAAAGAGTGATGTACAGTGATCAGATGAGGAAGCTGGATCAATCTAGGTAGAGCAATAGTGAATTGGACGAAGTTATGGTCCAAAATGAGCTCGCGGGAAAAAGAAATAATCACTTGCAGGAAAACACAGAGACCGACATCGGCAGGTTAGGAACCGGCGTCGGCAGTACAGAAACCGATGTCGGTCATACAGAGACTGACGTCGGTAGACCAGGCACCGAGGTCGATCAGGCAGAACCGATGTCGGCTAGTGACAGGTCTACAGGTGGTCGAGGTTGGTCACTGTCAGAAAATTTGGGTGGGCAGATTGTTGAGAACGAGTCCAAGACACCCATCAGGAGGTCTGAAAGGGTAAGTAAGCCTCCAATTAGATATTCTCCTTCCTTATATTATTTATTGCTAACTGATGGTGGAGAACCAAAGAGTTTTGAAGAAGCAATATAGGTGGAGTCCAGGAGTAAGTGGGAGCGTGGCATGGTTGAGGAGATGGAGTCCTTAAGAGAGAACCAAACATGGGATTTGGTTGAATTGCCAGCTGTTAAGAGAACACTGAAGAACAGATGGACCTACAGGTTGAAGGAAGGTGAGGATGGACAGATGAGATATAAGGCCAGATTAGTAGTGAAAGGATTTTCACAAAAGCCAGGTATTGACTTTGGTGAGATTTTTTTTCCTGTTGTTAAGATGACTTCTATAAGGGTTGTATTGTCTTTGGTTGCTTTTGAGGATTTGCATCTCGAGCAGCTAGATGTTAAGACAGTGTTTCTTCATGGAGATTTGGATGAAGAAATATATATGGAACAGCCAGAAGGATTTGAGGTCAAGGGTAAGGAGAAGTTTGTGCGTAGGTTGAAGAAAAGCTTGTATGGCCTCAAGCAAGCTCCAAGGCAATGGTACTTAAAATTTGACAGGTTTATGACTGAGCATGGCTACAGTAGGTGTCAATCAGACCATTGTGTGTATTTCAAGAGATTTGATAATGGTAGATATATTATTCTATTGTTGTATGTAGATGACATGCTGGTTGTAGGGTCTCACATGCAAGATATCTCAGAGCTTAAGGTAAAATTAGCTCAAACGTTTGCTATGAAGGATTTGGGAGCAGCGAAGAAAATCCTTGGCATGAGCATTAAGAGAGACAGGAAAAATCACAGGTTGATATTGTCTCAAGAAGATTATGTGAACAAGGTGTTGGAGAGGTTTAATATGCAGGATGTGAAACCGGTAAGTACACCTATGGCTGGACATTTTAAGTTGAGTAAAGAACAATGTCCTAATTCACATGATGAGGTAGAGTACATGAGTAAGGTTCCATATTCTTCTGCAATAGGAAGTTTGATGTATGCAATGGTGTGTACTAGACCAAATATTGCCCAAGCAGTGGGAGTTGTACGTAAGTATATGGCCAATCCAGGTAAGGAACATTGGAAGGCAGTTCAATGGATCCTTAGATATCTGAGAGGAACCAACAGTAGACACTTGTGCTATGGAGGTTCAGATACTTCTCTACATGGTTATGTAGATTCAGATATGGCAGGGGATTTGGATGGCAGAAGGAGCACTACATGTTATGTTTTTACTGTAGGTGGAACGGCAGTTAGCTGGATATCTAAGTTGCAGAAGGTTGTTGCCTTGTCAACTACAGAAGCAGAGTATATTGCAGCCACAGAAGCTAGCAAGGAGATGATATGGATGACACGGTTCATGGAAGAGCTTGGAAGGGAGCATGGGAGTTGCAGAGTGTATAGTGACAGTCAGAGTGCAATCCATTTAGCTAAGAACTCAGCTTTTCACTCAAGAACCAAGCACATACAGCTAAGGTATCACTTCATATGGCAGGTATTGGAAGATGGTGAGTTGAAGCTGGAGAAGATCCATACAGACAAGAATCCTACTGATATGCTAACAAATCCGGTTACGAAGGAGAAGTTGAATCTTCATTCAACTTCTATTGGTCTTCATGATTGAGTTGAAGATGGAGGAGCTAGAAGATGTTGCTGTACAGGTTGGTGCAGCTGGTTTATCTCCAAGTGGGAGATTGTTAGGGTGTGGAGCTAAAAGCTTCACCAAGGAGCATACAAAATAGGTTCGAGTCTACACAGACGCCGGCGTCGGTCAGGAGCAACCGACGTCGGTCAGTTGCAGTTACAGAGGCATCGACGTCGGCATTAGGGTCAGTCGGCGACAGTCACAGGCAAACAGGCAGGAACCGACGTCGGTTACCTGCGTGTCCAGAAAGCTATTTCCGTGGACAGAAGCGAGTGTTTGCATGATAAGTTTGAGTTGTGGACTCAAGCTTGCATCTCTATTATTAGCATTACTATTTTTAGAGCCCTTGTTGAAGAGGCTTAACTGTTTGTTGTAAGAGCATGCTCAAGTTTCCTATTTCTATATGTAGGAAAGATCTTCTTAGCTTAGAATTGTAGAAGAGAGAAGAACTGTAATAGTAGAACATTGTGAATGTTTGAAGGACAATACTGAGTTGCATCAATCCAGGTTGTTGGATTTGAGTGTACTTGAGAGAGAGCTCTTGAGGAATAGAGATCTAGTGAGAGATCTTGTGTGCATCTGAGAGAGGTGTGGAAGAACGAAGTTTCTTCAATTGTATTCCTATTGTAAAGAGTTTCAATACAAGTTTTCAGGGTGTTTTCTTGTATATCTTGTTCTGTGCTATTTATCATTTCAGTTACTTATCTATCTGATTTATTTCTGCGTTTATTGCTGTCACAATTGTAATCTATTGTTGGTTTGATCCCCCAACAAAGTGGTTATAATCATTAACACAATGAAAATTTCCCAAAAGTGTAGATAGATCAAAACATAATGATCTACCCAAATATGGTTATAATCATTGGCATGGTAGTTTGCCCCAATAGGGCAGATGGAAGCATGACACAATTCATCTTTGCCCCAATAGGGAAAATTAAGAAAGGGGACTTACATACTGAATCTACACTCATAGAGTAAGAGTAAGCTAATACAAAGGATAAACATGAATTTAGGCTACCTACTAGTATGGAGATGCACATCCTAAATAACATGGATTATTATTCATTTATGGTTTAATTACTTTACATTTGGGTAGTGTTTGGGTAGGTTAAGAATTTACCAGGTGTGAACAAGAAGTATTATGGCACCATTGCTTGTTAGCTCCATTGAAATGATTTTTTATATAGCTTGGGATATTATATATCATAGTTATAGACAACTATAATAATAATGTGTATCCAAAGCATGGGATAACTTAGTTTAAATGCAAGTACAAATCACTTAGGCATAAGATATGAACAACTAAATCCTAAGTGAATATGTTACAATAAACTAAGTTTAGGAATGTATACTAGTTCAAAACTTAAGTACATAATATGGGTAATCATGACTCAAGTGTAAATAAAGTTCAAGAATCCTACAACAACCAAGAAATAAAAAAGGCAAAACCAAAACAAAACAAACAAATAAACAAAATATAACAAAAATAAATAGAAAAAACATAATAACAATAAAGAAAAAATAAACACACAACAAAACACCAATAAATGAACAAAAAAACACCAATAAAAATAAACAAACATGGCTGAAAACAAATAACCAAAAAAATAAACAAACCAAAACAAAGAAAAGTGTAATAAGAAACTATTATAAATATACAAACGCCAAAAGGCAAGTAATGGTTAATCACAATGTTAGTACAAACATAATATAAATTGTTTGTGCATGTGTAAGAGAGGTGTTACTTTTGGAGATAGGGTGACCCCTAAGCTAGATAACAATGATTCAGGTATAAAAACACAAGAACAAAAAACTAGCAATATTTCTCATAGGCTATAGGGAAAAAACACAAAAATAAGATGGTAAAGATTTCCCCTAGACCTTAGGGTATAATGACACAAATGAACACAATGGGGGGGAATAGAAGAAATGGAAGGGGTAGCTAAGTTAACTCTAGATGCACTAGGCAAGTGGATGTTGCCTAAATAGTTCTATAGACACAAGATCCAATGTGAACTTCAGGCCAAATGTAATTTTACTAGGAAAAGGGATAGAATAAAATGATGATCTAGAAACAATGATTGATTTGTAAAAGAAAATAGGAATGATCGTGCAAAATGGTGAGTGTGTATAAAGAGAGAGGGATGACATTCACAATCATGAAAGTGTCAACATAAACAAATATCACAAGCATGAGAGTTTGTTTTAGGATAAAACCACATTGAAATATAAGATACACATATCCACAAATGAGCTAAATTGGTAATTCATAATGTCTACTACATCTAAGGTTTAGAATGAGAATCAGCTCATGAAATAACAAAAGTGTAAATAACTTACAAAATAATGAGAACATTAGAAATGGTTACTCATAAAATGGTGAGAGCTTAAGAAAATCTAATGGGTCATGAGTGCATCAAATTTAAATGCATAATGCTCATAATATAAACTAGCAAAATGGTGACAACATATGGCTAAGGCCAATAAGGATGGGGAAACTAAAGGACAAGTGGGTACTTATGAAATAGATAGGAGTCCCAAGATCCTTAAAGAAATAGAGTGGTATAAAAATAAAGTAAGGAATGACCGAGCTAACCTATGATACCCCATGTATCCAAGTACTACCTACATAGTTCATGCAGACCTCAAGCTGATGTAGTTCTCTTAAAAATGGGCGGGAAAAGACCAAGGTGGTCTAGAAATGAAGTAGAATAGAGAAGATGACCCATCCTAGAAAATTTTGATAGCTTTATAGCTCACATGGAAATTGTAATCCAATTTTCATAATTTTGTGATTTTTAAGATTTTTTGAAAGTTTTCAAGTGTTTTTTTTGGAATTTTCTAGTCAGCTCAACTCGATGGAGAATTATAAGATATTAAATGGTCTAAATCATAAAATGGTGAGATCATGGCTTAAATATGCTTGTAAAATAGTGAGTGTTCAAATTAAAATTTATCACAAAATAATGAGAGCAAGTCAAAGGGGTGACTGAGCTGACCTCAACGTAAATTGGTCATTGCCTACATAGTCTCAAATGAGACCTCAAGTCACTATAGTTCCTCCTTATAGTAGAATAATCTGACTAGGTAGCATCAAGTTTGTGAATTTGGTAAATAGCATACTATAGAATAGTGATGTAGTAATGTGGATAAAAACAAGGTTGTTCTTAATTTTACCAAA
Source organism: Torreya grandis (assembly GCA_037957365.1). Lineage (NCBI taxonomy): Eukaryota > Viridiplantae > Streptophyta > Pinopsida > Cupressales > Taxaceae > Torreya > Torreya grandis. Next base: position 3,185,150 of record JARHVA010001041.1, on the reverse strand, counting down.
GGAAGTTAGAATGAGGAAGCAATGGCATGGGTCAATGATACTAATTTTACCAAAGGTGGTTATAATTAGTAACAACAATAATGAGATAGAATGTGACAATAATGAAGAATACAATTACCAAAAAATTGTGATACTACCTCAGGATAATGACTTTGTATGAAATACTAAATCAAATACTAAAATATCATCTTAATCTCCTCTATAAAGGTGCTCAAAGAACCAATGGGTCATAACCAAGGTCAAAAAGGGTGGGGATTGGGAGATTAAGATAACTTCAATCGATAGTAAAAGTATGGTATATGATATATAATATGGTACAAGGAAGGTGATATTATGGTATGATGTAAATGATCCTCATAGGTAATACCTTAGGTATTTCAATTGAAATAATGCTTGAGGTGTATTATGTTCATGGTCTCATCAAGTTCATCTCCTTCTAATGTAGCCAACATGTAAGCTCTAGATCCATAATTAGCAACAATGACATAAGGGCCTATCCAATTATGCTTGAACTTGCCTTTTTTTTTTAGCCATGGTGTTCTTATGGTTTTCTTTGAGGATAATATCACCAAGCTTAACTCTCTATGATTGAAAAGTCAATTATAATGGACATGTAGCTGATTCCAATATGGTTAAAGATTAGTTACAATAACCATGAATTTTTGATCCAGTATCTCTAGATCTTTTAGATGAGCTACCCTATAATCCTCATCATCAAGGATGTGCTTCAATGAAATACATAGAAAATGAAACTTGACCTTGATGGGAAGAATGGATTTAGTGCCATAGATAAGGGAATATGGTGTGGCTCCTATTGGAGCATAGTAATTAGTATGGTAATCCCAGAGGGTGTGGAAGATTTGTAGGTGCCAATCATGACTAGCATCATTGTTAATATTTTCAAGAATGTTGACAATGGACTTGTTAGATGTGTCTACTTGGCCATTACCTTATGGGTAGTATACAATGGAAAAGTGTTGGTTTATGTTAAATCAACATAGAATCCTTTAACATCCTTATTTTTAAATAATCCACCATTATCAGATATAGTGTCAGATGGGATGCCATAGTGGTAGATGAGATGGTTGAATATTTATTTGAATTTTTTTTACAGTCACATAAATGAGGGGTATAGCTTCAACCCACTTATTGAAATACTCAGTGGTGGTAAGGATATGTTTATGGCCATTTAAGGAGGTAGGGTTAATATTCCTAATGAGATCAAGTCCCCACATTAAAATAACCATGGTGTAGTAATTGATTTGAGTGTTGTAGCTAGGGCATGGATCGAATTTTCATTCCTCTAACATTTGTTACATATTTCCACATAAGTAGTTGCCTATGCTTCGATGGTTGGCCAATAATAATCAGTATGTAGGATTTTTTTAGCAAGGATGGCCCCATTGGTGTGGGATCCACAAAATCCTTCATGAACTTCTCTCAATGCTAATGAAACTTTTGTCAAATTTAAACAATGAATAAAATTTCTATCAAAGCTTCTAAGGTAAAGGGTTGGGCCAAGTAGGGTATATCAAAAAGCTTTGTGTGTGAAAGATTTTTTTTTCTTATGTGAAAATTTTGGTGGAAATATTTGGTCATGAAGGTAGGTATATAAGTTTGAATACCAAATAGAATTAGGACTAATAATATCATAGATCATTTCAATGATCAAAGGTTAATGAGTAGACACTAGAAGACATTCTATAAGGAACTGATAGTATTTTTCCTTGTCTATATTGTGAATAAAAGAACCAATGGTAGTCATGGCATATGTTATCCTATTATTAGCCTGAGGTATGTGTGCCAATTGAATATGGGAAATCTGTTTCTTGAAAATGTCCACCATAGCCTTGTATGGTATCATCTTATCATATTTGGTCTAGAACTAGTATATAACCTAATTGATGATTAGTTGAGAATCACCATGAAATAAGAGATGGTGAATGTTCCATTTTACTACTTGATAAAGCCTTGCAATGAGTGTTTCATATTTAGCCATGTTATTAGTAAAAAGAAAGTTGATATGAAATGATTTTTGAATTGGATCCACTTGTGGTGTAATAAATAATATCCTTGATCTTAATCCATGAGATGTGAATGACCTATCAAAATATATATTCTAGTGCTAATCCTCAAGAGGTGTTTTTATGATGGTCATGATGGACTTGTTTAGGAATGCAAAAGTGAGTGATTGATTGTTTTAAAATGGGGATTCAACAAGCTAATCTAGAATTAGTTATCCTTTTATAGCCTTTTGATTGACATACTCAATCTCAAACTCACTCAAAAGCATGATCCACTTAGCCACGCAACCATGTAAAGCTATTTTTGATACTAGATACTTGAGCAGATCTATTTTGGTAATGACTATGCTCTTGTTGTTGAGCATATAATGATGCATCTTATAGGCTGCAAAGATCATAGTTAATCAAGATTTTTTTATTGGCATATAGTTATGTTCATATTATCCTAGTGTACATCTTAGATAATACACATTACATTCTTTCCCATGTTCATCATGTTGGGCTAGCAGTGTCCTTAGGTATTGTTAGTGGTAGATAGGTACAGTAGGAATGGCCTCCCTAGCATCAGTGGTAACAAAATAGGTGGATTGGTTAAGTATTCCTTTAGGTGATCAAAGGCTTTATGATATTATTTATCCCCAATAAATGTAATACCTTTCTTCAATAAATGAGTGAAATGATGGCATTTATCATCCAAGTATGAAATGAAGCATCTAATAGACTAGATTTTGCCCTAAAAACTATAGGGCTATTTCAAAGTGGAAGGTGGCATTAACTCGATAATGGCTTGTAACTTAGCATGATCAAATTTAATGCCTTAGTGAGAGATAATAAATCCTAATAATTTTTTTAAAGTGACACTGAAGATGCACTTCTTAGGATTAATTGAACCTTTTACTCATAAAGCCTTGTAAATATCTTTTGAAGTATAGTTGGATCATCTGCACAAGTCTCAGATTTACCTAATATGTCATCAACATAGTATTTGATAATATCATGCATCATGTCATGGAATATAATGATCATATCCCTTTGGAACATCTCCCTAGCATTTTTAAGGTTGAATGACATAACTTGATAACAAAACATTCCCCAAGGAGTGGTGAAATTTATTTTATGTTGGTCTTCTAGTGCAATCTTGATCTGATTAAATCTTGAAAATAAATCCATGATGGAAAAAAATTTCATAAATGATTGTGGATTCAACTATCAAGTCAATATTTGGTAGAGGATAGTCATCCCTTAGGAAACCCTTGTTGATGTCTATAAAATTAGTGCAAATTTTGACCCCTTCTAAACTTTTACTGATAGGCACAATGTTTGAGATCCACTCTGAATAGTCGATAGGTTTAATGCATCTCACTTCCAAGATTTTTTCCAACTCTTTCTTAACTAATACAACAATACGAGGATGCATTTTACATAATTTATGATTTAAAACTTTGGCATTAGGATGTACATAAAGATGGTGTAAAACCAAGGTGGGGTCCAAACTAGGCATGCCCAAATAGGCCCAGTAAAAAATGTCAATAAACTCCCTCAAAAGGTCTATAAAAACTTCACATTCCTCTTTAGTGAGGGACATGCCTAATTTGATCCACTTTGGGTCTTTCAAATCCCAATATTGACTTCTATGGTATATTCTACTAGAAGAGTCAAGCCATCTTCTAGAATAATTGGCAAGGATGTGAATGGACCTACAATGGCAACATCCTCTAGTCAAACTGGCTCTTAAGTTCTCCCAAGAAGGATTAATATGAATCTCCTACTAGTAAAAATGGCTATGTAACAAAAACTATAGGACATTCTTAGATAATTTGATAAAAGGTATGCTGTTCCTCTATACTAAGATTAGACCCAAAATCATGTTCATTGTTGGTGGTCTCTTGAGCTTCATTTGAAAAAGGGTAAACACCCCCATCTAGTGGTACTTGAAACAAATTTTCACCAAGAGATTGGTCTTTTTCTTTCTTTTTACCCTAGTCCAAAAGTGCCTCAGAGAGGTTTTCACTTTAGGACCTCAATGTTTTATTCTTTTTATTTTTGGCTAAGGGTGTTCACCCACCCTCCAAAATAGGCTATAAGATCTAGTTTGATAGAGAACCCTTGTTTATGGTCTCCCAATGGAACATTGTCTTTGAGGCCCAAAAAATCACAAAAGGCCTCATCATTTTCAAACTCATCTAAAGGTACTATGAATTCTTATTGGTCATAGTCTATAAGTTGAGGATGATAAAGGTAAGTAGGGAATGTTAGATTAATGTCATGATGGTGTAAATGGTATATGGGTTTAATAAGTTGGTACTGGCAAGATCTTCATATATGCAATAGTTAGACTCTATTTCACTACTAACATCATCATCATTATTCATTGGCATAAGAACACAAATAAGATACATGGGGTCACCCCTAGGTAGTTTAAATATAATACCATGATTTACTTTATATTTGGTCATAGAAATGGGCTTAATAGTACCCTGTTGATTTACCTCCAAGCCTCTACCTTCATATACTTGGTTATCTATGATATTTTTAGGGATGGGATACTTTTTACTTCAATAACAATTAGCCAATTTGTCACTATATAACCAAGATTTATCATTGTTAAGTGGGTATTATTTTTGGATAGTGGTTGTTGTGAAAATAATAGGTATGGGACTATAAAGCTTTCATTTTGCCTTTCATCACCATTCCATACAACTTGCCTTAGCCTTGAGCCTTACATAGGTCTTGAGATTATGTGGAAGCTTGGCTATGTGGAATGTGTCATGGGTAAAATAATCTCTTGGACCATTATATAAAATGGTAAAATGATTAGAGTTTTTAATAGGAGGTGTATGCAAAGATGAGGCAAGGATATTAGGGTTTATGCAATTGGCCTCTATCAATTCAACAAGTATATCTTTGTCTTTTTCCTTCTTTGGTACTAGGTCTATACCAAAACAGTAATTGTAGCTTTCATATTCAACTTCTAAATGCTTGTAGTGTTCATATGGATATAAATATCCATGGATAATTACCTCCATCTTAGAGTGAGGAAACTTGATACACTGGTGCAATGTCGAAGGAATTACACCAATTTCATGTATCCATGGTCTACCCAAAATCAGATTATATGATAAATCCAAGTCTAGAATATGAAAATTTATATCATGGGTTAAAGGCCCAATGATCACTGACAAAAAAATGGTTTCTTATGATTCCCATTATTCATTGTCATTGGATTTGATAGTAATAGTCTATGGCTAAAGTTCAGTTGTATAAACTAGATGTTTGATTAGCTTTAAAATACACAATATTAAGGCTTGATTACATATCAATGTATAATGGGTTGTTATGGAGAGGACCAAGGGATGACATATCAATTTGGTTGAAGATAAACTATTATCCTAGGGATATGTGTCTAACCAAATATTGAAATCTATCTTATGTTGTCAGGATTGCGAACACCGGAAGCATACAATTGATTACCAAACTTCAAGCAACTTAATATGCAGAAATAACCAGAATCAACAAGTAACTAGAATTCAGAATAACACAGCATATGAGAGACAATACACAACTTGTATTAACACTTTATACAGAAAAGAATACAATAAAGAAGATGCCACTTCTTCTCCACCACCTTACAGAGGTTTCCCACACCTCAAGTGAACAATACTTCTTCTCCCCAAAGCTCTCCCTCTCACAGGTCCCAACACCCAACTCAAATACAGAGTTGGTGTTCACCTCCCATGCTCCACGCACAACACAAGTGCTCCACGCACTCCACAAGCACTCCACGTGCTCCACAAGTACTCAAAGTACTTCAAGTAGATCTCCCATGAATCTGCAACAACCTGTAATTCAACAGACCATACTTATGGAAGGAACTTCCTTGCCTTCCTCTTGCTCTATCCGAGTACACACCTGTACTCCAAGTAGATCCTGCCTGATACTGCTCCCTGTTGTGTTGCTGTCTGTATGACCTTACACACCTGCAAATCAAACAACGGTTCTACTCACCTGTGAACCTCGACCTTGCACACACATACACCTGCAGATCAATGATCTTACTTACCATGTAGATCTCCTATATAGGCCATGCAACTATGACCAATATCCTACACGCCTGAAGAACCCAGCTGGCTCTCCAATCCAGCACCAACACACTTGGTACTGAGGCACTAGGAGGAACGCACCATTGCTCTACCTCACACACAGAAGGAGCTTATAATTATGCTCTCTTACTCCCTAGCACACTTTTCCAATACAACCATGAGTTTATTATATAGATCTCATCCAAACAATAATTAGACATCTAATTACAATAATTAGATCCGCAGCTCTCAGTCTAAAATTAGATCTCTTCATGCAAACACTTGGTTCGTTAGCTAACTGCCCATAAATAGCTCGCAGTCGAACCACACAGGTGACCGACGTCAGTCCCTGTCTGCCTGGAGGTGACCGACGTCGGCCGATATATGACCGACGTCAGTTGCTTCCCTTTGCTATCCTGCCGACGTCAGCTGATCAGACCGACCCCAACTTCTCTGCAACTCAGCAACCTTCAGCAACCTCCTCTCCTGTTTGCATCAGTGAAGCTTTTAGCTCCACAATCCTAACAATCTCCCACTTGGAGATAAATAGCTACACTGTACCTATACCTGTACTCTGTCTAATCTATTTCCTAGTTTGTATCCCTCTTCAAGCTCCCACCTGAAGACAACCCACCACACAACCTGTGATGTACCTCCTGTCATCCGAGTACCCTGCCACATCCGAACCTACAAATCCATGTAGTGAAGTCCTGACCCTGCATAGCAACACCTGCTACCGGTCCCTCTCAGAAAACCTGAGAACCCACTTCTCCGAATTGGCTCCTAACTCTAACAGCTCCCACTGCATGGGAATACTCAGGTCTATACCAAACCTCATGTGATTTCAGACACTGTACCTGTCCAGCCCTTAGTGTGCTCCGGTTCTGCATCCCAAACCTCGCCAACACCTGATTCACATCAGCTTCCACTCGAGACAAAATCAACCTGTGATCTCCATGCCTCCCATGTCAAAGAGTTTCGCTGCTCAAAACTCCCCCCTGACATGCCACTGAACTAATCTTACCCTTAGCTCAGAAAACCCTATATGTACTAACCTGCTATAGCAAAACATACCGTCCACATACAGTAACAGAATGATGTCATGACCATCATCCTCCTGGTAAGTCAAACCACAGTAGTTACCCTGACATCGACTGAAGCCATGCTTCGTCCTCCACCTGTCAAAACCTGTACCACTGTCCTGCAACTTCCTCAAGACCATATACCTAGTCTTCCGTCTCACGTATCCGTTCTCTCTATTCTTCTACTAAGGCATCCATTCGTCTCTGTGCTTTCATCCAGCTGGCAAACCTACCAAAACTCCTGTTTGGTTCTGCATCATAATCCTGCCTAGCTCACACCTGTTTCCTAGATCCTTCCTGCTATACAATCAGCAACAAGTATGAAGAAGAGGAACATGAATTTGAGGGCCTACTTACACCTTCGGTCCTCCATATGGGTGTTTGAGACTCCTTGACAGCGTGCTGTCCACCCAAAATTTGTTAAAGTGACTGACCTCGGTCACTCCACAGTCTGCATCCGACCGACGTCGGTTCCATGCGTCTGTACCTGACTACCAACCTGCCAGCACTGGTGTCCCTGATGCCGACGTCGGTCCCACCTGACCGACATTGGTCTTACATACTGCCGACGTCGGTCTCATGACCGACGTCGGTCTTACTCTGCCCGACATCACCGACTTCGGTCTGCACTTGACCGACATCGGCACCTGTCTGTTCGACACCGGTTCCTCTTGACTGATGCCGGTGTCTGTGTTCGCCTGTGAGTGATGACTTTTTACCCGCGAGCTTCTTTGAATCAAAACCCATGTCCAAACTGCTCTGCTCAGAAGTATCCAGCCTCATCCACTGAACTCTGTCCGCCATCTCCTCCAAGAACACCAAGGCTTTCCAGTTCTTAAGCCTATCAAATATATCTGTCTTCCACTTAAGAACATGCATCTCCTTCTTGCTCATGTGACCAAGCCTACGAAGCCACGTCTCCGCAACAGAAGAAGAATCAGTAATATAAACAAGTAGATAAAGTATACCTATTTTCTTACCACCAGCTAATTCAAGTGCTATCGCTGTGAGAGTTCTTGTGCATCTCTCATCACCCAATCTTTCTGAAGAAATTAGCCATATCTCCAAACTTGGGACCTGCATGACCTTCATCAACACCTGTGTGTTGGCCGCCTGCAATTTCAGCTTCACTTCCCCTTTGCCAATTCTTTGGCAAGGCTTACCAGCTCCTCTACCTGGGGCTGCATGGAAAGAGGCAACTGAATCTTTTATCCAAGATTCAACTTTATCCAAGAAACCTACAAACACATCCTGTGTAACAACTCCTGCTACATCTGTATCTTCAGTTTCTTCATGCTGATCTGTTACCAACCAACAATGTTCTTTTACCTACTCTTTCTTTCCATCGGACCGTGAGTAACCGTCTGTGCTTTTCAACTCCTCCATTCTTAGCTTACTTTGATCTACCGTTGCTCTACTCCCACTCGATCAGAAACCCCTGAGAGTGCCCTGTAATCAAAACACAACCTGCTTCCTGCAACCTTAGCTCTGATACCACTTGTCAGGATTGCGAACACCGGAAGCATACAATTGATTACCAAACTTCAAGCAACTTAATATGCGGAAATAACCAGAATCAACAAGTAACTAGAATTCAGAATAACACAGCATATGAGAGACAATACACAACTTGTATTAACACTTTATACAGAAAAGAATACAATAAAGAAGATGCCACTTCTTCTCCACCACCTTACAGAGGTTTCCCACACCTCAAGTGAACAGTACTTCTTCTCCCCAAAGCTCTCCCTCTCACAGGTCCCAACACCCAACTCAAATACAGAGTTGGTGTTCACCTCCCATGCTCCACGCACAACACAAGTGCTCCACGCACTCCACAAGCACTCCACGTGCTCCACAAGTACTCAAAGTACTTCAAGTAGATCTCCCATGAATCTGCAACAACCTGCAATTCAACAGACCATACTTATGGAAGGAACTTCCTTGCCTTCCTCTTGCTCTATCCGAGTACACACCTGTACTCCAAGTAGATCCTGCCTGATACTGCTCCCTGTTGTGTTGCTGTTTGTATGACCTTGCACACCTGCAAATCAAACAACAGTTCTACTCACCTGTGAACCTTGACCTTGCACACACATACACCTGCAGATCAACGATCTTACTTACCATGTAGATCTCCTATATAGGCCATGCAACTGTGACCAAGATCCTACACGCCTGAAGAACCCAGCTGGCTCTCCAATCTAGCACCAACACACCTGGTACTGAGGCACTAGGAGGAACGCACCATTGCTCTACCTCACACACAGAAGGAGCTTATAATTATGCTCTCTTACTCCCTAGCACACTTTTCCAATACAACCATGAGTCTATTATATAGATCTCATCCAAACAATAATTAGACATCTAATTACAATAATTAAATCCACAGCTCTCAGTCTAAAATTAGATCTCTTCATGCAAACACTTGGTTCGTTAGCTAATTGCCCATAAATAGCTCGCAGTCGAACCACACAGGCGACCGACGTTGGTCCCTGTCTGCCTGGAGGTGACCGACATCGGCTGATATATGACCGACATCGATTGCTTCCCTTTGCTATCCTGCCGACGTCGGCTGATCAGACCGACCCCAACTTCTCTGCAACTCAGCAACCTTCAGCAACCTCCTCTCCTGTTTGCATCAGTGAAGCTTTTAGCTCCACAATCCTAACATATGTGATGCCATTTGGCACTTGGAATTGGCCTAGGAGTTTTATAAGGATATTTTTGTGGATGTTAGATGTATGCAACAAATCCAAAGTGGAGATTTGTGTGGGTTTATTTTGGATTTGTTCCACAATATCATATGTCTTTTCCTTAACAATGGTAATTGGCTTACTCCTAGCCATTATAGTGGGTTAGATTGTCTCATTGGTAAGGGGTTATTGGCTTGAGATGGTGATTTTAGAATGTCAAGTTATGATTGTGAAATCTGAATTGAGTACAAAACTATCATAACTATAAAATGATGGAGATGGTCTAGAGAGGGTAATTCCATAGGGAAATGAAGAGTTGCTAAAATAGGGCCCTAAAATGGTAATCCTTGGTTGTTGTTGCACTTAGATGTAGTCATAGGTCAAGGAAGGATTACCAACATTGGTAGGTTGATTCGCATTGTTAGACAACGGTCCTGGTCTATTGGAATTTGGTCTAGGATTGATGGTAATGGTAAATTACCATGACCACCTAAAATAAAACCTACAACTTTATTATAGTCATGTGCAAATACGTGATAAGTTTGTTGGTTATTGTGGTCATTTTAGCCTTAGTTCCTTATATTTTGTGGTTGATGTTATTGTCACTTCTACTGATACTATTTTTGATGTTGTTGTGACTATTTCTAAGGTCTTCATTATTGCTATTGTTTATTGGTATTATTATGTTTTGGAAAAATAGTTTGATAGATACCTAGATTTTGATGGAAGTATATGCTCTATTATCCAACTAGATCTCTCCATTTTCCAACATATTTTAAATAAAGTGATTCAATTGCTCACAACATTGTATAAAATGTCTATAAAAATTATGGTATTCATAGAACTCATACTCTTTGTACCAATTTGGACAAGGTATCCCCTTAGGAAAGTGTTATGGAATTAGCCAAATAATCATATTGGATATGGATAATTTTCAAAAAACTACCTTGATAAGCTCACTCAGGTCATTGAAAACTCTAAGAGTAGATATTATTATTGGAGGAGGGGTTTAAAAAGGTGGTGGTTATAGCATTTGATGAGATTGCCTAAGTTGAGTTATATAATGTGCTTGCTAGATAGGTTGTAATTATGTAATAAGTTAGATTTGTGACATAGGTCGAGCAGATAGTGTTTGTACTATTTGAATATGATGTGATTCAGTTACTCTATTACTAAAACCATTCTTTTTATGGTTTTATGGCTTAGGTTTTTCATTGTTATTATCTTGAATGGGTGTATATGCTTGTGCTTAGACTAGGATAGGGTTCTGACTTGGGCCTATGTTTTGGTTTTATATTTGATTCTAGTTTGAAAAAGATAACTTGATAATCCCTTTGTTGATAAGGGCCTTTTCAATCTATATGCCTTTTTCAATGATCTCATTGAATGTGTGAGCAAACTAAAACTCCAAGTGATAAGATATTTCACTATGTATATTTTTTTGTAAACATATCTACAAATTATTTATCTGGTGATTAATGGGTGAAGTGACTATCAAGCACTCTCCATCTTTTGTGAGTAGCTTGCAATGCTATCTCCAACTTTCTACTTGGCCTGACACAAATCTATTATTGAAATATCATACTTGAGATTGTAGGAGAAATGTTGTACAAACTTATCTAAAAGATCATAAAATTTAGCTACTAAATTCTTTGGCAACTTAAGAAACCACTCTAAATCCTATACAACTAGACTTCAAGGGAAAATAAGAAGCATTTAGATGTCATTATAAGCCACTAGTTGGAAAGCAGCAAAAATGTCTTTTAGATGATTTCTAGCATCTCCTTTACCCTTATACTTGTCAAATTTTGGTGGTTCACAAATTGGAGGAAATGATATGTGGAGATACTCCATATTAAATAGGTATGAACACACGTCATCTAATTTGAACTTATTGGTTTGCCTTCCCATTTGAATGATTGTCATTACATATTTCATCTATTACAGTTCTTGGGCTAAGAAACTTAATGGCATAGTTAGTTATGGTTATGGTTGGGTGATCAAAGGTGGATTACCTTGATCAAGGTACAATAGAAGAATGGAGTATTGTGGAATGTTGGTTTGATAGACCAATCAACCAAGAATATGCATCCACACATTAAGATTAGGTTGTTGATACTACATGCATTATTGGTAAATATTATGGTTTGGATTTAGAATGTCACCTTGGGTCTAAGGTAATTGAGGTTGTAATGGGAGTATGTGGCTTTTTGGAATGTATTTTTCCTACTAATTTTTAGTGGGAACTTGTTGTTGACTAGTCAAACCCAGCTATAGGAATAGTAATTATTAACTAAGACCCTATCTTTGAATATGTGGCACATGTTAGGTAAAAGGCAAGGGTTTCTTAATGGGTATTTGCCATACATTGGCACCTCTTTGTTGAAAAAACATCTATTGTGAACTAGATGCTTGTTGAGTGTTTGGTATTTATCATTGACCAATAGGAATGTATTATTGATTAGATAATGTTTGTGATGTTGAGATACATTTGTTGATAATTGTTGAAGTGGAACATTTGTTTCCATATATTGAGGTGGCATAATGATCTACCTTTGTTAAGGTGGTACATTAGTCTATGATTGTGGCTATGTAATATTGACCATCACCTATTGAGGTGAGATAACATTCATTAGTTTTTGAGATAAAACATTTTTTGGAAATTGATTACTTATCCCCTATTGTTACATGCTTGAATAAGTAGTTGGTTGAGGAGTGAGAGTAATCTATTATGGTTGGGAACTAGGATTTATTGACCCTTGTTATTTCAAACCACTCATGGTATTTGAAAGAGGATTTTTTTGGGATTATTTGGTGGTGCATTTAACCCACCTTGTCTTAAACTGGAAGATACTTACTTGTTATCAACTATATTTGGCACATGGTCCTAATTAGAAGTCACACTCAATTATTTAATGAATGGAACATTAAAAATGTCACCTATTGAAGCAATTTGGGAAATGGATCCACATACGAATGAGCATGGCCTAATGAATCAATTGGAAATCCTATTAAAGGATTTATCTCTATAAGTGGGGTATTTGATATGGACATAATATTAAAATTTGTCACTAAATTAAGATAAGTTTGATATGCTTGTTGCATTTGCACAAATTTATCCACTATGGGGCCCTTTACCTTTGCTAGCATATTAAGATCTTAGTTTATCATTGGCATAAGTGCTTGAGGGTAACTAATATAGGCATTTTTGATGGTTCTAGTATAAGATATGTTTTAAGGCACTCTAACTAGACTAGTTAGGTTTTCATGTGGAAAGTCTTTTAAAAACTTAGTCCTTAACTCTATGGATCTAACCAAAAATTCATCTTTGTTTTAAATAAAGTGGATATCAAACAAGTATGAGTCATAGGTTGATGGCATGGTAACGTAGTAAGGCTATTGTTAGACTTGTTTGATAATAGATGGCACACTAGCAAGGTATTGAGCTATCTATTCTTGTTCTTGACCTGAATAAGGAGGTGTATTAACCATGTAGTGTGCTAATGGATCTTGTCCTTGTTCCACATATTTAATAGTGTAATGGGGATATGGATCCATATCACAAACTACATCATCACCATATGGGTCTTGAACAAAGGCATCATTTGTGACTACATTTTCATAATCTATATTATACATGGTCCCACTACATGTTTAGTGATGCATATTGGAACCCATGAATAATGTCTCATGAAGAAAAGGTGTAGAGTTTTCAAAAACTCTTAAAACATAGTGTAAAAGGATTAGTCAATGTTTGGCATGTCTTGAAACTTGGTCTAGATGAAAAACTTGGTCTACTATTGTAAATGGTTTAAACTTGGCCTATAATGGAGATCTTTTCCAAAATAATCATTGGTAAGCTTGGTCTCAAATATATCTAAGGTCTAAGGTATTATACACATTTGGTCAAATGAAAGGCAAATTTGAATCTTGGTTTTGGCAAAGTGTTTCAAACAAATGTAATCTAAGTCTAAAATGAAAATGGTACTAGGTCTTTGGAAACAAGGCACAAAACTATACTCAAAAGGCATGAATCGAATCTAAAAACTGAGGCAGATGCTATATTTTTTGTAAGAAGGCACAAAGCTAAATTTTAAAACATACTATGTCAAAGTAAAAACTCATAATTAATCTAACTCTAAGGCAAATAATTCAAAACACTTTGACTCAATCTTGGCACATGGATTTTAAAACAAACTTGACCCTTGTATAAAAATATTCAATCTAGGCATAAGCTTAAAACTAATATGGAAAGTCAATGTAAATTAATCAAAATAAGAGTGATGAGTAAATTATTCAAGCTCAAGTGATAATCAAGGCCCTAAGTAAACTAGTCATGCTTAAGGTTGTACTTGAAAAGAGAGTTTTAACCTTAGTTCAAGGAAACAAATCGACTTGAGGCACATGATAATAGACCACTTCCTAAATTTATGCAAAATGGTATTTAAATCAAGCAAGGTAAAATGGTATTTAAATCAAGCAAGGAATTGATCCAAGTTACATAATTCAAAGGTAAGAAGTAAACACCCAAGCCAAAATTAAGCAAGACATATGTGTGGACCGATCAATTTTGAATCTAAACTTCACAAGACTGATTCTCAACTTGGTTTAAAAGATTATGAATTTGTCAAATGGATAACATCTTAGACCTAAATGGATGGAATAATGAAACCAAATTTTAACTGAAGGTATACATGGTTTTGAATTCAATTTGAAACAATGCAACATTTTTTGAATAATATGAGTAGCATAACAATGCTACTTCAACCAAATGGTATGAAAATGATTTTGGATTCAAAAATCCAAGGAAAATACTTGAGTTGAAATGGGAAACATAATGATGCCCCATTTAAACAAGTGACACACACCCAAATTTTTTGGGGTCAATGCTCTGAGGAAAAAGTGTGACACCAAATAGATAGAATAACTCCTCTAAGGTAAAAGTGTGATAAAAACATGTGATGATTATAACTCATTTTGAATAAACAAATAATTTCTAGTCTCAAAACATGCATGTAAATCAAATAAAATAGAAATAGCCCAAATGGCTCATCCTATCCCTATAACTAACATTGGTTTGTGTAACTTCAACCAAAGTTTCCAATGATATAGAAATGCTTGTGAGGAATTAAGTATTGATACAAAACTTAAAGTACATGTGTAGGTAGATTTTTTATGCCCCCATATATCTCTGAAGCATTGGTACATGGCATAAACTTAGAGTGAGGAACATTCAACATTTAGCATGAAATTTTGTTGTTAGTGGGGTTGACTAAAAATATATAAGTTTTGAATGTACTAGATGGTCCCAAGCATGGCTAATACAAGGGCACAATCACATCAATTGAATCCTAACTAGCTAGCTTTTTATGTAATGGTCTATTACTTTGCATAAAAAATTCATCCATGTAATTCTTAATGAATTTTGATGTTTAGTTGCCACATGGACCAAGTACATATTAGGATGTTAGGCTAACTGCTCACCACTATTCCATCCAATTATTTTCCTAATTTGTATAAGCCATCATGGATTGGGGTTGGTATGATGCTAGGAGATGAATCCTTAGGTCAACACACCCTTAAAGAACTCGTGGGGAGGCAATGAACTGCTACACACAAGATAAATGCATAAAAATAAGTAAATGAAAATGAAAAGACTTTAGAGGTCACTTTTTATTCACCCAAGTCACTTAGATCTTGGGGAGGGCATACACAACATTCTTTCTGACATAACTTTATAAATAGTGGAAATAAACTAAGCACTTTTGGTCACCTGAGTTCCCTAAAGGGGACAAGGGGAGAGAATACATGCTAAAGTTTATGTTTGACAAAATCAAAGAATTTAATATGAGTAAATGAAGCTATCTAAGGAACAAATAAGAAGTAAGAAAGCCCTTAGGAGTTCTAACTAAAAATTTAGGTTTTTTTTACTTACACCAAATTGAAATGTGTTTGAAATTTTTGGTCTCTTGGCCACCTTTGTACTTGTAAATTTTTTTAAAATGCTAAAATAAAAAATTTTAAATGAATTTTAAGTGCCTTAACCAAATACGAATGAGTTTTAACCTTTGCAAAATTTGACTTTGCAAAATGAAAAATTGATTAAAAAGCATACAAACTTCTTCTTTCTTGGCTTAATTCCTTGAAAACAAGTTAGTGGATTAATTTATGTTTAATCCAAAGTGATATCCTTTCAATTTATCTCTATAAAATCACAATATTTAACTCTCAATATTCTTTAAAAAATATAGATAAATCATCGATGATTACTGTAGGGATCATTACCAATTTTTATGATCGATGTCAATTCATCTATGATCATTTTTTATTCTTATTATCACACTATAAACACATGTGTTTTGAAAAAATAATTTGTAAATAATGTTTAAAACTCAAAATTTTTACTATTGTACAAGAAAAAAGTTAAGATAGGCAGTAAACAAATTGTTAGGCACCAACAAAAGCAAGAAAGAATTATTTTTTTACTACACTTCTAGTTCAGTTGTGTTTTGACACAAAAATTATTTTTGATTCCTTTGATTGAGGTCAATTTCAATGATTTAACATGATTTTTTACAAGCATTGTTGATCCCTATGACTCAATTGAGAGTTCAACTTTCCTCATTTTTTAGTAATTAGATCAAAATTGGCATAAAAATAGTTAGAAAAACACCCTAAAAAATGGCCAAAAGAACTTTGTGGGGTGCGTGTCGCATTGAGCATGCCATTATGTGATCAGTAGGAATTCAAGTGGTGAGTTAGTATTGTCACACTAATAAAGCTAACACCTCAAGGCTAAACACTTAAGGAGAAGGAGATTAGTACAAGTAACTATCAATAGAAGACAAAACAAACCATATTTACCTTCTTTGAGAGTAAGAGTTGTATATTGGCCATACAATAATGTGCTCGATCATGTGTTCAAAGAGTCTTTGGTAAAGGTGCTCTTTGCATCATATTTCCTTATCCCCTTGGCAATGTTGGGCTTGGCTTTGGATTTGATACTTCTCTCTCTCAACAAATGGGCATTATAACACTACAAAAAAGACTCCTTGAAGGTGTTTTTGCATGATAACATTACACAAAATATCTTGTTGAATAATGGATGAAGATTTGTATTTATAGCCTTGCAAACTAACTCTAACCCAAGTGCAGTTAGGTTAATTTAACCATGGTTAAGTTTAGATTAACCCTAGTTGAGTTAAGGACAGTAAAAGTAATTAATATTTGGAAAAGAGATCCCATTTGTTAAGCATAGCTCTCCATTTTTGAAATTAAGGCTTTAGGGGACATATTTTCAATTCCTTAACTTTGAGGATGATGGCATCATCATGACCTCATTTTTATTGAAATTTATTTTTTATAAAATTCATTTTCACTAATTACATGTGGAAATTTCACTTAAAAATCTAATTTTATTTGCTTAGATAATTCATTTTGTTTAACATTTTTGCACTTTAGGAATTGTTTAAGTGCCTCACTTAATGGGTCCAAAGGCCAAATTGCCAATTTACTAGGTTACAAATTGACTAGAGATGAATTCAGGAGAGGGTACTATTGCATACATGATAATAACCTTAATATGGATACCTCAACATGGTTCTGAGCACTAATGGCTGATGTGCAAACAAAATTGGGACATTTAGTGATTCTTAGGCTTAATTTACACTATTTTATAGAAATCAATTTAAAGTTTGATTGGAACACATTTTTGGACAAAATGGGGTGTCTACACGAGATAAATTTGATAAAGTGGAGAAAAGGAGAAAACACATAGGAAAAAATCACCCCACCAAAAGAGAGAAAATAAGAAGAGAGATATAGAAGGCTTCTTTAAAGAAGATGCTAAAGCATTCTACACTCCAAATACAACTCACAAGATGACCAATGTTGAAAATGGGATCATCTACCTGAAGACTATAGAATATCCTTCTGCATCAAAAAATGTTTCTTCCCTTTGGCAAATGAATACCTTGATGTGTGTACTAAAATTCTACTCATTCCACACTGGAATATTAAGGCAACAATATGGAGATCTCTAAATATGGTCTAAATATAATATGTAGCATAGGTATGGCAAAATCATGTGTAATAACTAAATGTAATGCCACTAAAGTGAAATTATTATAAGGACATGGAAAATTCACTAAAATAATGTCTATATGAAGTGTAGAGCATGGATCAACAACTATTGAAACTGAAGAAGAGATTATAAATGAAGCATGCAAATCTATAGAATGAATATCCACATGAAGTATTGAGTTATCCATGCTCTCAATAAGTGTACTCTCAAAAAAAATAGTAGAGTCCTATGAAGTAAGAGTAGAGAGTACAATAGTCTCTAAAGAGACAATAAGAAGAGAAGGTTGAGTGATATAAATCTCAGTAGGATTTATAAAAAGAGACTAAAGAGTGTTCCAAATAGTGAAAGGATACTCTATGTTCTCCACATGATGGTTTATATCCCATGAAACATGCATCAATAAGTGACCATAGACATAGTTACAAGAGTTGGCACAGTCATTGTATTGACAATGGTTAGTGGAAAAAAGAATTTATTCATATAAAAATGGAATAAGGTTATGTGTCATGAGCAAGAGTTCCATGTACATATGTGATGAATAATAATTATTCTTTCCAAAAAGAACCATCAATGTAGAATCAACTCTCCTCATCCAATGTTATCTCTCAAGTGAAATTAACATAACTGAGAGAAGAAACCAAATAAGTGCTATGAGAAAAATGCTTCATGAGTGACAATGCATGCTTAGTAAATGAACACTAGGATCAATTGATAAAATATCTAAGAATGTAAGATAAATCATTACAATGGTCATGAAAGTGGCACATGTAATACAAAGAAACTATGTACACACAAGAGAGGATGTAGGGCCCAAAACAACCCCCATAAGACAATCAACAATGAATTTATAGTTACATAACACACTTAATGTTAGATATCAGACTAGGTCAAGAATACATCCACCAACAATCAATTCTTGTGATTTCAAACTGAGCAACATGTGATAAAAGTGAAACAAACCAAGGAGGATGTCAAGATTTGTCGATAATGTGTCTGAAAGAAGAGAGAATCAAGACATGGAACAAGAAATAAGAAGAAGAAAAATGTTTTACTTATGAGGGGGTTTAGCCACCTACGAAATCAGGCCTCAATTTCCTTCTTCATTAGGCAAAAATATGATGGATGCCAAAATAATTTTTAAATGTCCTTTACATTAATATCTCTCTATTACAATATTGATTTTATATAAAAATAATAAAAAAACACATAATGTTTTTATAAAAAAATAATTTAAAAATTTCCCACTAGATATTGTCCCCTTTTAAAATATATTGTTTTTATATTAAAAACAATAAAAAATATCTACTATTTTTTTGGTGAATAATACCACAATTATTAAAAATGTGATAATATTTTAAATTCTTAATGAAATTTAAATTTTTTAAATGAACTGTAAATCTGAAAATAAGGCACACAAAATTTAGAAATAATTTTAAGTGATTATTTATAGTTTGAGATTAGTTTGAAAAATAACATGTATTTTTATCAAAAAATGGAATTGCAAAAAAGTGACAAGAAACCTTTATTAGAGGCTTGGGGAGAGAAAACCAGCTAAGTGGTGGATGGAGAAGCTATCAAAAAAATTTCTTGGCCCAAGATGAAGTTTAACAAATTAGAATTCAAACTTAAAAAATTAAAATTGATTGACCAGTTTATCAGCACATGCAAATGATAATGTTAAGCGATAGTTAGAGGAGAAAAACTACAGATGAACACACATATCTACAAGTTTTTATCATAATTTTCAATAATACAAAATAATAATCATCTCAATATTTCAATTATTAACAACATAAAAATTGATGTTCATTACCAACACCCAGAGCTCTAATACCATGAAATTTTTGACCATTAATGAGGACATCCAAGACTGAAGATTGGTTGATCAAACACAAACTCTATTGAAGATTGAAATCAAGATGAGAGTAGAAATTGAGCACTATGTTTTTAGAAATAGTCTTGCATTACATTAAATTATGACTACATGCATAGGTATATACATAGGTCGAAGATAGGTGTAACCCAATCATACCATGCATTTAGGACTAACTTCCCCAAAATAGGTGGAAGAAAGACATCAAGCCAACATCCTCATAAATGTGGGATAAACTTCCCAAATGTACAAAAAAATTATAAAACTAAAAAAATTAAATAAAAATGTAAGAAAACCCTACACACCAATAATGATCGTGCAACTATTTTTATGCCATGCTAAAATGACTGCCACCAAGTAGAAAAAATGATCATGCCATTCACTTGATTTAAGGGAGTCAACCAAAAAACATCAAACCATGTAGATATCCATATGGCTAGAAGAGTTAAATTAAAAATATGGTACATGAGATGTTAGAGGTGGGTATTATTAGATATAGCCAATGTGAATACTCATCCCTAGTGGTTATGGTACATAAGTAATATGACACTTGGAGGATGTTCCCAAACTTTAGAGAACTCAAAAAGTACACCATCAAAGATAAATTACCTATTCCATTAATTAATGATTTTGTAGATGAATTACATGTTTATTTTAAAAAAGTAGATCTTCATTCTAGGTACCATCAAATTCAAATTAAAGATGAGGATATCCCTCAAACAACTTTCATAACTCCTGAAGGCCATTACGAGTTTATGGTCATGCCTTTTGGTCTAAAAAATGTATAAATTACATTTCATAGTTTTATTAACTCTATTTTTAGTCCTTTTTAAAGAAATTTGTGTTGGTGTTTTTTGATGACATCATATTATATATTAAAATTTGGGAAGAACATATACAACATGTGAAATAGGTACTGTTAGCTCTAGAACAACATAAAATTTATGCAAAAATTCAAAATGTTACTTTGGAGGTCAATAAGTGGAGCAATTGGGTCATATTATTTCACACAAAAGATTCAAATTGGATCCTCAAAAGATGAACATTATAATGGAATGGAAAGTACCAAAAACCTTCAATAATTTCATACGCATTTTGAGACTAACAAATTACTATCACAAATTTGTGAAAAATTATGGTAGCATAACAACACCACTATAAAAATTGTTGAAAAAAGACTCTTTCCATTGGAAAAAATGCTACCAAGGCCTTTGAGAAGATGAAAGAGGCTATGAGCACCACTCTAGTTTTGGCTATCCATAATCTTTCCAAATATTTTATTGTTAAATGTGATGAATTAGTTTATGGCATAGGGAGAACACTCATTTAGCAAGGAAGACCTATTAAATTTGAGAGTCATAAAATCAAGGATAAAAATAGACTAAATCCAATCTATGAGAAAGATATGTTGTTTATTCTTCATGCAATAAAATAATGGAGACCTTATTTGATGGCTAGATACTTTAAGGTAAAGACTAAACATGATATTCTAAAATAGTTTCAGAATAGAAATTGTCATTAGAATAAAAACAAAAATGGGTGAATAAAATATTGGGATATGAATTTGAAATTATCTATAAGAAAGTAAAAGATCATGTTTTAGCAAATGTTGTATTTAGGAGGATGCATCTGTTAAGGCATTATTTTTTGCAATGACCATTTGGCAAGTAAATTATTGGAAGAGGTAAGATCTGAATAGAATAATGGTAAAGATACACAAGTTCTTATTTAAAATATGCAACATGATTCTAGTTCTTATACAAAATTTGGGTGGAAATTAAATCTATTATGGTATAAATATTGCTTATACCTATGTAATAAATATATCCTCAAGCACAAGATCTTTAAGGAGCTTCATGCATCTCTAATAAGGGGCCACTTAGGATTTTTGAAAACCTATCATACAATAAAATATGATTTATTTTTGGAAGGATTTAATGGGGATATACATAAATTTGTGGTGGAATTCATGGTGTGTTAATAACACAAGGGTGAAATAATTAAGACACCAGATCTTTTATAGCCTTTATCTATTACTAGCTAGAGGTGGGAGGAGGTTTCCATGGATTTTACTAAAAGGTTTCCAAGTTATGAAGTTAAAAATATCAAATATTAATTGTGGATAGTCTCATAAAATACACTTATTTTTTCTCCTTGTCACAACCATTTATAGTTAGTATGGTAGTTGTTGCTTTTCTAGATATAGTTCAAACATTGTATGGTACTCCCAAGATCATTTTAAGTGATCATGATCTCATCTTTACCAATAAATTTTGGAATAGTTTATCATCATGTTTGGGTACTAATTTGGATCATATCTCATCATATAATCCTCACTCTTATGGGAAAATAAAGGTGGTCAAAAAATTCTTGGAAGGGTATCTTCATTATTTTGTATTAGATAAACAAGAATGGTGAGTTCATTAGATGCCACTATTAGAATGGTGGTATAACAATTCCTTCCATACCTCTTCCAAAATGTCTCCATTTATGTCACTTTATGGTTACCATCCCTCACATCACTTCATATTTGTAGGTGAAACCCAAGGTTTTAGTTGTTGAAGAACACACTCAACATCAACATGTGGTGCTAGCTAGTATGGGAGAGAATTTAACACTTACACATAATAGAATGAAATAGAAAGTAGATAAAAATCATAATGAGAGTAATTTTGACATGGGTGAGTGGGTACTTATGTGTTTTTAACCATATAATAATATTTATTTGAATCAGTATAAAAATGATAACTTTCTCCTAAGTACTATGACCCTTATTAGATCCTACATAAAATTGTTGGTGTTGCATATAAGCTGGAGATAGATCAGTCCAATAAAACACATATTTTATTTCACATACCTTTCCTAAATAAGGTAATATGACATAAATTTTTAACATATAATGAGTTATCATAATTAGATGAAAAAGGTTGAGTCTTCTATAACCTGAGGAAATTCTTTATGCATGCACTAAAATGTTGATAACTAGAGAGATTAAGGAGTATTCAATCAAATAGAAGAATATGAAATATTAAGATGAAATGTATGAGGATGTATATTTTATATAACAAACACCTTATTTTTTCAATGTTGTTTTTAATGGGAGGGCATGTGTCATCATTAATCAATAGTGTGTCTAGATATATGTGTTACCGATTTACAACCTACATAACCTTTCATATTATCTTGTCACATTTATTTATGTTATTATATTATTATTAGGTATGGAATATGGAATAACCATGGAATAATTATAGTATATATTTGAGGTTATGGTTACCATTTTTTTATATTATTAATTGTGGAGGTTTCCCCCTTGAAGTGGCTTAGTCATATTGTTGACCATTTTGACCACAAGTCAAAAATGGGTCAACCCGTCCCTATAGAAAAAAATTAGACAGGGGTAAAATATAATGTCATAGTGTGTTTCATAGTATATTTTATGTCATATATTGTGTTTTTAGCCTTGGTCATGGTAAAATTTGTCTATATGTTATTTTGAGTCACCTAGGGGTCATTTTAGAGCATTAAATAAAAGTGGCATGGTTTTCAAGGTGTTAAAGTGTTATATTTTCATTCCAACATCAAAGATGTCAGAATACCTATAATTAATTTCAATCCCATATGAAACTTGTAGGTTCTCTAATTGAAAATCAAGAAATCAACTAAAAAAGGAGTTTGACACTTATATGGCTTATAGGGGAGTGTGACACATGTGAAAACCTTGTGGGATAAATATTAAACTTACATAGACTCATATCAGTTCTTTAAATTATTTATAAGTTCTAAAAATGGTTAAGAACCATTTTATTCCTTCGTCACCCTTCCAGACATACAGAACCAGTCAATAGGTTTGTGCTTGGTATGGCCAGTTGGAGAAGTTTCAAACCAAATGAATTTTGGGGGTGATATTAAACTTAGATAAATTATTTTTTATAAAAATATTTAAATTATTGGTCACTTTTTATTTATGAACCATCCATTACAAGTTCACTATGTTTTTCTTCTTGTTAAACCCCATACCCTACAAGTTTCCTTCTCATATGGAAAAATTCATACAATCTAATTGCTAATATTGATTCTATAGGAAATTAAATTACTCTTATAATGTCTCCCATGATTGGTTTAATGTTTGAAACTATTTTTATAGGATAAGCATCTCAAGTTTACAAGCTAGTCTCATTTGGGATGATAGGTAGGTTTCCACTATCTGTAGAATATTCATGCCTTGGTAATAGTTTCATAGGATTATGATAGGTTTATTTACATGTTTAAAATGTTATATTTGTCCCATAACATTTCAATCTCACTATAAAAATCAATCTTCCTTGGAATTGCAGTCATAAGTGACATATAGTCAATTTATCCCATGAATATCACACATAGTCAACTAAGTGAGTTGTGTTAGGGTCTTTACCATGTTCATGGGGTCATAAAGAGTTTGAATATGTTTAATGTATAATTAAAACATGAAAAATCAACTTGAGGTCTCCAAATGGTATGCAACCAATTATGACAACTAAACCTCCTATACAACCAAGGTTCCTGTAGAAGGTTCATTCATAGTCATGGTGAGTTATGTGTAATGAATGTTTGTATAAAACTCATGGAGAATTAATGAATATATATAAATAATTTGAAGATATTATTGAGCATGAGAAATAAGGATTAATTTCTCAAATGGCACATAAAGAACTGTGCCAGTCATATGCAACACTCATACACACCCAGTCCATTGATGTGCACATATAGGTGTTTGAAAGAGGAAAATCATGTTGAAATAAAGAACCTATCTCATTTGAATCCATTCAGGGTTTTAAATATCCATTTGGAGGTATTGATATGGGTCTAAAACTCATTGAAGGACAAATTCATGCACACTATCCATACTTATACTGACAACCTGCACATGAGAATCCACTTATATGTGGTACCACAAAGAGCTAAGGTGTCAAATAGAAGTGTTGAAGCATGTGATGAAACCCTTATTAAAGTCATAGTATGTTGTGTAGATCATGGAAGACATATTTGGAATGCTATATTGGTAGGAAAGGTTGAAGGTTACTTTCAAAGATGATGACTATGGATTTAGGGATAAAATCCCTAAAACATGAAAAATATAGCACTCACCCTTTTTGGAGATGTCTTATGACAATGTCATGTTGAGTTTTGATTACTAAAAATTAACTCATCCTATATCCCTATCATATAAGTATAAATTTAAAAAATAAGTGGGTAATTTAGTCATTTGGTTTTCTTACTAGAAAGGTCTAAATATGCACTTTTATTCACTAAACTCAGATAGTGAGATCTATAGTATTAAGCATCAAAAGAATTTCATACCCAAAATTGAAAATAAGGCATGTATTCATGTTGGGTGGAAATTTTGATTTGATGAGCACACTTTTAGTCATCAAAGATTGCTTGAAGGTATTTTTAAAATACTATTTTTTGTGTCCTATCCACACCTACATATGTCTCTTACTTGAGATGTTGATTAACAGTTGACTATTAAGTCCTATAAATCCATAGTATGAGCTTGGACATGGAAACCTATAAACATAGAGACACATATAAGCTAACAATTACTTCTTAAGACCTCATATGGTTCTCATAGATTATATGACATAGGTTTTAAGGATAATCAACACATATAGGATCCTACACAACCAACTGTAGCTGACTATGATGGGCAAAGAACAAAATAATTAGGATTCTTGATGTGGTCATAGCTAAAGTATGAAATGAATGGGTCAAAATCATTTCCAAATGATATTATAAGGATTAAATAAGGATTATTCAATGTTTTCAAAGTATAAGCCATGAAAAGTCACCTACAGGTGCCTCTCCCTAATAGGAGATAAAGTCAACAACTCAATCAAGTTGAAAAGCAATGCATATGTGAGGAAGTATGTGATGTAGGGGAATCCCTTGAGGACCCAGAAAATGTTTCATTTTTGTCTAAAATTGGTATTATAGGTGATATAGGTCTTATGAATTCCATTTGTGTAGTTTAGATGGTTTTAAGGTGATAAAATTTGAATATTGGCATATCCTGCCAAAAGTACCATTTACAAATTTGAATTTAACAAAGTCTTATCTAGGGAATTTTGTACATGTATGAAGGTGACAAGATGTGTCCAATGTGTCTAAGAATTTTAGAACAGTAAGAGGTTTGTAAAATATTATAGTTCTATTGACATGAAAAAGACATTTTTATGTTATGAGTAAAACAAGAAAATGCAAAGTTGATGTTAGGATAAAATTAAAACACAGATTTATCCCCAAATCACATACAAGAGAAACTATGAAATGAATCAATCAAACATATGGAAAATAATCATAAACATGCACAAAATAGGAGATACCAAATTTAATGTGGTTCACCCAAGATGGGCTACATCCACCAAATTGTCTAGTATATTATTTCCAGCAATATAATGGAGTAAAAAATCCTACAACAAAATATGTTACACCTTTCTACCTCTTTCTGCCTCCTCTCTATGTGCAAAATGTTTTTATTTCATCTCATCCATGCAACAATACATTTTAGGGTGAAAAACATATAAATATAACCTATACCATCAGATCTAGAAACCTTTAATCAATGGCCTAGATTGACTACAAAATTACAATTTTACAAGGCAATCAGAATTTTTAATCTCTAATCTTGGAAGACAATCAGGTTCCATACCTAATAGTTGATAAGAGACCTCCACATACAGAAAATAGCTAAGATTCAGTTATGAATCATCTTTTCAAAAGTATAGAAGTCAGTTATGTAATGTTAGTGTGTGATTCCATTCAAATGAAATGGAAGAATGAATTTATTGTGGAGAAATTTTTATGTAGATGGAAGGGGAAGGTTGAGAACCTTGTTTTTAAAAAAAATGAATTCATACCTATATTGAAGGTCTTTATAAATCTTAATGATTGCATGGTTATGGATGAATGCATACTTGTAATTGCAACAAAGAATGCATTGACATTGTGTTCTAGTGTGTCTGAAAGATAGTGAAATATTATTTTATGAAGATTTGTTGAAGGATTAATAATGGAAAAAATTTGTTTGTAGATTGCTTATACAGACCCCTGTTGTGTAGACAAAGACTTTATTTCAATTGCATGTGTTATGTTGACAAAGTATGATTTTATTAATGTATCCTAATGAATTTGGAATATTATGATCAGGAATTTATCTTTATTTTTTATCACAAGCTTCGAAAAATAGTGTGGAAAGTAATGAATATTCAAACATATCTATGAACATGTCTTGTTTGGTAAGCTATACTATTGTAAGCAGACTGTGAATTAATGCTTGGGAAATATTAGCCATTAGTTTGATTTATATTTTGTTTTCAACATATTCATATCCTTTGATAGATCTTTTGGAATGGTAGCTATAAGGATTGATAAGAAGACTGATGGAGAATGGAAAATTGGTATAGAAAATCATGTTCTTGTATGATGGTTCTCATGTTGGATTGGGCATTGAATCATTTGAAAAGACCAAAATAAAGAATAGACATATAGGTGATATAGTATGTTTTGTAAGTATAATTTCATCCATTTTAAATTTTTTGAAGTTTTGTTTAAGGAAATAATGTGATAGGAGGTTTAAAAACCCATTATAGACCTGTAGAATGTTGTTTTCTTACTCAGTCAAGTTCTTATTGGTGTAGAAAGTTGAGACAATGGATGAAATATTGGTGTCTAAAGATTGGGTGATGTGAAAAATGGTAAAATAGACTTAAAAAACCATTTTGAAGTTTTGAAACTCAATATAATGCAAGAAAGAGTATTTTAAAGTCTTTCCGCTGAGACAGAGACCCATGAAACCCTAAACTAGGGTTTTGTCTATATTTGCTATTCTAATAATCCAAAAAGGCCAAATATTTTTAATCTTACTAATTTTAATGTGATATAACTAAATGTTTGGGTTTAAATAGGTGTACGGCACTGTAAGTATGGATTTGGAAGGGTGAGTGTGCATTAGGCCTAGAAAGGGCTAATAGAAAAGACCTAATAACTAGAAAATGGTTTTGGGAGAGGAGTTAGAGCTCCAAAATTTGTACATAGGTCTATTTAGATAAGGTGAAAAATATTCAAGATTTGTATTTTCGTAAGTTATTGTACTTATATTATACCATGAATTTATGATTGTGAAAGGGTTACAAGGATTCTGTTAAAGAGAGCAGAGTTGTATAAAGGTAGAGTTGAGAGTTGAAGAAAGTCTGAGAGTTAAAAAAAGAGTAGAGAGGCTTAAAAGGATTTGTATAAACATAAATAATACTATATAACATGAAAAATTTGTGATAATACACCTAACATTAAGATCAAATAGGGCATTTTTCATGAGGAATTGCATTAAGAAGTTTTTGTTAATATGAGTGGATTAAGAAACAAGGTTATGAATGTTTTCATGGTATATGCTCTGCATTAGTATGTGGGAGGTTGGATTGATGAATGGGGATTGTAAAAACTTAATAATTATCATGATAGTATCATGACACTCTCATGGTGGACATAATTGAAAGAGAGGACTTTAATCATGCAATCTACAGTCATATGGTAAAACCTTACACATAGTTTACTTTCCCAGACATCTGTCTTAGATCTTGAAGGAATTAAAGGGTCTAATGATGTGAAAAAAGGATATAAATTGTTATATGTCATATATGTCACTTGGATAATTTCCTCTAACATATATTTTGTCTAAGGAAATAAGGGAAGTACACTCTATTTTGTCTCAAATAAAGGGTAATTCCTTAGGATACAACCCCTATAGTCTTGAAGAAATGAGATTAGAGGGTGAGATAATGATTATTAGAAAACTTCATGGAGGTTTGGAAAGATATTTCATGAATATGAAAACATGGATAATCATTCATAGGGGTCAGATATTCAACAGGGTATCCTAAACCCTCAAGAATGTAGACATGCCTATTAGGTAGGTTTTAGGCCTAAAGCCCAAATGGGAGGTCAATTTCACTTCCAACCTTAGGTGGAAACTCCAATGTATTAGGAAATGTTTATGGGGATATTTAATATGTTTTAAATATTATATTATGCAAAAATTCCTAAAGAAATCCACTTTTGGCCTAAAGACAACTCAGGGGTATGTAGAATGAAGGTTAAGGTTTGAGTAAGCAAGTTTTAAAGCTCCCATCTTCTTGGAGAGTGTGAATGGAGGTTAAAGGAGTTTTTTTAAGTTTAAATAGGTCTTAAAAATTTATTTTTTGGGATTTTTATGCAACTCCAACATCACATCTTTATGAACAAAGTTTAAGAGTGAAAAGAGCCTTAAACCCTACAAAACCCTTGATAAGAACCCAATTGGGAAAAAAAAGGATGAAGATATATCCAAATGAGATTGAATTGGCATGAAAGTTACTGAACCTTGTATGGGACTCTCCAAATATCCTTCCCATGTACTTGAGTTGTTCTTTACTTGTACAAACAAGAGGGAAATTGGCTTTTGTTGACTATTTTGGGTGTTTTTTAGGTTCTAAGTATTTTCAAGAAGATAAATAAACTTTGGGATTTAGATAAAGACTTAATATAACTCACTATTACCATTCCATGCCTCATAAAAACTCCCAAGTGTTTCTTTGAGTAGCTTCATCTTAGCCAGTCAAAAGTGGTAAAGTGAGCAAGATAGTGAGAAGGTCAAGAACTTCAAGTGGATGGCCTTTTAAAGTGTACCTAAGGAATATAAGGATATAGGAGGTCTTGAAATGTGTCATTAACTCATATTTATGTATTTTTATGGAAAACTAAATCCAAATTTGAGCCCAAATGTGAGGGGTAAGTAAAAAAGGAGTTTCTTAGACTACAGGCAATGATGTCTCACCTCCATAAGAATTAAAATGATTAGGAATGCAAAAAATTCATG
This sequence comes from Torreya grandis, assembly GCA_037957365.1. NCBI lineage: Eukaryota > Viridiplantae > Streptophyta > Pinopsida > Cupressales > Taxaceae > Torreya > Torreya grandis. Next base: position 3,155,421 of record JARHVA010001041.1, on the reverse strand, counting down.
GTTTAACATGTCCAAAACTACTCCATCTTACTTAAATCATGAGATCTATCCCTAGTTAGTTATGGGATGTTCCAAAAGGGGTAAAGGATGAAGGCTGTTTTATTGTGTAGAATGAGAACTCTTATGCCAGATTTCATGAGTTTCAAACTTGGAGGGCCATTTGTCTTATAAAAAATTTCATGGTTTGTATTATACTTTATTATATTACATATATAACTCTTCCTCTCATCATGACAAGTATTATTATGACTCTTAGACTTCTCTTTCTCATTTCTCTCTTAAGCTCTATAAGTAGCTGCCATTTTAGCCTTTGTAATATAATACCACACCATGTATGATGAAGCCATACTATAATGACATTTAATTTTTCCTTTTAACATTAATTAAATTATATTTATAATTTTATGAAACATTTTTCTAAGTTTTCAAAGTGATGTATGATGGAATTAGTGATAATTTTCTATCATTTCTTTCCTTATCCTTTCATGTTTGTGTCAGAGTTTTTATTATGGCAGGTTATATAGAGTGTATTCAAATGTGTTTATCTCCTTTAAAGTGTATGATTATAATTTGAGTGTGAAATTTTCCCTTTGGTTCATTTTCCTTGTGTTGCTTCACACATCTCACCTCTATATTGGAACACTCATGTTAGAATCTTTTAGGACTTTGAGACTAGTTTGTGTGTCTTGGTTCCTAGTGAATGAATAATGATGATCATGTGGAAAATATATTTGTATATCACCCCATTATAGTAGGTTAATTTCATTAGAACTCTAAATTTTTAACCACAAGCAAGCACTAGTTTAAGTGATAAGTATTTCTAGACACATTCAGGGAGCTAGCCCTTAAAATAGAGGTTCACTTCCACTATAATTACACCCACATACCTAAAAGTTTTCTCATGTTTCCAAAATATATAAGAGGCTTGAACACCCTCTTTTATGGTGAAATATTTGGTGACAATAGTTTGAGCACACCTGATGTTACCATTGTCTTCAAAACAACTTGTCAAGGTGAATGATGGTCTTGACAACATCAACTACAAATTGGTGTGATACTCAATATTTAGTGACTCAAAATTAAATCTAGTTCAAGGCCATTATTTTATCATAAAAATGTTATCGTAATTCATGTTTCTCACTAGGTCATCATCTAGTAGAGTGTTCAACCCCATTAATCCACCTATTCAGCCTAAACTTCCTCTTGAATTTCAATATCTTCATCTTAATCTGCCCTTTGAAGACCAAGAGGATTTTTCTTGTCAAGGAAGCCAAGAGAGTGAAGAGGTTGAATAAATTGAATATATTGATGAAGACATGGCTATAAATCATGATTTCCCTATATTCAATACTAAAAATCTAATTCACCTTCAATCATATGATGCCATTACTCCTAATACCATAAAAGTGTACCTATATTCAATGTTGAAAGTCATGTTACACATAGTGAACACATTAGGGATATCTCCAAATTTATTAGCTTCCACAATGTCACTCAAGAGAACATTTACATTAGACTCCTTTCCATGTCCCTTAGAGATAAATTTCTTGATTGGTATAGGAATCTAGAAGGTGTATGCACCACATTATAGGATGATTTTTTAGTGTTATTGACCTCAAGATTTGGAAATGAAAGTGACCATGCCTCTCTCATACATCAACCTAATGTGATCAAAAGAGTATACAAGGAAAAAATGCATAAATTAAATGAGAGGTTTCAAAATACTTGGTGTATATTGCCTCCTTCTATGAGGCCACCTCTTAGTTTTGTGTTCCCTATGTACTTGAGAACCATTGGTACTAAAATTTCTATCATGCTTCAGTCCATGGGTGGTTCCACTATCCTTGAAGCATATGAACTTGATATAAAAATTGAGAATGGTCTCATCAAATTTGGAAGGTTAATTCCTAAGGTTTTTATGCCTCCATTGTCTCATACTTCTGCTAATACTCTAGATATAGGCCAAATTCCCAATACTAACAATCAGCCTAGAGATGCTCCTAAGAAGGTATAAAATGATGTTGATTGGCAGTCAAGGTCTATGTTTTTTTAGTCAATATGCCAAGCTATAAAAGATAAAAATAGATAAATAAGTATGTAGCAAGGTGCCCATAAAAATTCATATCCTTATCAACAATAATTTATTTAGCAATATGGAAGAAGAAGAGGTCAATGGAAACCTAACCCCAATAGGCATGCCAATGTGTACAATCCTAACTCCACCCATAATATAAGAGAAATGGTACTAGTACATAGAAACTTGGTGTAAGGGGAAGATTGGAAAAAATGTCAATTCATGTATGCTAATGAAGGTGGAGATAAATATATTATTTCTCAAGGAGAAGTTATTCCTTTCCTATCAACTAAAGATGAGTTCATGATAAAAGCAAATGAGGATTGGTAGCATCATGGAGAAAGCTTCACCAAATTCTTGGTAGAAGAAAATTTTATACTCAATCAAGTAGCCTCTACTGTAGAAATTAAAAATTAAAAGAGGAAGGATCTATGAGGTGATAATAACATGCCTACAAGCTCATCCAATCATCCTCTAAGGCAGTAAAACATGGCTACAACTGTGATAGTTTCAAAAGCTCCTACACCTCTTATAAGTCAAAATGTGGTAAGATATACTTAAGGTGCCTATATACCTCAAGTCAAAATCAATTATTTACCTCCAATGACTCAATAAAATGTGAGTAATAATTATCTAAACATAGTGTATTCCTTTAAAATTTCTAAAGTATCAATCTCTTTGTGGGATGTCCTTCATATGCCTAGCCAAAAAGAGTTGTTACAAAATCAATTATCCACTATTCTTACTAGATATTCACCTTCAATCCAAATTAATAGTCATTTTATCATTAAAATTTTACCTAATACCATAGTTTAACCATCTACTAGGACTATGAAACCTCCACCATTCTATCTCACTTTCATAGTGAATGACAAATTGGTCCACAATTGTGTAGTTAATAGTGGAGTTTCTTCTTCAGTCATGCCCAAATTTGTAGCTGATAAGTTTAATCAAAAATATGAGACTCATATAAAAGTATTTTTCCAATTAGATGGTACATCTGCCAAGATAATAGGGATGATAAAAAAATTTAAGGTCTTCTTGCATGATCATCCTAGTTTCCCTATCCTTCAAGACATAGTTATTGTTAACCTCCCAACTCACTTTGTAATTTGCCTTTCAAGAGACTTTACAGCCAAGATAGTTGGATATATCTTAGTTTATTGGTCTTTATTGGCCTTTAGGACAAGATATGGGACCAAAGTGACCATTATAACTCAACCTCTTGCAAGGTTTCACATTGAACCTTACATTGAAATAAGCTCTAACTTGAATTGTGTGATCAATGAGAAGGAAGAGCCTAATGTGGATGATGGAGCTTCTAAACTTGAAGAAATTTATTATTTATTCTTGTATGAGTATAGAATACAAACATATGAACATGATCCTCATGCATACTTTAGACAAACTAACCTTGGGACTTATATCATGCATGAAGAACTATTTAAAGGAGCTGAGGCAAGTCTCAAACATTCTCATGTTATTTATGGTAACTATATGATTCATGAGTATGATGATCATAGGTTTATGATTATAATTAAGAACCATAGTAATATAAATTATGTCTTTATCCCTACCATTGATGAGGATGCTTTGGATGATGACACTCATGAGGTGGATAAGAATGACTTGTGGTAAAGGTTTGATGTCATATGTCATGAGTTTGATCAGATTGGCAATGTCACTCTTAATTTTAATAAGTATACATATAATTTTGTTAATTCCTCTAACAAAAATGATGTTGATTGTCTCAATAAACATAAAGAAAAGTCTCATGTTTTGAATGAAGAATAACTATGGCACAAGCTCAATGCCATATGCCAAAAGTTTGATAAGTTGGGTAAGTCTCCCTTTTCTCCAAGATATTTTATATCTAATGTCAAGGTTTATAATGATATTAATGATAAATTTGACAAGGATTCCATAAAACATAAAAATGAAAGTCATTCTACTTATTAAGAATGTGCTATCATGAAGCACTTTGATCAGGCTAGTGTCTAAGAAGTTGTAGACATAGATAATGAGGTTAAGGTAGAAGTTGTAACTTAAGAATAGTTAGGAGACACACCTAATGTTGTTATATATCCATAAGTATTAGATCATGAATAATAGGATCTTGATGCTTTCAAACATTAAACACTTCCTATCCTATAAGAAGACACGATTGGAAAGACTGTCATACACTCTAATCTACATTTTTTTAGAGAACATCCAATGGATATGATGGAGATCATGATAGTTACATCCCAAATAAAGGTTATTAGATAACAAGAAATATCACCCATAAATGTCTCAAATAGTTCACTTCTGACCTAAGAATATTCAAAGGTGATAGGCTTCTTAACCATACACATATACAAGTGATTGGTGATGATCATGCTCTTCGTGCTAGGTTGACTTCATGGAGTGATAAATATGTGAGGGGGGTCATCTTTGACCCTATTCGAGATATGAGTAGTTGTTTCACATCAAGAGTGAGGTTTTTAAATAGTAGAATAGGTGTATGTATGTTTTTTTAGTTGTGTTGTGTTCCATAAGTGTTCTAGTGAGCACATGTGTGTTTCTTTTGTGTGTGCATTATTTTGTGTGTCTTTATTTGTGTTTAGTGTGTTTTCAAAGGAAATTTGGGTGTCAAAATTGATGTACATGTTTCACCTCCTAATGGATATGATTAGGCAACTAGTCTTGGCATAGAAAGCATACCACCCTTGGGAAATCACCAAGAATGTTGACCATTTTTTTACCACAAGTCAAAAATGGGTCAACCCTCCCTTATAGTCAAAAACCTAAATAGGGGTATAATATTATTTCATATGGTGTTTCATAGTATATTTGATATCATATCTTATGTTTTTAGCATTGGTCATGGTCTAATTAGTCTATATGTCATTTTGAGTCACCTAGGGGTCATTTTAGAGCATTAAATGCAAGTGGCATAGTTTTCAAGGTGTATAAGTCTTTTATTTTTCCTTCCAATGTACAATATGTCATATTATCAATTAGTAATTTCAATCCCATTTGAAAATTTTAGGTTCTCTAATTGAAAATTAAGAAATCAACTAAAAATGAGTTTGGCACTTGTACGGTTTATAGGGGAATGTGACACATGTGAATTTTTTTTTGGATGACTCTTCAACTTCCCTAGAATCATATAAATTTTGAAATTATTTTGAAGTGATAAAAATGGTCAAAAACCATTTTGCTCCTTCATCACCCTTTTAGATATATAAAACCAATAAATAGGTTTGTGCTTAGTATGACCAGTTGGAGAAGTTTTTAGACCAAAATTATTTAGGGGGTGATATTACACAAATAAATTCATTTTTATAAAAATATTTTAATTATTGGTTACTTTTTCCTTATGTTAGGAACTCGTGCCTTACCCTTCTCTTTGCAGTATTAGTGTAATAATTGCTATGGACACATATGCTTTGTAAGTCGTCCCTTAGAGCATATTTGAATTATCCCACATACAAGGGAAGTAGTTGTTGTTAGAATAGAGTTAGTATATAAGTGTTGAGGCCCAATGAAGGCATCCATGAATTTATTGTATTGAGCTTGCTCAAAGGAGGTTGCCCCCTCGAAGTGGCCTACGATCAATATAAGCTTTCTGTGTTTCTGTTATTCATAAGAGTTATTTTATTTTTGCATATTTTAATTAAATTTGTTGTAGGAAGTAATCTGCTGCAAGAGGTTCTTCTCATTTGGTATCAGAGCGCTTTCTTGGCTTTATGGGTAGATTTGGAGCAATTTTTTTTGAAGTAGGGCTTTCTAGGATCTGTGCCATTTCTGGCAAGAATTTTTTTCATTACAAGTTCTATCATTTTAGATAGGGTAAATACCCATCCACTTAACTGTGGGAAGTGTTTGGGCATAAGCCCTAAAAATCATTGTGAGGAGTACCACAGGAACCCCAAAGTAGCTGACTCATTGAGAGGACCTGCCAGCAAAAAGGGCAACGTCCCCATCCCGATTGACTAGTTCCCACCCGTGAGGTAAATGAAAAGCTATCATTAAGGGGTAAACCCATGGCCAGAAATTTCTAGAGAGTGGTACTCAATCAGACAGCTTTGGTGGCCAGAGAGAATTTTAAAAAATCCTTTAGGCAGCCAAACAACTTGGGGTCCATATCCAACTTATCAAGTTTAGAGAGCAAACAATAGCATATCCAAAATTGATGATATTTCCAACCACATAGTTGTAGACAATCCATTTATAAAGTAGCAGTAAAAAAATAGTAGTAGCAAAAAAAACTGTGAAGGATCCCCAGCTATTAAAAACTGGTTATGGTTACCACTCGTGCAGGCACAAAAATCATGGAGGAAGAAATCACCACATTGAAATCTCAGGTTACAAAGTTAACCGATATGTTGCATGGCTTGAATCAATAGAATAACATCTTGCTCAATAGAGTGCAGAAGGAGGAGTCTTCTTCAGAGCATCGCTCCTTTAATTCTAACTTATCACATGGACCTAAGCTAGACTTTCCACAGTTTAATGGTACAAATCCTATAGGATGGATATATCAGCTAAATGATTCTTCAACCTCCACAATACTTATTCTACAAACAAAGTCCCAATTGCTTCCTTTCATCTAGAACAAGAAGCACTTCAGTGGTACCGTTGGTATCTCAAGTCAAATGATGAACCTGATTGGTCAAATTTTGCATCCTTAATTTTGGGCAAGTTTGGTCCCTCAACATTCGAGGATTCCATAGGAGCTCTCAGCAAACTCTGTCAAATAGGTACTATTCATGAATATCATATTGAATTTGAAAAACTCGCTAATCACATTGAAGGGTTGTCAGATGATTTCTTCAAAATTTGCTTTGTTAGTGGCCTCAGAGAGCCAATCCACTCAGAAGTAAAAATGTTTCCACCTAAAAATATGATGGATGTTTTGGGTCTGTCTAAGTTAGCAAAAGATAAACTCTCCACACAACATCGACCTCCCACCTTTTCACCAGTAAAGAACACAGTGAATCAACAAACAACCGTAACCACACCAATCAAACACCTGACTGAGGTAGAGATGTGGGCCCACAAAGAGAATGGATTATGTTACAACTATGATGAAAAATGGGTTAGGGGTCATAGGTGCATCTAATAAAAACTTTACTTTCTAGATGTGGAGTCACCACCAGAGCAGGACAACGAGCCTGATATTCTAGAATTTCAAGATGTTCAAAAAGAACCCAGCACTGAAGAGGACCCAACGGTTCAAGAGACTCAACCTAAGATATTATTGCATGAAATAGTAGGTGTCACCACTCCCCAAACCATGAAGGTCAAAGGGTACTTCAAAAATATCCCTCTCACAATCCTCATTGACTCAGGTAGTACTCACAATTTCATCAATCCTCGCATTGGTAAGGTGGCAGACTATTTTGTATACCCTTATTCTAGATTTGAAGTCATGAACTCTAATGGGGGCACATTTCCATGTAAAGGGAAGTGTCAAAATGTGCATATTTCAATGGGTGATTATAATTTTTGCTCTGATATGTTTGCCCTACCTTTAGGAGGGTGTGATGTGGTTCTAGGGGCACAGTGGCTTCACACATTAGGACCTATTTTATGGGATATCTCTGAGCTTTAGATGTAGTTCACAAATAATGGTCAAAAGAACACCTTAAAAGGGTTATTGCTAGGATCTAATAGCATCATCAATTCTCATCGCATGGAAAAATGTTTGAATAAAGGCTCACATGGGGTCATTGCATAGCTGCATTCCATTCAACTCTAGTGCCCTGCTACTACTAACCACCCTACAAATTTACAAGCCATACTCGACAAGCATGCAACCATTTTTTTAGAACCAGTAGGTTTACCCCCTTCACACCCTGAAGATCACTACATTCCTCTCCTTCTAGGAAGCATCCCATCCAACATCTGGCCATACCATTACCCCCATTTGCAAAAGACTAAAATTGAGAAATTAGTCCAAGAACTCCTCAAGTCTAGAGTTATTTGCCCCAGCACCAACCCATATTCCTCCCCAGTGCTTCTTTTCCACAAAATAGATGGGTTGTGGCACCTTTGCATTGACTCCTGAGCCCTTAACCACCTCACTATCAAGGATAAATTCCCAATTCTTTTCATCAATGAGCTTTTTGATGAGCTCCATGGGGCCAAATTCTTCTCCAAGTTGGATCTATGTTTTGGCTATCATCAAATCTAAGTGCACACTGATGACATTCCCAAGATAGCCTTCTGTATGCATGAAGGTCACTATGAGTTCCTTGTCATACCATTTGGCCTTACAAATGCCCCTTCCACTTTTCAAGCACTCATGAATAAAATCTTTCAGCCTTTTCTCTGTCAATTTATTTTAATTTTCTTTGATGACATTTTGATCTATAGTTGCACATGGGCTGAGCATCTACAACATATTGACAGGGCATTACAACTGTTAGTAGACAATAAATTATGTGCTAATAAATTCAAGTGTTCATTTGGTTAAGAGGAAATTGACTATCTGGGGCACATTGTTTCAGCCAGTGGGGTTTGTGTGGACCCAAAAAATATTAGTGCTATGCAGAATTAGCCTCGACCAACCACCCTCAAAAGCCTTTGTGGTTTCTTAGGCCTGACAAGATACTATCACAAGTTCATCAAAGATTATGGAAAGATTGCAGCTCCTTTGACTTCCTTACTAAAGAAGGATTCTTTCACCTAGGGTGCAACAGCTGATCAGGTATTTATCAAACTCAAACAAGCTATGAGTAGCACACCAATTTTGGCATTGCCAGACTTCACCAAAACTTTCACCATCAAAAGTGATGTCAGTGGCCTCGGCTTGGGTGTTGTTCTTCTCCAAGAGGGCTGACCAATTGCCTTCACTATCAAAGCCCTTTCTGGCCGCAATTTAACTTTATCTACATATGAAAAGGCAATGATGGCAATTTTACATGTAGTAAGAAAATGGAGACCCTACTTACTGGGAAATCATTTTTACATCAAAACTAATCATCAAAGTTTGAAATATTTCTTAGAATAGTGGGTCTCATCCCCAACTTAGCAAAAGTGGGTCAACAAACTCATGGGTTATGATTATGAGATCACCTATAAGAAGGGAAAAGACAATGTTGTGGTTGATGCTCTCTCAAGAACCTTTGAGGACCAGCCTTCCCTCTCTACCATCTCCATGCCCATTCTAAATTGGTCAGAATCTATCTAACAAGGGTATGCAAATGATCCCTCCTTATGCCACCTTATTCATCAATTGGCCACTAACCCCTCTATAGTATCGCATTATTCATGGGATGGTGGTTCTCTATGATACAAGGGTCATCTGGTGCTTTCCCAAAGTATAGACCTATATCAAGCCATCTTCTATGAAATCCATGCTTCCCCCTTAGTAGGGCACTCAAGATTTCTCAAAACTTATGAGCGGGCATGTCGACACTTCTTCTGGAAAGGCATGAAAGCCGAAATTAAATAGATGGTGACTGAATGTGATGCCTGCCAATGAAACAAAGGTGAAACCACATTGACTCCTAATTTGCTCAAGCCTTTGCCCATTCCTACTAGGATTTGGATAGATATTTCCATGAATTTCATTAAGGGCCTCCCTAAATCTAGGGGAAAGATAGTGATCCTAGTCATAGTTGACTGCCTCTCCAAATATAATCATTTTTGTGCACTCAGCCACCCATACACAACCTCCACAGTCGCACATGTTTTCTTGGATAAGATCTTTTGTCTTCATGGCATTCCTTATATAATTGTCTTAGATCATGATGCCACTTTCACCAGCCATTTTTGGATGAAACTATTTCATCGCACAGGTAATAGTTGAGAATGAGCTCTAGGTACCACCCATAAATAGATGGCTAGATAGAAATAGTCAACAAATGCTTGGAGACCTTCTTTCATTGCTTTGCTTCAGAACAACAACATCAATGGGCCAAGTGGCTTCCCCTAGTTGAATGGTAGTACAATACCTCATACCACACTTCCACCAAAATGACTCCTTATGAAGTAGTTTATGGTCAAGCACTACCACCACTTCTTCCATATAATCCTGGTAGCTCACTAGTTCAGGTAGTTAACACTACTCTCTGAGACTGAGATTAGATTCTCCATAACTTGTGAGACAATCTCCACAAGGCATAAAATTGAATGAAGTAGTAGGCTGATTAGCACCACTCTGAGCATACCTTTCAACCTGGTGATATGGTATTTCTTCATTTGTAGCCATACAAGCAATCATCACTGAAACTGAAAGGGTGCCAAAAGCTTGCTCCAAAGTTTTATGAGCCATATAAGGTTCTCTAGAAGATTGGGTCAGTTGCTTACAAGTTAGAGCTTCCACCTTCCTCCCAAGTTCATCCCATCTTTCATGTCTCCTATTTGAAGTAAGTTCTTAGATCTAACATTTGAGTGCAGACAATTTTACCAGCACTTGATAATGAAGGCTCCATCATTCTCGAGCTAAAAGTAATCCTAGATAGGTGCACCCACCAACTTTGATCTCGCTCCATCACAGAGGTCTTAATCAAATGGTATGGTATGCAACCAAAAGATGCAACATGGGAACCACTCTTCTAGATTCAATAACAATTCCCACATCTGAAGCTTTGAGGGCAAAGCTTTTTCTAAGGGGGAGGGGATGTCAAGAACCTGTGCCTTACCCTTCTCTTTGTAGTATTAGTGTAATAATTGCTATGGATGTATATGCTTTGTAAGTTATCCCTTAGAGCATATTTGAATTATCCCACATACAAGGGAAGTAGTAGTTGTTAGAATAGAGTTAGCATATAAGTAAGTGTTGAGGCCCAATGAAGGCATCCATGAATTTATTGTATTGAGCTTACTTAAAGGAGGTTGCCCCCTCAAAGTGGCCTGCGATCAATATAATCTTTCTGTGTTTCTATTATTCATAAGAGTTTTTTTATTTTTGCATATTTCAATTAAATCTGTTGTAGGAAGTAATCTTCTGTAGGAGGTTCTTCTCACTTTATGAACCATCCTTTACAAGTTGACTATGTTTTTCTCCTCATTAAACCCCATACTCTATAGGTTTCCTTCTCATATGGATAGGTTAGTATAATCCAACTAATTATATTTATTATATAGTATTTTAACTTCCTCCTCTAATGTATCCAATTCTTGGATTCATGTTTGGAAGTTTTTATATAGGCCAAGCATCTCAAGTTTGCAAGCTGCTCTTATATGGGATGATAGGTAGGTTTCCACTATCTATAAAATATGCATGCCTTGGTAATGGTTTCATAGGATGATTATAAATTTATTTACATGTTTATAATTTTCTCTTGGTCCCATAACATTTCAATCTCATTCTCCAAAGAAATCTTCTATGGAGTTATAGTCATAAGTGACATACAATCAATTTGTCCCATGAATATCACACACAATTAACTGAGTGAGTTGTGTTAGGGTATTTATCATGTCCATGGGGTCATAAAGAGTTTTAATATGTTTAATATCTCATTTAAACATGAAAAATCAACTTGATTTCTCTAAATGGTATACAACCAATTATGACAACTAAACCTCCTATACAACCAAGGTTCCTACAGAAGGTTCATTCATAGTTATGGTGAGCTACGTGTAATGAAGGTATGTATAAAACTAATGAATAAGTAATTAATATATCTCAATAAGTTGAACATGTTATTGAGAATGAGAAATTAGGATAAATTTCTCAAATGGCACATAGGGGACTGTGGTAGTCATATTCAACACTCATACACACCTAGTCCATTGATATGCACCTACAAGTTCCTGAAAGAGGAAAATCACATTGAAACAAACAAAATCGATCATTTTAATCCATTAAGGGTTTTAAATATCCATTTGGAGGTATTTAGATGGATCTAAAACTCATTTAAGGTTAAATGCATGCATAATACCCATACTTCTACTCATTGCTTGCACATGAAAATCTACCTATAGGTGGTACCACAAAGAGCTGATGTGTCATATAGAAGTGTTGAATCATGTGATGAAGCCCTTATTGAAGCTATAGTGTGTTTTTTAGATCATGGAATACCTATTTGGAATTCTAGATTGGCATGCAAGGTTGAAGGTTACTTTCAAAGATGATGATTGTGGATTTAGGGACCAAATCCCTAAAACATGGAAAATAGAGCACTCACCCTTTTTGGAAATGTCTTATGAAAATGTCATGTTGAGTTTTGATCACTCCAAATTCACTCATCCCATATCCATATCATAGGATTACAAATTTAAAAAGGAATTGGATAATTTAGTCATTTGGTTTTCTTACTAGAAAGGTCCAAAGATGCACTTTTATTCACTAAACTTAGACAGTGAGATCTACAGTATTGAGCATCAAAAGACCTTCATACCCAAAATTAAAAATAAGGAATGTATTCATATGGGGTGGAAATTTTGAGTTGATGATCACATTTATAGTCATCAAATAACGTTTGAAGGGAAGGTTGAAATACTATGTTTTGGGTCCCATTCACACTTACAGGTGTCTCTTACCTGAGGTGTTGATACACAGTTGACTATGAAGTCCTACAAATCCATAGTATAAGATTGGACATGGAAACATATAAAAATAAAGACACATATCATGTCAAAAATTCCTCATGGCTCTCAAATATTATATGACATAGGTTTCAAGCATAATTAACACCTACAAGATCTTACACAGCCAATTGTAGCTGAATGTGATGGGGAGAGAACAAAAGAATTAGGATTCTTGATGTGGGCATAGCCCAAGTATGAAATTAATGGGTAAAAATCATTTATAAATTATCTTAAAAGGATTAAATAATTCTTATGAATTTTTTTCAAATCCTAATCCATGCAAGTTCACCTACAAGTACCTCTCCCAAACATGAAACACAGTCAACAACCTAGTTAAGTTGAAAAGCAAGGCATATGTGAGGAAGTATGTGACAGGTTAAAGTGATGAATGGATATTGGAACACATTAATAATTATCATTATATTATCATGACACTCTCGTGGTGGATATAATGCAAAGAGAGGGCTCTAATCATGCAATCTATATTCATATGGTAAAACCATGCACACAATCTGCTTTCCCAGAAGTCTATCTTAGATATTGAAGGAATTAAAGGGTATAATGATGTGAAAAAAGGATATAAATTAGTATATATCATATATTTCATTTGGATAATTCCATCAAACATCTACTTTGTCTAAGGAAATAGGGGAAGTACCCTCTATTTTGTCTGAGACAAAGGGTACTTCCTTAGGATACAACCCCTACAGTCTTGAAGAATGGAGATTAGAGGATGAGTTAAGGATTTTTAGAAACATTAATGGAGATTTGGAAAGATGTGTCATTCATAGGCCAACATAGATAATCATGCATAGGGGTTAGATGTTCAACAGGGTGTCCTAAACCCTCAAGAATGCAAAAAGCCTATTAGGTAGGTTTAGGCCTAAATCCCAAATGGTAGGTCAATTTCACTTCCAAACTTAGGTGGAAAATTAAACTGGTTAGGACATGTTTATAGGGGTATTTAAGGTCTATTTAATCCTCTAATATGTATAACATTTCATAATAAATCCACATTTACTCAAAGACAACTTAGGGGTATGTAGAATGAAGGTCAAGGTTCAAGTAAGGAGGTTTGAAAGCTCACATATTATTGGAGAGTGTTCTTGGAGGTTCAAAGAGTTTTGTGAAGGTGAAATAGGTCATAAAAATTAATTTTTTGGTATTTTTTTGTAACTCAAACATCACATCTTTATGAACAAAGATTAAGAGTGAAAATAGCCTAAAACCCTATAAAACCCTTGATAAGGACCTGATTGGGAAACCAAGGTTGAAGATATATATATATATATATATATATATATATATATATATATATATATATATATATATATATATATATATATATATATATGAGATGGAATGGGAATTAAATTTATTTAACCTTGTAGGGGACTCTTGATATACCCTTTCCATCCACTTGAGTTATTCCCTACTTGTATCGACAAGAGGGAAATTGTATTTATTTGACTATCTTGGGTGTTTTATAAGTTCTAAGTACTTTTAAAAAGATAAATAATTTTTTTTAGTGAGATAAATACTTAATATAACTCACTATTACCATTACATGCCTCATCAAAACTCTCAAGTGTTTTTGCAAGTAGCTTCATCTCAACCAGTCAAAACTAGCAAAGTGAGCACAATAGTGAGAAGGGTGAGAACTTCAAGTGGATGAATTTTCAAGTGTACCTATGGAATATAAGGATATTTTAGGTCTTTAAATGTGACATTCACTCTTATATATATTTTTTCATGGAAAATTGAAGCCAAATTTGAGGCCAAGTGTGAGGGGTAAGTGAAAGAAGAGTTTCTTAGACTGTACACAGTGATGGCTCACCTCTAGAAGAATTCAGATAATTAGGAATGTAGCCAATATATGGTATGGAATTTATACAAACCCTACCTCTTATTTAAATCATTATATCTATCCTTGGTCAGTTTTGGGACATTACAAAAGGAGTAAATGATGAAGGTAATTTTCTTGTGCAAAATGAGAAATCATGTGCCACATTTCATGAGTGTCATAACTTGGAGGGCCATTTGTCCTATTATACCTTTAATTTTATATCTCATACTTCAATATCCTACATATGAAACTCCTATTATCATCATGACAAGTGTTCTAATGGCTCTTGGACTTCTCTTTTCTCATTTCCCTCTTAAGCTCTATAAGTATCTACCATTTTGGCCTTTGTAATCTAATAACACACCATGTATGATAAATCCATACTAAAATGACATTGAATTTTAGATTTTAACATTGATTCAAGTATGGTTATAAGTTCAAGAAACATTTTTCTAAGTGTGCAAAGTGATGTACGATGGATTTAGGGATAATTCTCTATCCTTTCTTCCCTTGTCCTTTCATGTTTGTGAAAGACTTTCTACTATAATAGGTTATATAAAGTGTATTCAAGTGTGTTTGGTTAATTTTATCCTTGGAGTGTGTAATTTTACCTCTATTTCATTTTTATTATGTTGTTTCACACATCTCACCTCTATATTGAAACACTGATGTTAGAATCCTTTAAAAATTTGAGACTAGCTTGTGTGTCTTGGTTCTTAGTGAATGAAGTATGATGGTCATGTGTAAAACATATTGGTGTATCAACCCATTAGAGTAGGTTAATTTCATGAAAACTCTAACTCTATTCCCACAAGCAATCACTAGTTTAAGTGATAAGCATTTCAAGACACATTCAGGGAGCTAGCCCTTAAAACTAGAGGCTCACTTCCACTATAGGTACACCCACATACCTAGAAGTGTTCCCATGTTGCACAAATATAAAAGAGGATTGAACACCCTCTTCTAGGGTGAAATATTTGGTGAAAACACATACTTATTTATTATTGTTGTGGATCTACTATTTTACTCATATTTCTATGATATATTACTCCATCAGTGTAAATTATCTATAAGTAGTTTCATTAATTTTTTTCACTAGAATTACTAAAAACATATACTCAAAAGAATAATAATATTCAATGAATTATTTATAAAATTTAGAATAGGCTAATGTTGTGGCATTAATAATGGCTTTCTTGATTTCCTCAAAGGTTGTCGCTCTTTAATCCACTTGAAACAATCTTTCCTCGCATCATTTTAGAAATATTCCTAGTTAACTCAACGAAGTTAGGGATGAACCTAATGTAATTCACCCTGTCTAAAAATGAATATGTACCAGGTTTAATAGTAGGTAAATAAAATTGTTGAATTGTCTTAACTCTTTTAGGATCAATCTGTGTGCCTTCCTTAAACACTACATGCCCCAAGAGTTTGCCTTTAATAATTATATTAATGGATTTATTAGCATTCAAAGAGATACAATGAGATTTGCATCTCTCAAGTACCATTTTAAAATGTTCATAGTGGTATTATCTCCCTCTAGAGAATACATTGAGACCATCTAGATAAATCACTATAATTTTTTTATTCTTTGAACCACTGAATGCTAAATTCATTGATCTTTAAAAAGTGGCTCCATCATTCATGAGTTCAAAAAATATCCTTTGATAAGCAAACATACCCCATGGTATGGTTCATATTTTTTTATGTTGATCTTCGTGAGGTACCTCCACTTGATTAAATCTAAAAAATTTATCCAACATAGATATCATTTCATATCCTATGACCACTTGTAAAATGCAATCCATTATTGGCAGGAGGTACTTGTAATTGAGTGAATCTTTGTTCAAATTGTAAAAATACACACAATTTTTGATTTATCTATTCTTATTTCTTAATAGCACTATGTTTTATACCCATGTGGAGTGATGTATTAGGAATATGATTTTGGCACTCAACATCTTATTTATTTATTCATATATAACATTTATGATCTAAAGTTCATAATGCCTCAGCTTTTATCTAAAATATTTAATAAACTACTTTAAAGGAATGTTATGTTATATATCTTTTAGGCAGAAATATTTCAGATCTATCTAACACCACACAAAAATATCCTTGTATAACTTAAAGAGAGATTTGAACCTCCTAAGTTTCTCCTTAGAGTAAAATTTAGTGATATCCATGTACCATGGTTCTTATTCTATACCTATGTTCACCTTGTTATAGTCTAAATATCCCTTGGACTATTAATTTATTTTATTCTTTATATACCGGTCATGTTTATCAACCAATTATTCAAGTGATACTAAGCCCTTCGAGATTTTATTTCTTTTGAGTTTAATAACCCCGCTATCACATATTTTATTTTCCTCAGTGCTAGTTGATTATTATATTTTGTTTGTATCCCCACTTTAGTTTTTATTGAAGAAGATTAACTGTATGTTGATGAACTTCCTTCAAAATACAAGTTTTGGAAATTACTTGCGTATTCCAAGAAAGTGATGATTAATTCATCATTATTAAACACCTACCAATGTTCTGAGTTAGTTGGAATACTTAGATGGTATATTATTTTAATAATATACTTATCCTTATCAATCTTAGGATGAGGAATTAATAAAGATGCATAACAACTAGATCATCTACTTTAGAGTTTTCTTTCCTTAGCAAAACTACAATATTGAAGTCTTGAAATGCTTCAATATAATCCTATAATCTATTTCTATAATGCTTTAGTCTATCATTCTTAACTTGGTATTGATTTTTTACATATTTAAATATTAATTATCTCCCCATGTCATAGTATTTTAGATTCCTATTTATTATAACACTTGTAATCCCAAAATCAATGCTTCATATTTAGTTATGTTATTAGTACACCCAAATTGGAACTTGTATGATAAAAGGAATAATTGTTTTAAAGATAAATAAAAATTATCCCATCCCTTGATATTATATATGCAAAAATTCCATCAAATTCCAAATTCCATGCATCATTCACATCTCCTTCAATAAGTTCAAGAAATTCTTAATCTTTTTCCTGACATCATGTTGTCAAATTAGGTCATAATTGAGGTCTGAGTAAACATGAAACATAAATATCTATAATATGAAAAATAAATTATGTATAAGAGACACCTATTGTAGAAATTAAATCAAACATCAGCTATAATAAGCAAATCTTCAATAATCAAAACATTATATTATTAACAATAACAACATTATCCCAACAAGCTTTAAGAGAAATACATATATAGGTGGAAGATAAACATGATCACATATCCTCATGAATATGGGATTATCTTCCCCAATGAACTAAAATAACACCTAAGAAATTGAAACATGTGTAGGAAAAAACCATTAAATAGAATAAAAACCTACACTAACACCCCCTTAAGTGTGGCTTAGGTGGGTAGTGGAATTGGGTCCCAACAACAAGGCCTAATGAGGTACCCAAGTAAATATAAAATACCCATAGAGGAGGAGGATGGATCTACCCAAACCCCAAAAATATCTTGTAAATGAAGATACTTGCTTTAAATGAAGGGTTTGGTGAGTATATCAATAATTTACCCCATAGTATAGATGTAGTAGAGATCAATGAATTGCTCATGGATGATATCCTAACTGAAATGCATATGAATCTCAATATGCTTAGTCCATTGATGGATCACCACATTTTTGAAGATATGAATTGTGCTTTGATTATCATAAAATATGATTTTTGGTCTTTAAAACTAGATATAATGAGAATACCCTAAAGCCAAATAGCCTAAGTGGTAACATTAACATCTCCTTTGTATTCTACCTCTATATAAGATAAAGCAATAACATTTTACTTATTACTTGAACAACTAATTGGTCCTAAACCAATTGAAAAACTATAGCCTAAAGTATACTTACGATTATGAATATTGCCAACCCAATCATAATCATTATACCCAATCGAGTCAACATGAATGCCTACTCCATAGTGAATCCCAAAACTATGAGTACTATAAATGTAGAGGATAATCCACTTAATTTATTTATAGTGAATTTCATGTGGTTCCTACATAAATATAGAGACAATGCCCACTACATATGAAATGTTAGGTATATTATGTGTAAGATAGATGAAACTACCAACAAGTTGTTGATGTGAAGTAGCACCAACCAAAGGAGAAGGGTAATTAGTCTCAAGATTCACACATGATAGAAAGGGTGTTGGATTTGGATTACATTCTACCATATTAAACCACACAAACAAATTAAGAGCATACTTGGATTGTGCAATAGTGATCCTAGACTTAGATTAACAAATTCCAATCATGAGGAAGTAATGCAATAAGCCCAAGTTAGTAATTAATAACCTATCAGATAAGGAAATTTCCACTATTATAATGGTCGATGAAGAAATCTTTATGATCAACAAGTAATCCACAATGATAACTAGAATCAGCAATGAATCTTCCTACTATAAAATGTAGACATTTAGATCATAATTCCATTTAGTGAACTTAACCAAAAGAAGAAAGGAGTCCATCTTGCATACAAAGCATGAGGATATTGTTTGAGGCCATAGATATATTTCTAAAGTTTGAAAATAGAAGAAGAATATTCCATAAATCCTTATGATTGATCCATGTATATTTCATCTTTGAGGTCACCATGAAGAAAGACACCCTTCACATGTGTCTGATGAACATCCCAACAATATGTTATGATAATGGAAAGAATGAGTTAGATAGAGTTCATTTTAACAACGAGGGAAAATGTGTTAGGTAATTAATAAAAACCCTTTGATATCAAACATGCTTTGAACTTGTATATGGACCCATTTGTTACATATTTGTTTTGATTGATACATCTACATTAAATAGGTTTTTTTCCCTTAGGAAGAGGGACTAAATCCCAAGTATTGTTCCTCATCAGGGAAACATGATCCACTTCCATATTAATAGCCCACTCATGAGTACCTGATTCCTTACGAAATGATTGTGGATTGGAAGTAAATGCATATGGGGTATAATGCAATTTTGAACATGTTCACTTGGTGTCTGATGGATCTCCAACCTAATGGATAACACTTTGTAGTGTTTATATAACTATAAAGGACTAGTGCTTGGATATTTAGGAGGATATTCCTCATCCTCTAAGTATATTTTAGAGGAAAAGGTGAGTCCCCATCACTAATCTCATCATTATAACTAGAATAATAATCTAGATCATTAGGAAGCTACTCAGGCAAATCCAAATCAAATAATCCCAATGCATCCAAGAAAGAGGGATAAGTGTTAAATGTGGAATCCTAAGGACCCTCTCTAAATAAAACACTTCTATCAATGAAAAACACATGAGTGGTGGGATGGATAATCTTATATCCCTTAACACCCTTATTAGGATGTCCAACAAAGATGCAAGGCTCACTCTAAGGTTCCATTTCCTTACATTTTTTATTAGGAATGTGGGTCATAGAAGAAGATCCAAAAAATTATAAGTAATTAATTATGAGTTTTCAACGACTCCATGCTTTAAAATTATTGACTCCATTTAATGATTTATTAAGAAATTATTTCTGATATAACAAGCATAGTTGATGACATTGACCCAAAATTAAGGTGGAAGAGACTTGGATTAGAGTATATAATTGGGCATTTCCTTCAAATATCTATTATTATACTCTAAAACACCATTATATTTATGACTATATGGATATGTATGTTTTATTTCAATCCTATCTTATGTGCAAAATTTATCAAAATGATTACTAACATACTCACCACCATTATCAATACGTAAAATCTTGATGGCTTTACCTGACTATTTTTCTACAAGCACCTCAAAGTCCTAAAAATGATCAAAGACCTTAGATTTTTGCTTAATAAATTACACCCAAGTATACCTATAAATGTCATCAATGTAAGTAAGCATGTATTTAGTCCTATTGAATGAAGGAGTTAGAAATAGACTAGTAATGTCACTGTGAACTAGCTATAATAGCTATATAGTTTTGTATGATTTACCTTTGTCATACTTCTCTTCAGGATGCTTACTAGGTATGAAACCCTAGAAAACATCATTATAAAATTGAACATATGGAAACCCTAAAACCATGTCATTATGACTAAGTTTCTCCAAGTAGTGATGGTTGATATGGTTGAATTAGTCATGCCATAATTTACTCAACCCATTTGAATGAATGAGAAATATAGTATAGGGTTGATGAGGAGAATAATTAAGTAAAGTATACAATCATGACTAATTATATTCTTTCCCAAATACAACTATGGAGTCACTATCTACTTTTATAATGACCTTAAAATCATGTGTGAATTCAAATCTCTTACCTAAACTAATGTGAGTGATATAATAAATAGATAGGAGATTGGTGGATAATGAGGAAACACATAGAACATCCTAAAATATTCCATCATTCACTTCAAAAAACTCTCTCCCACTAACTTTAGTAGAAGTATCATCACCCAATAAAATATAAGGCATATAATGAGGCTTTAAGGATGATAGAAGGTCACTTGATGAAGTCATGTGGTATAAGGCACCAAAATAAATCACCCATGTGGAAGGCTAGGATGTAATTGCAACAAGTGCTTTACCCTTACCTTTGCCTTTATTACTATCTTTGGCCTTCAAAGACTCCTATACTGATAAACATTGATTGGATAAATTAGGGACACTGATATTGTGCTTCTCAAACATCTTAGTCAGTTGGTCAATCTAATTCTTAATGCACTTGGTTTTATCATGACCAATTTTCTTACAATAGGCACATGTGCATAATTCTTTATTGGGTTTTCCATCTAAAGAGGATGACTCTTAATTTTCTTTGGATTTAGCATCAAATTTCTAACCCTTTATTTACTTTAGGTCCTTATTATTTTGTTTTTTTCTCTTTTACTACATCTATATGCCTTCTATTTGTCATGAATCATAATTAAGGCATGTAATTTAGAGGACCTCAATGTACCCATCTAAATAAACTTGTCTTGCCTTGAGTCAAGTCAATAAAAAAATCATCTAATAACATGGTCCATGTAGCTCCAAGGGCATGCTTGGTGGTGTGGAAGGTATAAACAAAGAAAAAATAATCTAAACCCAATTTGGAAAGTATGAAAAGTATCAATTGATCATTCAATTTGTCAAAGCCACACAGTTTCAACTACAACTTGAGTGATTTGAATTTTGTGGAAGAAGTCTTGTATAGTGTCAAAATTTACTATACTCAAGATTATGAGTTCATTATCTAATTCATGAACCCTAATTATATCCTATTTCCCAAATATTTTTTCCAATGTGGTCCAAACATCATTAGGAGAAGTTACAAATTCAATATGAAAGAGCAAGTCAAGAGACATAGACATGCATAATAGACTATAGGCTGTCACTTTTGTTAACCCACTTCACCTTATTTACATCAAGTGTCAATTATTTTTATGTACTCATTGTGATTTAATGTAAACCTTTAGTCCTCAATAGGATTTGAACTTTGGTTTTCTACTCATGATAGTTAAAAGGTGTAAGAAGAGGAATTTGATTCTGATCCATGGTATATAAAGGAAGTATGTGTTAAACTGATTATAACTTGAAATACAAAGATATAAAACCTCCATTAAACTATAGAGGTTAAAATTTACAAAGCTTGATAATATTCCCAATGTATAGAGCTTTTAAAAACTTTCATTTTAAAAAACATGGTGCTTGAAAAAGCACTATAGGTTGAAAATTATGTGAGTTTAAGGTTCTTGTTCATAAAAGAAATCTTCACTTTGCATAAATTTTGGGTGTGAGAAATACTTGACTTAATTTTTCATGTAAAATTTAATCCCCCTTGAGTTGGTTGTTAAAAAGGGATAAACTCCCATATGACCAAAGGGCTAAGGCTTAAAACCTCAGTTTAAATTTCTAGTGTTAGAGTTGAAGACTGTCAGAGTAGTTGAAAATTTTGGTAGGTGTTAGGAGTGCCTAAAACTCAAGCACATCAGGATTGGAGGCATTACAGTTAGGTCACTCACTTATAGTCATTGATAGTGATGTATATTAGATAATTTGTTAATTTTGGTAGTGGCAAGGATGTTTGAAACTCCAACATAGGATAGGAGGACCCAAAACTCTGGTAAGTCCATGCAACAAGGACAAATCTAATGAAAATACAAGCAAGTATGAAAACTTTACGAAGTAAAAAACTTGTATGGGTCTCCAAAATAAACTAAAAACCTACCAAAATTCTCCACAAACTTAGAAAAACCTAGAAAACAATTTTTCCTCAAAGGCCCATATGGTATGGGTTTGCATGAAAATAAGGAAAATTCCTTCAAACCCTCTAAAAATCATTGAAATTGGCTACCATGAAACGAGGACATGTTTACAACTGATCCTAGGGTTTTGACACTTCCTAAATCTAATGGCATAAGTTTTTTTTCATGAAAACCTACCAAATGATAAATAACTAACAAGAGAAACCTTTCGCTTATTCTTTTTCTAAATTTGGATTTGCAGAGGACTCAAGAAGAAGAGAAATATCTGAGATAGGGTGAATCTTGAATGTGCTACATCAACAAATGGTATACTTATGACATGCGAGATGAAACTCAAAATTTTAAAATAGGAATTTTGGCATTAATTTACTAGAAGCTATGCTTTGATAACATGTTAGATTAGGCCATAATGGAGGTCTAAGTAAACAAAAAGCACAAACCTTTGTAATATGTAAAATAAATTATGCATAAGATATACCTATTGTAGAAGTGAAATCAAACACAAGCCATAAGAAGCAAATATTTAATAATTGAAATATTCAATTATTAGCAATAACAACATTAGCCACAATAGATTTAGGAGAGGTACATATATAGGTGGAAGGTAGACATGATCACACATCCTCATGAATGTGGGATTATATTCCCCAATGACCTAAAATAAAACCTAAGCAATCTAAACAACATGTGTAAGGAAAAACCATTAAATATAATAAAAACCTACACTAACACATGTACCAAGACTTGTTTTTTCATATAAAATATCTTCTCTTATATCTTTTGATGTGTGTACCAAATGCTTAGCCTTAGTATATAATAAGATTTTATATTTAATTCCATTCATCAAGATGATAGTATGAGTCTATCCCATCTAAATTTCACCCTTGATATTCTTGGATAAGGATCTACTTAACATCATCCTATAGTTTGGAGGAATATTTACCACCAATATTTTCATCTTGACTATAGAAAAGAATTAATAGCTACTTGACTAGCTTTGATTTTCAGAATAAAATGTTTTTTTAATTCTATAGAATAACAATGGCCAAATATAATTGTACATGTCAAGCCCAATGTATGTGCCACTTTGGCTAGAATTATATTGTTTTAAACTTCAAAATTAATGAGGTGGTTGTTCAAATAAAATCCTTCAATGAAATTGGAAACATAAAATGGATCTAGTTTCTTGTCATTTTAAACAAAAGCAACCATACGAGTTTGAGTAGAAGAATCTATAACCAAAACCCCTTTAGAAGGTGTTATATAATAAATATTGGGTCCATCACTTTAAATAAATGTAATCAATCGATCAAGTTGGTTTAGATTTGAGATGAGATATTTAGCATGAGTGATTTTTATATTAGTTTTACTCACATGATCAATGATGTTAAATGATTAAGGGCAAGTAGAGTTTGAACTATCATGGCTTGATTCCATTCATGGAGATTTTATATTTCTCATCTTCTCAGTTGACTTGTCTTTGGAAAATGCATGCAAAGGCATACCTATATTGAAGATAACCTTCATAGGGGTTGTATAAGGATCCTCCTCTATCTTTGTTTTCCCATTTTTATTTGTTTCTATACCTTTTCTTGCTACCTTAATTTTTTCATTTTGATCTCTTATGAACACAATAATAGAATGATTGTTCATATCTTCCACTCTTTTATCAAGCCCATATTTTTTGGGTCCAAATTCTAGATGGCCCATAATGGATATGCCATTAGGTTTATGTATTTTGGGATCAAAGGTAACCAAAACACCTTATCTGATGGTTCTATAAAGGTGCATAATTATATAAATCTCAAATTATCTAGGCAGTTTAAACCATCATGATTTTTAGTAGTAATCCAAGTACATGAAAAATTAATTTATATAAGAATTGATTCAATAGTGAAATTTAGAGTTAGAGCTAGAAGGTAGGGACACACATTTTTGTATAGAGCAAATGGTCTTTGAGGCACGTCGTAATAAGGTGTCAATAAATGGGAATGAGGAATTTGATTCTTTTAATCCAACAAATCATTTTATAACTTTTGAACTAAAAGATCTGATATAACTTTACTTTTACCTTTGAAAGTGTCCTTTTTAATATTTTTAGCCATAATCATGCCATATTCTATTTCAATATCTTGAATTTGAGCTTGTTCTAGATTTAGCGATTGATTCCTACGTAGGAATAAACTCAATTTTAGTGTTTATGCATTTACAAAGAAACCTCTTTTATTTTCCAAAGTGAGGGGGAAAAATGAGGAATTTTATGGACCAATTTATCAAACTTAGCTATGGACTCTTTCATTGGCTCATGATGTTCTTTTTTAATTTGTGATAATTATACAAAAAGTGGATGTTATAATAGGTTACTCATGTTTACTAGGTGTTTTTTTATTTTTACTATTACATATTTATCCCACATTGGTTAGGATGCTTTGCTTCTTATTTTTTCTTACCTATATATGCAAGGCTTCTCATTTATAAAAGCATAGAAGAAGTTTGGATGTAATATAAGATATTTTCTAATTTATTCTACATATCAATTTATAACCCTTTGTTTTATAGATCTTCCTTTTGTGATGTTCTTTGTTGTCAACACTTGAGATTATGTATCTTGGAATGATCTAGTCATCATTCCTTTCATCATATTAGATCAGTATAGGTGTTGTAGCTATCCATTTATGAGTTTTTTATTACAAGGGTTTGTTCATATATCAAAATTTCTTCTTATTGTAGTGGAGTTTTTTTTTATGGATCTATGATTTGTTCATTGATTAGGCCATATGGATTCTATGATGTACCATTACATTTCACTAGATCCATGTTTAAGTTTTTTTTGGAAGCTTTTAAAGGTAATTTATGCATGATTTTTGATGGTTTAGGGCCATACATGCATCAAAATCCAAATCTAAAAGCATAAGGTCATATAAATATGATATTTATGTCCTATATATTTTTTATAATCACCCAAGATTAGGTCGTATAACCCTTCTATTGAAAAACCTGCTCATTAGTCTACTAGAATATACCTACCTCTTGTACAATTTTCTCTCACCACATGTGGTATAAATCTAAAAACTAATACAATTATCTAAAAGTCCTATATTTCATCTCATATTAATTGGAAGTATTTTGGAGTAGGATGTTTAGATCATTTGGTAGCTTGAAGTTCAATGTAGTAGATTGTTTTCATCATTTGGATAGCCATACGATCTAAAAATTAAGATTTGATTATTGGAGAGGATATTATTTTTAGTATAATTTCATCCTATAATATAAATAACCATTATGCATAAGGCCATACCACCTTTTGGGACATTAGAACATGGCCTAGTCAACCATTTTTTTTGATCTTGCAAAGATTCTTCCTAAAGTTGCCTTTCACTAGTTTTTGACAACTTGTACCCAATTTCTACCAAATAAATTACTGGAAATATTTTTTTAAATATTTTGACCAAATTCATGTGCCATACCTCACATGTGTGAGTATTTATGGGATGTTTTTTAATCTTTTTTTGACTTGAAAAAGTGGTTTAAAAGCAAAATTTGAAAGTAATTTCTCAAACCAAGCAATAGGTGAAGAGGTAAATCATTTTTTGGTGGACCATTATCACATGGGATGTCTTGAGATAAAATCCCACTAAGCACATTTTAGTAAAGTGGTAAATAATTTTTTGGTCCTTAGTGCATTTAATTTACAATGTAATGTTTACTTATTTGACCCATTTTAATGACAAAAAACTTGTAAAAGTTATAACTTTTGAGTCGTGACTCAAAATCAAGCTCTATTTTTTTCAAAAGTGTATATTTTTTTATTATCCATCCATTGGGATTATTTATATTATAAAAAATAATCAATTATAAAGTGGAAAATTTGGGGGGCGGATTAAACATTTTTGGGGGTTTATTTATTCCTTGTCATTTTTTGAACTAGGAGTTGTTCTTTTAAAGGAATCATTATTTCTTTTTCCAAACTTATTCCTTGTATTTCAAAAATGGAGAAACTAAACACCTAATATTACACTATTTATAAAATAAAAATGAAGATACACATTTAACTAAAAGGTTTTTGGGTAATGGTACTTAGAGACCTTCCCAACTTCATAGATGAGGAAGATATTGCCTGGATTGCATCTATGCAAGATGAGGCTCTTTGCTTGATTCACCTCAATGTTTTAGAAATCTTGCACATTAATAATATGGATGCCAAATCACCAAAACAAGCTTGGGATGATATTTTAGCCTTCTTTGAGGAGGATATTGAGCCCTTTGGGTTTTCTAAACCCTATCTTCACCTCATGTTACACTTCCTTCTCCTCTTATTAGTGAGGATTTATCTTTTGATAGTGACATTGATGATGATTCTCCATCTCTTTATCCTCTTGTAAGTAATTTTTTCTATTATGATGACACATTTCTAACTACCATTTTTCTTTCTTTTTTATCGAGCCACCTCTATGGGATGAGTTTCTACCAAACTTGGGATGTTTATTTGCAGAACCTACCTTTGTTCCTATTTAATATGTTGAGCCACCATATATTATCACTTTAGAGGACTCTATTGGTTTTGATCACAATACACTTTTTTAATACTATGTTTAAATTCCTATGGACATTATTTTAGTAAATGTTTCATGTCTTTCTTTTGATTGGTTCACTTCTTGGTATTATAACTAGTTCTTGTGCACAATCTTTTTAGACCTATGCCACACTTCAGATGTTGACATGATTTAGAGATATTTGTATTACTATATCATTCATCTTCCTTTGTGGAATGGGTAGACTTATAATACACCATGCATGTTCTTCCTTTGGCTAAAAGAAGAAACATTATTCTATGTGGATAGAGCTTCTACAATCTTCTAGCTGGAGATTTTGACATCGACATTAGTCATCTTTTGAGCCCAACTTGGATTCATTTTAGATTAAATATCATAAAAAATTATCCTGGGGGGGATTACATATGAATTCCTTCCTTCCTTCTTTTACATCATTTTAAGGGGGAGTTTTGTTTCCTTTAGGTTTTCTCTCTTTCTCTACTTCATAGATATATTGTACATGAGACCCTGATCATGCCCTATTACTAGGACTCATACTATAGATATGCCACTTTGGTTTTAGCTATTTTTATCCCATAGGTTCACTTGAAGGGGGAGGTGGTGTTAGTTTAGGTTACTCATGTTTACTAAGTGTTTTTTGTCTTTTTCCTATTATGGATTTATCTCACATTGGTTAGGATGCATTGTTCTTTATTTGTCCTTGCCTATCTATGAAAGGATTCTAATTTATAACAAATTAGAAGAATTTTAGATTTAATATATGATATTTGCTACTTTTTTCTCCATATAAATTTTCAACCCTTTGTTTTATACATCTTTCCTTTTGTGATGTTCCTTGTTGTCAACACCTAAGATTCTATGGCTTAGAATGATCTAGTCATCATTCCTTTTAGTGAAT
The DNA here is from genome assembly GCA_037957365.1 of Torreya grandis. Taxonomy (NCBI): domain Eukaryota; kingdom Viridiplantae; phylum Streptophyta; class Pinopsida; order Cupressales; family Taxaceae; genus Torreya; species Torreya grandis. The sequence continues at coordinate 3,127,265 of JARHVA010001041.1, read as the reverse complement.
GTTCATCTTCATCAAGTTTTAATCTTTCTTCAAATTTTATTTTCATCATATTCTAACCTAGAATATAACTAGATTACAAACGATGAAACCATTATGCTACTCCTTCACTAAGGGTTTCAAAAAATAGCTTTACTAACACACCTTCATGATACACACCCAAAATACTACAACTAGATAAAAAGGAGTTAATGTGTTCATCTAGATGTTATTTTACATCACTGGTAAACTTGGGAAATTTTTTCCTTGACCCTTTGGTAATTTCATGAAATTAACCATCTAGATCCAATGGTTTGATCCGTGGATTAATATATATGTCTCTAGGGATTAATATATTGGGTATAGACAAATTTATATTTAGTGTTGGACCAATTATTCTTATCCTCTTGGGAGAAATTTTAAAACTATAATTTTATTGCAACTCAAAGAACAAGTTAGTGGCACAACTACTTTCACTGAACCTTGTGAATCTCTTTTCAACCAAGATGGTAAAATTAACTATAATTTTTTTTTCTTACCTATCTAACACTTGTTAAGTAAGGATGATAACTCACGTTGAAATTTTTTGAGTTTGTGGAGTGATAGGTTTTGGTGGGTAACATGGCAATACCTAAAATGTGCCCCATGTTGGGCACCAAAAAGTGCTAGAAAAATATTTTTCAGTAAAAAAAATGTATTATTTGTAGGGGACAAAGTCCCACATCTATTTTAATGGGAGGATCCCATTACTAAAAATATAAAACTGAAAGCAATCTATTTACAATATTTATAAATAATATATTATATTCAATTTTATTACTTTTTATCATTAAAAGGAAAATAGAAATTAAGGAAGATGAAAGATCACACATGGACAAGAAAATGCAAATAGATCTTATCATATGCATAACAAGATAAATTATAAACATAGTTTGATTAATTGAAAATTAAATAAGTATTGCTTGAGAGTTGGGAGATATTTATTAAACTTAAAAATAACACATCTACAAATAAAAGTATAGGAAATAAAGTTCTAAAATCTCCCTTGTATTCCCAATTTTTAAAACACACTAGCCATTGATTGAATACCATTAGCATCATATTAGGTATCCCAATTAAGTTAGGCAATTGTAAATTCAACTCCTCTAAAGAAGCATAGATTTCACTAAGTTTATTCATGGACAGAAAAAATTGAAGATGCTTTATTTTAATAGTTCTTCCTTGATTATTTTTTTTAACTTTTCATTTATTTCATTCACTATATATTTATTAGAACCATCTTCCTTAAGCAAGTCACAATGAACACTCTCCACATTTGATGTTTTAGTAATCTTATCTCACTTGATCTCTGCCTACTTATTCATATCATCCCTTTCTTTATTAAGGTATTCTAATTTGTTAGAAAGCTTTCAAACCATTCATATGATAGATTATCCTCTCTTATAAAAAATCATTAACTTGAATATAAATTTTTCATCAGTGGCTAACATTTATCCAATATCCCCTTTCACACTTTCTCATAAACTTAGCTCTTTTTGATGACATAGAGTTTGTTGATCAATATTTTTTTGTTATGACTCAATCTTTTCATACAATTTTATCATCTCTTCAATATATTCCAGAGCATATAGAAATAATTATTCAATCCAAGCCTCAAGTGTTTTTCCAAAGCTCTTATATTAGATTATAGTTTATATGGACTCGCTACTAATCCTAAGGAATTGAGTTAGAGCATACATTTTGGGAATTTCTAGAGCCTCTACTAGATTAAAAAGGTAGTTTAGATAACCTATAATTGTAAGACCTAATCCTTGAAGTTTTTTTGGGTTAGCTCATATTATTGAGACATTTTGATCATTATTTTTATATTTTCTCATAGGTTATGCACATAATTATAATGAGTATTTATACCCAATGAGACTATTTTAAAGGTGTAGTTAGACAATCATGTTGGCATGTTGTTGTAATTGATGTAAAAAGGGTGCATCATGTAAAGGAAAAATGGCCATTGATGTCAAAGGTCTATTTGGTGAAGAGCTTGAGCATGGTAGTGGATATGAGTAGCCTATTGAGAGTGTGTTCTTAATTGGTAACATGATGTTGTAAAAGGTGATTGGTGATCAAGGTTGATGTCAAAGGATGTCAAAGGTGTATCATGTCAATATTGATTGTGTGTGATATCAAGAAGCATCTTGTGAAGATTGATGTCAAGAGTAACTAAGGTCCAATGGTAGAGGAATATATGTCAAAGGTAACTAAGATCAGATGGTAGTATGTGATTTATCAAGGTACATGAGAAAGAAGATTTTTTCAAGGTAACTAAGGTCATAGTGTATGAATAGGTCTATACAAGTTATTGATGTCATGATTTAAAAAGGTATGTGCATATTGTGAAATAGTCATGACATGAAGAGTTCTAGGGTGATCCAAGTGACAAGATGCATTTGAAGGAAAGAGAGAGTTTGAATGAAAGAGGGAATTTGAAGGAAAGAGAGAATTTAAAGGCAACTAATGTATTATAGTTGAATGAAGCTATAGGTCAAGGTGTCAAGTGTATTGGAAGTTTAAGCATAGTCATGGATGGTGAAGGTATGAGTTGATGGCATGATGAGGTGAGTGAACCCAAACATGTAATATGTTTTCAATATTGTGTGATAATGTGAGTAAGGTGTAGAATCATCTATGAGAGTCTTAGGGAGAGCCTATAGGGGTAGGACCTTTAGACCAAGTTTGCACCTATACCACTCCTAGACCCTACCTATTGTAATGAGGTATGAAGATCATATTTCAAGGAAAGTATGCATATGTGAGCATGAAAAGAGGTAAACTATTATTTTTAAGAATGTTAAATTTTTTAGAGATCATGGTTTGAAGGAAATGGCATGGAAATTGGCTTTGAGTTCTCTTGAGTGCATAAAATGAAGCTATGCACACTTGAGAAGGACTTTTAGGTGTTCATTGGCACATGTATCCTCTATATGGGAACCTAAATGTTAATGAGAGATGGGGAAGGGTCTTAGAAAATATATATAGGAATTGGTTTTGGATTTGAGGGTATGTCATTTATGAACAATCATTAACACCAAAACCTATGTTAAACCTCCCTAAAATCCTAATAAGGACCTGATGTGAAATATCTTGTTCAAATATAATTAGAATGGTCTCAAATTCATATAAAACCTATTGGATATTGAATTTAACTCTCCCAGGTACCTCTAGGTGATGGTGTTTAGTTATATGAGAGATAAAATGCATAGATACAGACTTATTTGTGAAGAATTTATTATAGTAGTCAAAAGTTGCATTGGCTAAGAAAAGAAAATAAATGGGAAAAGAAGATAGAGACTCATATTTAATTCCCATGAAATTTCATATATAGATTCCACCATTAAATTATGCTAAACTGGTCTTCCAAGTTAGCCAGTCACTAATAGGCCTAATGGTGTAAATAGTGTAAAACCCACGCAGTAGTGAGAAAATGAATTGGAATGTATTTTTATTATATAATGATGAAACCAAGTGTATGGAGATGTTGCTCAAGAATTTTAAGTCATGTATATGCCTAAAATAATTTTTGGAGGTCAGTGAATATGGTGAAAAGTTGTTCACAAAATGACCTATCTGGTTCAAATAAGACTATGTGATATAAGATCATGAGATTGGTCTGAAAGAGCAATATTTTGCTATTAGACCATATGCATTTTGTGTTTGAGGATGTTATGAATATGTCATAGGATATTTTTAATGCATCAAGAGTCTTTTAAAGTGTCTACATAGGTGTCGTATTTCTAAGTCACCATGACTAGTCTTTAGGGAAAATTGGTAGTTCTAAGTGAGTAAGTTGCAAAGATGATCTTGAAGCCTTAACCTCTAAGTGAGAGCGTCTAATGCATTTTGTAATGACCTTGAGATCATGTAGATTAAATATATGTGATTTTTTTATCATTTTTGAGTGGCTTAAGTGTGTTTGATCTTTAGTATTGAAAGGCAAATTTTTTGGTCTACACAAGCCTAACAAGATAGAGTACTATTAAGGGGTTTCATGAATTGGTTGGACTTAAAATGTGTTATAGAGCTTAAAGGATGTTAGATAAATTATTTTTTGATGTTTTATGAAATTATCATGTCTTGTATATAGGTATAATTCTTTTGAAGGGATCAAATGGTAACGTGTTGATAAGAAGGACTAATGCAATTAGGTCTCCATGAGACCTAAAAGTGAAATGAGGTCTAATAGAGTCATGAAAGACCAAAAGGAAGTAAAAGTTAATTTGAATCATGTTTATGAGATGTCATAAGACCTATTATATGTCTAACCTAATAGGTTAATTGTGTATCTGACCAAGTGGTATATAAACAAGAGATGAGTATATATATAAGGTTTTTTAGGCCTATTTGTTTATGCTTAGAGGAGGTGAATGGATTTATAGATCAATGAGCTTGAGGAGGTTGAGTAACATGTTTTAAATTATAATAAAAGAGATAAAATAATAATTTCAAGATGATCATAAAGGTTTTCTATAGTTGAATATCAAGGTCATATGAACTATTCAGTCTCGATGAGGGCTAATTGAGCGAAGAAACCTAGAGGTAGTTTTGAGAGAGATCAAGTAGAGAAGATCTGAAGGAGTGATCATTGATTATTAAGAGGATATAAAATTTTAATTAGATATGTATTATTTATGTATGATATTGGATAGTATAGAAAAATATATGAGTGGAAGATTAGAAGAAATAAGGTTGATTAGCTAAGTTGGTGCTTAGTCAAAGAGGGAGTTGAAGCTTCCTTGCAAGTTGGTGCTTTTATAATTAGTCTTATCTAAGTTGGTGCTTGATCAAGATGGATTTGAATATATATTATAGTTTTTTTCTTAAATAAGTGTTCTTTGACTGAGTGTGTGCTTAGTCATAGGGGGTTGTAGCCCCCTAATAAGTGGGTGCTTGATAAATCTAGGGTTGGTGTTCCACATTGGGTTGATGCTCATCTAAATTTGATACATTGTCTTATATGATAGTTTTTATAAGCTTTGTTTTATTGGGTTTTATCCTACATGAGGATTTCCAACATATGTTATGTGTTATCTTGTTTCATTCTCATGTGATTGGTTTTTAATGCATTTCTAGATCACTATGTTGCTTTCATAGTTCATATATGAGTGGATGTAATTAATTTAAAGTTTTTAAAGACTAATTCACCTTAGTCATTATGCTTCCAATAATTGGTATCATATCTTGGTCCTTTGAATTAGGCCTGATAGCTTGAAGGCAATCCTTGAATCACAAACATGTCTAGTCAATAAGTACAAGGGGGTTTCTCAACTAATAAGGCTCCTCTCTTCAATGGGACTAACTATGCATTTTGGAGCATTAGAATGAATACCTATTTAATGTCCTTGGGTTATGACATATGGAAATTTATTGATGATGGATTCACTTCACCCTCTACACCACCAACTGATGTAGTAAGCAAGTGAGAATAACTTCAAGGTAATGAATACCATCTTGTGTGGTCTTTCAGATTCAAAATTTGTTAAGGTCATGCATTGTGATATAGCTAAAGGTATTTGGGAAAATTTGTAGACCATTTATGAAGGAGATACCAAATTTAAGTTGGAAAATATGTATACTCATTGAAGTTATTTTAAAGGTTTGAGAATGGAGGATAAAAACATTACATATTATCTATTGAGAGTAGATGAAGTGGTCAATGTCATTAGAGGTCTAGGAGAGAAGTTACAAGAATCAACACTAGTACAAAAGGTACTAAGATCCTTAAATTTTAAGTTTTATTAAAAAGTGTTTATAGTAGAGGAGATCAAATATATTAACACACTAAAGATGGATGAGCTTCATGCCATATTGACTGCCTATGAAATGAGACTAAATGATGGAAGACCTTCTAAGAAGGAAGTTGCATTCAAAGTGGAGAAAAAGTCACAAAGTAATAAGGCCAAAGATGATGACACAAACATTGATGATGACAAGATAGAATCCATATTTATCAAAAAATTAGGTAGAGATTTAGGTAAGTATAAGGGCAAGTTTCCAATCAAATGCTTTAACTATTGTAAGATTGGTCATTTTACCTCCAAATGTCCTAACAAGGATAATACTAAGCATGATGAATACCATGATGAAAATGATGGTGATGATAAGAAGGTCTATAAGATTTAAAAAAACAAGAAAGGTATTAGTGAGTATGAAGGAAAAAAAGTTTCATTCAATAATAAGAGAAGTTTCTATACCAAAGAAGACAATAGCTCATCTGATGTAAGTGACACAAGTACATTTGATAGTGATGATGATAGCAATGAACATGATAACAATGAAACTTTATTCATGGCTATAGAAATAGATAATGAGGATTTCTCAAAAGGGAAAATTCTTATAGATGATGAATAATCATATGAAGAAGAGGCTAAAGTGAACCTTGAGGTAGAATTGGTGAGTGCTCTAGAGGATTTGAAGTTCCAAAGAAGGAAGAATTATAAACTAAGATCATTAGTTAAGATTTGTTAGGATCAAATCAATCTCTTTGAGGAGAGACTAAGCATCAACACCAATGAACATGAGGAGATCATAAAATAAGTGGAAAATCAAATTGAAATTGTCACTACAAGTCTTAAGACAAAGGAGGAATAATGCATCAAGTTTGGAATAGAACTGGAGTCCTTAAAGGCTAAATTGAATCAAGAAATAATTGAGTTGAAGATGCATCAGGGATTTAAAAAGAGTACTGAAGTTCTTGGTGATATTTTGAGGATTCAAAGGTCTCCACATGACAACAAAGGTCTTGGGTTCAAGGAATACCAAAAGGAGAACAAAGAGAGTTAGATCTCAAAGACCTAAGTAGAACTTCTCAAATTTGAGACTCAAAGTGATCATCAGCAAGTCAAGAGTACCAACATGAAATTCAACATGAAGAAACCAATTAGGTAGATAAATGTAATGAGATATTCTAATTCTTTCAATGGTTATTATTTTGCTTTCCATAACTTTGGTCATAGAGAAAGTGATTGTAGAATAGTCTCAAGGAATGAGTTATCATGGGAACATGGGAAAAGGAGTGATCATTCAAGAGGTAAGTAAATAAATGTTATTTGCTACAGTTGTCATAATATGGGACATATTACAAGATTTTATCCTAATGGATTTAGAATGAATTCAAGACTTAACAAGGTATATGGAGCTCCTCAAGTGTATGAGAAGGGTCAAACACTTTTGTGGAAGACAAAAGAAAGTTAGGACTAATCATATTGAGCTTGAGAGTCAAAATGGATTATTTGTTAAGATAGAGTAAGGATCAAAAGTGAAGGAATGTCAAGAATACTTTTTATCTAAATGCTTTGAAAAAATAGTCAAATAGAAGAAGGATGACAAGGTGGATAAGTCAAATGCTTCAGTCAATCCTAAGTGGATTCTAAGGAGGGACTATCAGTCTCTTGATTGCAAGATAGTTGACTAGAGTGATTTGGAGATCTAGGAATCTCTTGAGTTCATGGAGTTTTGAGAGCCATATAGAAAACACTGATTCCATTAGGATTCATGGAAACACTCTTCTATCATTAGAAGCATGAGGTTATAGTGAAATAAGGATTCATCTTGAGAAGATTCTAGGTTGATTATGTTGCAAGGTAAAAAAAAATTCTTTTGTAGATTGTAAGTATATGATAAGGTGAAAGGAGTTTTGGTTAGCATGAGCATTGATTCTATAGATCAGTTCATGAAGAGTCATGAAATGGAATACAAGTCTAAGCATATGATTGTGTCTTAATACATATGGAAATGGATTGGCCTATAAGACCAATTTGGTCATAGAGATAAGTTGGATGTTGTTGATAGATCTGAAAGCATGTGTAACTGATTAGTATATGAGAGATTCTTGAAGGATGTTGAGAATGGTCTATGAGTGCTAATTACTTATATGATAAGCAAAAGATGTGAGGAAAAAAGGGGAGCTAATCAGATGATTCATTATCTACAAGAGTAGATAAGTAAATGGTCTATGGCAAAGAAGGTATAAAAAAAACATGAATAAAGGTTGAATGATGTGGCCAAGATTAAGAACATGATGGATATTTGTGAAGTTTGAACATGGAAATAAAGATGGATATTATCCATCTCTGTCACATCAAGGTGTATCAAAGACAAGGTGAGTGTTCCTATGTATCTAAATTCATTTGAAGAAGATATGCATGGAGTTAAGAGGAACATGTTTGTATGATGCTTCATAGACTCTATGATCTTTTTACCAAAAAGGGGAGAGATCTTAGAAAGCAAGAAAGTTTATAATGTTTTATAGACTCAAGAAATGTTGAAGATCCTATTTATTTCAAGAGGTGTGATCCAATAAGTTACATCATGACGGAGAAAGTTGTAAGTGTCTCTTTGTCATTAATGTTAAAAGGGGGAGAATGAGAAGATGGGAAAAGTGCCATATTGAAGTAATTTTAGATTGTAGCATGTTTTCCATCAATAAAAAAGGGGGAGTTTATTGGCATGTTATTTTCATTGATGTTAAAAGGGTGCATCATGTAAATTCATAATGGTCATTGATGTCAAAGGCCTGTTTGGTCAAGTGCTTGAGCATGGTAATGGATATGAGTAGCCTGTTGAGAGCGTGTTCTTAGTTGGAAGCATGATTTTGTCAAAGGTGATTAGTGATCAAGGTTGAAGTAAAAGGATGTCAAAGGTGTATCATTTTAAAATTGACTGTGTGATATCAAGAAGCATCTTGTGAATATTGATGTCAAAGGTAACTAAGGTTAGATGAATGTATATTATATGTCAAGGTACATGAGAGAGAAGAGTGTTTTAAGATAACTAAATTTTTGCATAGGAAGTATAGTGTATGAAGATGTCTATACAAGTCATTGATGTCATGATTTGAAGACGTGTGTGTAGAGGAATGTATGTGCATAGTATGAAATAGTCATGACATGAAGAGTTTTAGGGTGAGCCATGTGACAAGATTCATTTGAATGCAAGAAATAATTTGAAGTCAATAGAGTATTTGAAGCTAACTAATGGCTTATGGTTATATGGAGGCATAGGTCAAGGTTTCAAGTACATTAGAAGCTTGAGCCTAATCATGGCATGGTAAAGGTATGAGATGATGACATGATGAGGTGAGTGAACCCAGACATATAAGAGGTTTTGAATGTTGTGTGAGCATGTGAGTAAGGTTTATAAACATCCATGAGAGTCTCAGGGAGATCTTATAAGGATAAGACCTTCATACTAAGTCTGCACCTAGACCACTCTTAGACCCTACCTAGCCTAATGAGGTATGAAGATCAGAATTTAAGGAAATTACGCATATGTGAGCACAAATAGAGGTAAGATATATTTTTTAGAATATTCATAAATTTTGATATCATGTTTTGAAATAAATGGCATGAAAAGTGGTTTTGAGGTCTTTCGAGTGTACAAAATGAAGGTATGCAACCCTGAGAAGGACTTTTAGGTGTTCATTGGAATGTGTTATTTATACATGGGAAATTTATTTTTCAAGGAGATATGGGTAAGGGTCTTATCTAATATGTAAAGGAATTGGTTTTAGATTTTAGGGGAAGTCCTTTATGAACAATTATTAACATCAAAACCTATGTTAAACCTCCCAAAAACCCTAATAAGGACCCAATGTGAAAGATATTGTTTAAATCAGCTTAGAATGGTCTCAAATTACTATAAAACCTATTGGAGTTTGTAGTGGACTCTCCCAAGTACCTCTAGATGGTGGTGGTTAGTCATATGAAAGAGAAAATGTATAGATATAGGCTTGTTTGTAACAAAGTTATTGTAGCAGTTAAAAGTTACATTGGTCAAGAAAAGAAAATGAATGGGAAAATAATATAGAGACTCATAATTCATGACCATGAAGTTTTTTGGATAGGTTTCACCATTCAAGTATGCTAAACTAGTCTTCCAAGTTATCTAGTCACTAACAGGCCTAATGGTGTAAACAATATAAAATCAAAGTAGATGTGAGAAGATGAATTAGAATGCATTTTTATGATAGAATGATGAAACCAAGTGCATGGAGATGTTTTTTTAGGAATTTTAAGTCATTTATATGCTTGAAATAATTTTTTAATGTTGATGAATATGGTGAAAAGTTGTTCATAAAATGACTTGTTTGGTTCAGATAAGACTGTGTGGTATAAGGTCATGAGATTGGTCTAAAAGACCAATATTTTGCTATTAGACCATATGATTTTTATATCTGGGGATGTTATAAATATGTCATATAATATTTTTAATAAATTATTATTCTTTTAAAGTGTCTACATAGGTGTTGGAGTTCCAAGTCACCATGACTGGTCTTTGGCAAAAATTTGCAATTCTTAGTGAGTAAGTTGTAGAGATGATCTTGAAGCATTAAGCTCTAAATGAGAGTGTCTAATGCATTTGTTAATGACCTTGAGGTCTTGTATATTATATCTACATATTTTTTTAATCATGTTTGAGTGGATTAAGTGTGTTTGATCTTCAGTATTAAAAGGTAGACTTTTTGGTATACACAGGCCTAATAGGACTAAGTATTATTGAGGTGTTTCATGAAGTGGTTGGACCTAAAAGGTGTTATAGAGCTCATAGAATATTGGATAAAGTATTTTTTTATGTTGTATTAAAATTATTGTATTGTGTATAGAGGTGTAATTATTTCCAAGGGATAAAATGGTAACATGTCGATAAGAATGCCTAATGCAATTAGGTCTCCATGTGAGACCTAAAAGTGAAATGAGGTCTAATAGAGTCATGACAGAATAGAAGGGGCTCAAATTTAATTTGAATAATGTTTATTATATTTAATAAGACCTATTATATGGATTACCTAAAATTCTAAGGGTGTGTGTCTGACCAATTGGTATATGAACAAGAGATGAGTATATATAAGACTTTTTAGGCCTATTTATGTATGCTTAGAGGGAGCGAATGGATTTATAAACCAATGATCCTGAATAGGTTGGATAACATGTTTTAAAACATAAATAAATAGATTATATAATAATTTCATGATGATCATATAGGTGTTATATAGTTGAATATCAAGGTCATATGACCTATTCAGTCTTGATGAGGGCTAGTTGAGTGAAGAAGCCTAGAGGTAGTCTTGAGAGAGATCAAGTGGAGTAGAGCTAAAGGAGTGATCATTACATATTGAGAGTCTATCAGATTTACATTAAATATGTGTTCTTTATGTATGAAATTGGATAAAACAAACATATATCTAAGTGGAAGATTAGAAAAAGAAGGTTGATTCTGTAAGTTGGTGCTTATAGAATTTGTCTTAGCTAAGTTGATGCCTAGTCAAGAGGGATTTGAAGCTAAATTTTAGGTTTATGATTAGATAAGTGTTCTTTGATTGAGTTGGTGCTTAGTCATAGGGTGTTGTAGCCTCTTAGCAAGTGGGTGTTTGCTAAATTCAATTGGGTGCTTGATAAATCTAGGGTTAGTGCTCAACTACATTTGATACATTATCTTATAGGATAGTTTGTCCAAGATTTGTTTTAGTGGGTTTTATCCCCCATGAGGGTTTCCCACATATGTGATGTGTTATCTTATTTCATGCTCATGTGATTGGTTATTAATGCATTGCTAGATCATTATGTTTCTTTCATAGTTCATATATGAGTGGATGTAATTGATTGAAAGTTTTTGAAGATTGATTCACCCCCTATCCATCAGTCATTATGCTTCCAAAAAATCATTTCCTTCTCATTATATTAAACATTAATTTGGGAAATTTTAATTAACTAAGCTCTAGATGGATCAAAAACTAACCTTAAAGTGGTTTTGGTAATCATTAGAGGAGTCATAAGGAGGTTTTCCACAACATAAAAATCATGCAATTCCACATCAAGTAGTTTCTTCTTCATTTCAATCAAAGGTTTCATCCATTAGAAAGAAGTGTCATTGAAACTCACCATCTCTACTCCCAAGTCAATTGAAATGAATGTTGATGTGAGTTTCCTTGGTGGTGTAGAATGTGATAGAGGCAAGATTTAAGGAAAAAATTGAAACAAGGGGATATTTTGGTGCTTAGGGTGAAAAACATGAAACAATACATGTAGTTACTAACTAATCCAATCCATGACTAGATGTAATATATTATTTTGTGGTGTAATAAATTAGTAAATATGAATCACCTCTTGGGAAGGAGGATGACTGTAGTTATACTAAATTTTTGGTTTGAAACTTCCTCACTATAGATTAACCTTCCCATAGGTATTACTTGGTTGCTTGGGTTGATTTGGATCTTCTCCAACTCCATTAACTCCTGAAATAGTTGATGGGTGAGATATGGCTCTAGAACTACCTATTGCATATGATTTAGGGACTGATGTAAGAGCTTGCCTTCGTGGGGCCAAGGTTATTTATTTCCTTCAATTATTGACTCCAATGAGTTTTAAGATCCCATATGCACAATTCACTATGCAATATTACATGCCATAGTTTCCACCAATCAACTCAACCAATATATTTTGTTTCAAAGCTCTTCTTGTGGGCATGAATTTTTTTAATTCATTTTAAGATTTTCACATAAAATGTTTTTTATCAACTGCATTTAATGTATGTGTTTATTCATTCAAAAGGGAAACCATTTTATCATTGTTATGATCTACATATTTATTTTTATGAAATAACTAAGGAGATATTGGATCATTGGGAAGATGTCTATATCATAGTGAATTCAAGTAGTTAATGCCTTTCTTAGTTTGGTGGAAAGTTTTGATTTAATTTAGAACAACAAAAAAAATGCATATTTCTTTTCCAAATGCCCTATTCAAGTTGAAATCATCTTATGTTGTCTATCCAAAAACTGTATGCAATTGCTTCTCCATGCATAATTGACTGGTGAAAAATCCACTTATCTTGAATGGGTTTTGTTTGATAGAATCACCAACAAAAATAATATCAATAATTTAAAATGCTTTTATGGGTTTATGCATAATTTTGTGGATAATTTTGTCTATATTACACAATATTTGACATCTTAAAACATTTACTTTGCCAATAAGCAACAAGTTCAATTGATCAAAATGTTTATTTATAACATCCAAGGTATTTGAGTTCAATGGCAACATCTTATAAGATGCATATGGAAATTGAAAGACAAAATGTGCAATTACACCATTTTCATTTTATATTATTTTTCCAATATCATTAATCTTTAGAATGTCATTATCAAGTTTCTTGTTATAGAAACACACTAGTTTTTGGAATATTACTTTTATTACGAATGTTTTCCCTATTATTACTCTATCTATTTAGAACAAGTTTCTTTGACTATGAATTATTGCTCTGTATTCAATTATTTTCACAAATTGAAATATTCATCTTTAATTATGAGAAAAAAATGTTTGCTTGTTTCAAATTTATTTGTAAGTTGGATGACAAATAATTTTATAACTTTGATAAGATGCATATTAGCATTAACATCACATTTTCTAACACCATCAATAACTTTATTTTTTTCATCATCATTATCAATGTCAAATACTGTGTTAGAATTTTTGTTAATGTTTTTGAAAGTAGTGTGAATGTTTCCCCATTTGGATATACTTTTTACAATAAACATGGTATCTATGTTGTTTCTTTGTCTTATGAGAAAAATATGCTTTGGCCCATGTTTCAAATTATCCTTTTTATTTTCTTCATTGTCATAGTATGGTATGAACAACATAATTTTTTACTTTATTAATTTTTAGGTCCACATGCTCATTGTATCTAACATGTTGTATAATGTGTGTTTTTTTCATTTCTTATAGTTTTAAAATCTTCCTAGATAATATCATATATATTTAGTCAAGAAAGTTTATTTATGTTCAAGGAGAGTATTACCAACTTTTCATATAAACTATACTTTATTTTCATTTATATATGCATATTTTTTATGCATTTTAAGAAATCATTTCTCAATGTAGAAACACACTTTTTCATATCAAATTTGTAAGAACATATGTATCAAGAATGATTTATGCATATGTGTTTACATACCATGATGTAGATAATTTTTATTGCAAATTAATTTATCCAAATATTTTATTGAAGTATTTTCAATAGTATGATAGGTTGTGAAATGTAAGATAACAACAAGAGTAATTATTATATTTGAGATAAATTTACATCGTATAAAAACATTTCAAATGTTGTGTCTTTGTTATATTTTTTGTGTTAGAGTTGATAGAAAACATATTGTCATTTTATTTGTACATCTTGTCATTATGATCTAAACACTTGAATACTATAGGTTTTTGCATTGGGGGAAATCAAAATTTGAATTTGCAATGAGAATTTTTATATTTTTTACAAGTACTTGTATGATGATGTGTTTGCATTTTAACCAAATTTGCATCAAGAAATGTTGAATCATGAGAAATATACCTATCCAAAAACTTTTTCATTCATTATTAGAACAATTTTCATATGTTAGTGCACCATGTACCCAAACCATGAAATACAAGTGCTCATTTCCTCTACTTGAAAATTTTGTCACAAAAAAATAATTAAAAACTTTACCAAATAGTTATTCATTTTGTAACATGATTTTATTAAATGAATTATGTCTATCGTTAAAATAATGAGTGTGGAAAACTAGATTATTTATAATCATAGTATAAGTGTTTTCTTCTTATATATTTTAGATGTATTTTTATTGCTCATTGGAGACAATTTTTGTAAGGTATGGCATAATGGCTTCCAAAAGTGTTCAACACTTATTAATGTGGCAAAACATGTTGGTGGTCCCAATTTCGTTATTATTGTAAAAATATTTTCCCTCAAGTTTTCTAATTATTCAAGTGATGCTTGAATGCTTTTGAAAAATCTATAACCTATTGGAGATTTTAAAATTTTATCTAGGCTATTTTGTCTTATACATCTTTAGCATACATTTTTTTCTCCTTTCAATCCACCTTTTCATAGACATATCCAAACATAACTTGAAACCTGATGTATAATAATTTTAACCCTGAAGAAAATATTAGTGATGTGGTTTGTAACATCATTTTATTGATGCAAGAGCTTATTTCATCTTGTAAATCCTTCATTTGATGAAATTTTCCAAATCCATGCACACGATATTTAGTAATTATTTTGAGTCTTTTTATTTACTACCAATTTTTTTACCTTTAACAGGTTTAATATAATTTATTTATTTTTTAAAATTTAGCTCTCTAATCATTTTCAATAGCAATTATTTCTTTCCTATATAACAAAGTTTGGAAAAGGTTGGCCAATACATCCATGACACATACAAGCTTAACATTTCCTTTTAAATATGCACTTTAGTATTCCAATTTATGTTTTAGATTAATTATAATTTTATCAGTTCCATCCAATTGTCTAGGTAGTGCTTGTTAAACCTGATCAAAATCTAAAACAACATTTATAATTGTTCTTGTGAGGCTCAATTATGATATTTTAGAGCCAAATTATCTTATTTTTTAAAAGGCCATTCAAAACACAAGTAATCTCTCTTCAAAAAGGGTTAACTTATGCACAAACTATATTATCTTATTTTTTTATAATGTTAAATGTGGCATATTGGAACTTTCTCATTTTCAAGAGTAGTCCCAACACAATTGTTTTTTATTTTATGTTAATAGAAATGGAAGAAAATGCTTCAATAATGGTATTGTTGATGTCAATGATGTGTGAAAAATAATGGATGGGTGTGTCCTTAATTAATTTTTGATTGAAAAGTGAAATTTATTATATAAAAACTTTACAAAATAAAATATAGCTAGTCATACAAAAAATGGGTGGAAAAGTCATACCCCAAAAACACACCAAACTATAGAAGCCCTGAGAAATAGTAGAAGCAACTAGAAGGTCATACTAGCTAGAAAGTATAACATGTATGTAATAACAACCAAAAATTAACGAAGCACAAACAAACAAGTTATTAAGTAGTAATAATGAACATGGTAGCAAGTGGCAGAGGGTCTTGAGGCTTCCCTCCCCACCCCCTATTAGTTGGGGGGTCCTCATCCAAGGTAAGAGGCTCCCACCCATCATTCTATTTCTCTTGAGGAGTTTGCTATGACTACTCATAATTCTACCAAGGTGGAGAAATGGAAATTGTCAAGGGTGTAAACTTGTCCTATTGGGAAGTTTCCTAGCCTCCTCCATTATCATTGTCATGATGAGATGATCTACCCTAAAAATAAGTAGTCACATACCTAAGAGATGGCCAGTGAGAGCAAGGAAAGGAGCTCCTCTAACTCTAGGATTGATAGCTTTGAGACTAAGAATACTTGGTTCCACCACCATGTCCCTAAGGAGGAGTGTGTTTGAGTGGTTCCCAACTAAAAACACAAGGGGCATTACCCCAGTGATCTAGTAGCTCCTATAAATGGTGAAGTTCTAGCCACACTTTCTATATATGGCTTTGGATTTGAAGGGTAATAGTGGATATCACATTAATTTTTTTAGAAAATTTAAAACCAATTTCCATCACTTCATGATTAAAACAAGCTTTATTTTTAGACTTCAAAATCTAAAACAAAATATCAATACAAAAAATATAATTTTTTTTTTGTATTTTGTAGGAAGCAAGGTTGAGTCTCCCAAGAGAGCCATTTTTTAGGTGAACATTTCAAGTTTGAAGGGTTTAAAAAGAGAGTGAATCCATCTCTAGGTAGACTATGCATGGGGACAAAACCCAAAAAGGTTCTTAATGGTTTTTAGGCACTGATGAACATGACAAGTGGGATTAGGAACCCTCATATGCTTGATCCAGTCTCCAATAGGGAGCCCATGATACATAATGCACTAGAGAAATTGATATTTTTTAGGTTCCAAGAGAGTCAACCATATATTATTAAATATGCTTAGCCAAACATAATGAAGAGAGTTAAGACTCCAATGTTTGTTGAGTGCCTTAATATCTATATGCTAGGGAGCAAGAAGATTATATCCCAACTTAGGGGCATAACAATAAAAAGGAGTGGTTGTAGGCCAATTCCAATTCTTGCACCATGAGGTGAGAGAGGACACTCTAATTTTGTGTAGATACTCACCAAGTATGACATTCTAAATTTCAAAAAGAGATTCTTTATCTTCTTTGTTAAGCTAAAACCTAGCTTTCACAATATTCCAAGATAGCCAGTCCTGAGATATCTTACAGAAAATATCTCTAATGTGTTTAATACCCTTTTAAAAAGTATAAGACTTTTTATCCAAGGAACCATGGAAAAGGGAACATTGTGGAAATTGAGAATAGGGAACCACAAGAGAGATTGAGAATTAATAGAGAGACCATTCCTAAATCCATCTCCAACCTAGACCAAGTGAGACTTAACCTTCTCCCAAGCCTTCTATATGCTATGTATGATAAAAGACCTAGTGATTTTGATAGGCACAAGAGTGAGGAGGAGGGTATGCATGGTAAAATATTATCCATAAGACCACATTTCTATCCAATAGGGTTTTTGAATTTGGGTTCCTATTTATAACACTCTACACAACTCTTATACCAAATTTTAGCCTGTTATTCATTTATCTTAGTCAGTTTCCAATGAAGTACATCCTTTTCTAGGTTAATGTTATTTATAGAGTAATTAGATAAGTAAATTATTGTACAAATTAGTGTTTGTATTTATTCCTTGATTTATTATTCTATCCCTCTAACAACCTAATATTTGCATTAGCAAACACCTAAAAATTTAAATCATTTGTTGAACCTAACTTACTTCAAATATTGTTTTACAACCCTAGTTCCATCTTAGGGTTTGCCATTTACATTTTATGTAATAAATTAGGTTTCTAAAATTTTAATTTTTTTCCTTGATTTGTGCACAACCTAACTGATACTTATCATTCCTATACTAGGGTTTTATTAATTTAATATATTTTAAATTTTGTCTACAAACCCTTTAAACCCTAGATCCACATACTAGGTCTTCATACATCAAAACATTATCCTTTAGTGTTTTAAGTCAATTCATAATTTTTTAATACTTTAGGTTGAATATTTAACATACTTTTAAATTTACTTATGTTATATTACCTTCTACTTTTTGTGTGCTTATATTTTATTCTTTACATTATCTTTTTTGATAAGTTTAAGGTGACCTCTAACAAACCTCTTCCCCCTCACCTAGTTGATCAATTTCTAAAATTTTCACATAATTATGCAAATGAATGGACCAATTTCCAAAATTTTACACTAGAACATGATAATGAGCATGATTTAATTTATAATTATGATGATTGTTATTGTTATAATGATCGATATGGTGACTACTATGAGCATGACAATGAAAGTGACAATGAGGATATATTAGATGCATATTATTTACCCTTTCCCATTCATTTTGAAAAATCATGTAAAAATGATATTGTAATTTTTACATATTCACAAACTAAGGTAGATGAATTATTTTATCACCTTCTTTTACATTTCAACCTCAACATAGTGATTCCATGCAAAATATAGATAATTCAAATATCTCTAACCCTTCTCCTACATGTCATAGTGTGTCAAATGAAAATATGATTGTTACTTATTCTACCCTTGACTCCAAGATTGAAAATAATGATAACACATGCATTCCACTCATATCTAGTGAAGATGCACATTGCATTACACCTATATATGATGATATATTAGATAGTATTAAAAATTTAAAATATCCTTCTACTCCCCCTCTTATTGAGCATGACAATGATAGTTCTTCTCATACCTCTACAAGTGAATCAGTTCTAATTTTTATGAACCATGGAATAACAATGATTATTATGATTTTAGTGAAGAATAAAGTGAGTCTATTCCTTCTAATCTTCTCCCTTCTTCACCCAAATATCATCTAAACTTGATTTATTATCAAATGTTAATCAAATTATAATGTATTTTTGGATAAAAATGTACAAACTTACAGTCATGTTACTAGTTTACATACTTCATGTATACATGATAGTGATATGTTTGCTATTCCATTAACATGTGATACTTATTTACCAATTAAAAATATAAGAAATACCAATGAATCTCCATCACCCCTCCCAACTACATTAGATCATGTTTCTCATCATAACATGGAAAAGGGTGATATCTAATTTCCCTTTCACTAGGTCCAAACTATCACCCCTCCAAAGGTTATGGTGAGAAAACACACTATATCTACCAATGGTCCCTAATTTAGTTTAAAAAATGGCTAAAATTAACAATAATATTCAATTTTTAAATGAACCTCTTTATGATGTTAATATACCAAGTCATAAGAGGTAATATCCTTGATGCATGTCATGGGTGTTTTACAAAAATAAGCACACCAACTTACCTTGTAAAGTAAAGCATACTACTCTTGGGTTGATTTCAATGTTATCCATAGTAATCATATCTCATGTAGAATATTCAATCAAAAAATTACTGAAGTATTTTGAGATACAAATATTACCAAAGTTTAATGGCAATGGAGATTCATACTTGCACCTCAAATACTAGAGAAAGGCTATGGCACATGTCATTGGTAGTTTGATCCTCTTACAAATATTTACACAAACTCTAGAGGATGAGGAATTAAATTTGTTTCATCATTCACTCCCCATTGGTTCACTACATACATATGATGAGTTAGAATAATTATTTTGCATGCAATATATTATAAATAAGGGTCCTCAAGTCACATATGAGAAGCTACCTTCACTACACTAGGATGAATTAGAAATAGTAAATGATTACATTCTATCATTCAAATCCTATATGAAACAATTGATCTCCTAGACAATATATTTAGAGGTATAATAAATCTTTGATATAGGTCTCATTTACCTCTTAAGGATAAATTACTATATGATATATCCAAATCATTATGGCATATATGTTACACAACTATAACATTAGAGAAGAATTTAGGACTAGTTAAGACACATTATGATCTAGAGATCATCTACAAAGGCTAAAAATAAAAGGTCTCAATTCTTATTCAAACCATTATCATAGTGAAGAGATCATTGAAGGATTTCCCATGCATTTTTTAGTTTGAAAAATGGACTCTGTATGTAGAAGTTATGGTATGTTGAATTTTTTAGGCAATAGGGAAAAAATGTGTAGGTATGGTGACTAGACATGCACATGGTCCAATAGATTATTGACATGTGGAATAATGAAATCCTAAAATTTGGAGTGTCCACAATAGATAAAAACTATGATCCAAGATTTTAGACAAATCCTACTTCTTAAGGTTTGAAAAATGGGATTAACTCCATGAATATCTCTTTCCCCATAAATGTGGGATATTTCCCATAGAAATTGGGATATCTCCCATAGAAATGCATGCGAGGTTTATCCAAAGAGAAGATATGAAGGGTGTTTTGACCTATTGATCCTCATCATGCCCCATTTTGGAAGATAAGGATAAGAAGATTAAATAAAGGCTTGTACATGGGAATGGCTAATGAAGAAATCCATAATTGGTGGGTTTTGAAAAACTATATAAACCCATGAAACTCATTTGTAAACTCATTCCAAGATAATTCCAAGAGTACTCCAAGCTCTCACTTACATTTTAAGTATTTGAGAAGAAATGTCTCATGTGCATTGCAAATCTTTCATTCCAAGGTTTTTGGAGGAGTATTGTATGAGACTACAGAAGCTCTAATTCTCTATTATTCACAGGTTGTTATTAAGCCCATGAAGAAGCCCACCTATCTAAATAATTTTTCATCAAGAGGGAGATACAAATTGCATTTTCATAATGGGAGAAAATCACCTTATCATATGCAGATAAATGCAGAGGTTAAAAGAGATTGTCACCTATGATTAGAAATCAAGGTGAAAATGTTGCTTATGTTGATTTTGCTATTGAATCATTTGATAAATTATAGGAAGATATTATTATTGATAGAAGATAAATGATTTATGGAGACCAAAAGCCTTCTTAGTGGGGAGTTTTGATCTAGAGATCATCTACAAAAGATAAAAATTAAAAGGTCTCAATTCTTCTTCAAACCATTTTCATAGTGAATAAATCATCAAGATATTTTTAATGCATTTTTTGGTTCAAAAAATAGACTCCGTATGTAGAAGTTATGGCATGTTGAAGTTTTCAGGCAATAGGGAAAAAATGTGTAGGTATGGTGACTAGAGATGCATGTGATCTAATAGATTATTAACATGTGGACCAATGAAATTCTCATATTTGGAGTATCCACAATAGATCTAAAATATTATCTATGATTTTAGATAAATCCCACTTCCTAAGGCTTGAGAAATGGGATTAACTCCATGAATATCTCTTTCCCCACAAATGTGGGATATTTCCCATAGAAATTGGGATTTCTCCCATAGAAATGCATGGGAGGTTTATCCAAAGAGAAAGATATGAAGGTTGGTTCAACCCATTGAACCTCATCATGCCCCATTTTTGGAGATAAGGCTAAGAAGCTTAAATAAAGGCTTGTACATGGGGATGGATAATGAAGAAATCCATAATTGGTGGGTTTTGAAAAACTATATAAACCCATGAACCTCATTTTTGAAATCATTCCAAGAGAATTACAAGAGAACTCCAAGATCTCACTCACATTGTAATTATTTGAGAAGCAATCTCTCACTTACATTGTAACTTTTCCATTCCAAGGTTTTTGGAGGAGCATTGTATGGGACTACAAAATCTTTGATTCTCTATTATTCGTAGGGTGTTATTAAACCAAGTATTATAATAATAGCTCTATTAGAGGAGTTAACACTACTTGGAGGCCATGGAGGAGGATAATTTTATGGAGCTGATGATTGATGCCCATTCTAACTTAGCTCTATGTAGAGGCTCTTGGAGGCTATGCAATAGAGGAGAAGTCAATAGGAAGGTGTGAAGTAGGGAGGTCATGCAAGAACATTGTGCAAGCCTTCCAAGATTAGTCTAGCTCTATATAGGACTAATTGGTACTTGAGCTCATGATGGATTCATTTTGGTTTTGTAAGTTTTAAATTTGTAATTACAAATGGATTTTGATAATGAATTATTTAATTGTTTAGAGAACCTAGAGACGTAAGCATCTATCAAATTCCATTATCAACTTGTGTGTAGTGTTCATTATTAATTTCATTGCATTATTTTTAGTTGAATATATTTCTAGAGTTGAATTTAGGCATTTAAACAAATTCACCTATAAAAATACAATAAATAAAATTTTTATAGTAGGAAATCTACCTATTTATGGATCACATTCAAAGGTAGATTTTGAGGTAGATCACTTACAGATAAAGCCATCCAATATGGTACAAGCACCTACTCTACCTATGATTAATACAAAGGTGGAATAGAAACAAGTAATTAATAGACTCAACAAAGGCAAAAAGCCACTTTATAGAGTATATCCAATAGTGAGTAGAGCACAAGACATCGATAAAAGGGATATATAATTTTTAGATAGAGATAAGCCTCATGGTATCTTATTTACATTATTAGATAGGGGATGATCACACTTCCTTATACTAATCACCATCCAACACATTGTTTGCATAAAATAAAAAATAAATGATATTGTAATTTTCATTAGATCAATGGACATTCAAACAATAATTGTTGTGCACTCAAAGATCATATTGACCAATATATCAATAAAGGCATTATAAAATTTACACAGGGGGCATCAAGATCTTCTCCACATTCTCTTAGATCACATTCCTCTATGAGTGAGTTATCCTAGGACATTACTTTAAAGGAGCCATTAGTTACTCATTGTATGATCCACATGGTTTCTATAATGCCTACTTATGTGAGATCTCATGCACTATAGAGTCAATAGAGATGTTAGCTAGTTCATAGAGATCAGCCTACTTATAACAACATCATAAAAAAATGTAAAACAACTCAACCAAGTCGCAATATGACAACTAACTAAGATAATTTTATAGATCTTAGAGATCAAAGTATAATATTAGTATGATAACTGATTAAGATATTTTATATAGATCATAAAGATCAGAGCAAAGTCTTAGTTTAATAACCAATTAAGATATTTTCAAGACATAATGCACAATAGAGTACAACTTTAATATGATAGTTGACTAAGATATTTACTACAAAGTCTACAAAAATAAATACTAGTAGTGCACCATGAATAGTATCAATTTCAAAGTCTACCTATACACCTACATAATATGAGAAATATGTCCACTTCTTAACCATGCCAACTGGATTCAAATAATGCATGTTGCACTTACACGATCCACACTTAGATATAGTGTGATACTCATATGACATCAATAATAACAACTAACATTCCTAATACAATATACATGTATACTTAGGCATATATATATAGAGATAAGTAACCAATTACCATTTTCATATCCAAAGAACACATTTCCATATCAACACATAAGTAATGAATTTAATTAAGCATATATGTAAGTAAACAATACCATAAAACAAAATGGCAGATAACATGATATCCATATAAAAATAGGTCCATTTATATAATTTGAAATAAGTTTTAAATACAATGATGATAATTAGAGCTTGGTCACCATGACCAACCTCATCACCGTCACTCTCATATACATACACACTAGAGCTAGATGCTCTTACATCCCCTCTAGACCTAGACTAGGACTTGTGTATCTACTCTATATCTCATAACACTACTACCTTGGCCAATAAATATCCATGATTATGCTATAGATGAATATAGTCATATGCAATCCTTCTAGCTTACCCACCTAGAACATTAGGTTCAAGCATAGCCCACATATGTAGCTCATCATGTGCCTCATATCCATTAGCAACTACTCACCTATATGCAACAATGTTAATGGACACTTGATCAAAGAGATAAGCATGGACCTAAAACTACTATATCCCTTTCTAATAACCCATCATCCATGATATCATCCAAAATATACCATGTCATCTCTCACAATATAGCCTCAATAATGGTGTCCCAGTACTCATCATCTTTTGCACGTATGCCCACTAAATCAATGTATTAAGTATCTACTCAATAATTCAATAACTAAACAAACCAGAAATACAAATATACAATAATAATGTACCATCAAATTCCCTAATGAAATTTGGATCCAACACATCCTCCATTATAGCCTTATCTCCCAAAAATAGTGGTGACCAACTATGTCATCCCCAGCATATTAGGAATGCATCAGTAACCCCGCATCATCTATGACAGGCATATCTATTATAGGATCTCTCTCCATCACTAAAATGGGAACTAACTTAGTTGTTATGGGTCTTGGTCTACTACCTAGCCTTGGTGGGGCCCAAGAAGTCATCAACTATACCCATGGTGTAGGTGGCACATCTTGGATCACACCAAACTATCATTTCACTTGCTCATGTTGAAATCTCTCAAAAATATTGACTCAACAAAAATGCACTCAATATCTCACTTGATTTTTTATCAACTACATCCCATCCTTTGGATAGACCTAAAATGCCCTGTAGGGTCTCCAAATAATGTCCCTAGTTATCAATCGATCCAACATATGCCAATAATGTATCGTGATCCTCAATCATATAAGAGTTGTGTCAATCCATGTATTTACAAATGCCTATGGGTATACCCAATCCACATGTTGAAACCCCTTAGGTCTAACAACTACATTTTGATCATAGGCCAAATAGTCTAACAATGTAGATGATCCTTTAACACCCTCACAAAGTATTGAGTAAAATGGTATAAATCTTGATACAAGTGGGATAACTTAGTACAACCCCAAGAGTATATGGTCATATGTTCCTATATATCCTACATAATCCCATGCATCTTATATTAGATATATACATCACTCCCATCCACAATAATAAATGAAGCTAGAAACAACACCATAAATTTATGCAACCATGAAACACTAGCTATAACAATAACATATAATAATACATCACTACCACTACTTCAATGATAGGTCCCCATAAGTATACACATACAATACCTAGAGGCCTGATCTATATCCCTATCTCCTTTAGCTTCCTATAATATATCCCTCTTACCAGTGATATTCACACTCAATATCTTATAAACATCCTCTAAAGTCACATTAATCTCCCTAGTAGATAGCCAAAATGTATAGGTATCAACATTCCACCACTCATTGAATGTAGTCATCATATAGAAATCTTAGGGAATCAATGTAAGTGATGCCAAATAACCCAAGCCAAATCTATTAATAACTATTCTCTCATTGTCTATTAGATGTAGCCCATGTCAGCACTCCATCATTTGGCTACTATGAAACTCATTCATGCACACATCCACCTATAAATGCACTTAAAATTCAACATTAGAACCTCCAAATGACAAACATAAATTCTTAAACAATCATTAAATACACATTAAAATAAATAATTACAATGTTCAATCCATTGTACACTAGCATTATAGTTAGGACATAAGCACTAAACATTAGTGTGGTCCTTGAACAATAGTGCAACAACCTAGGACACTAGTTTCATCTTTGGGACACTACTATGACCCTTATAAAAAGGGTTTTAACCTAACAAAAGCATACTAAAAATTATTTTAAGTTAAAAAAATTCAAAAATGCATAAAATTAGGGGATCCTTACTAGGGTAACCTCCTCATCAACTTGGATGAGCACTTTCACCTCCTTGTGGTGGATCACATTCACTCCTCATCTCATCATCATATTTTTTAGGCTCAAATAAAAAATTCTCTCAAGTCAAAAGGTTAAAATAATTTTTGAAATCAATCAATCAACATATTTAAACTATGTTTTAAAAATTCCACCTGTGTAAGGGTGACCCTGTGCATAAATTTTGCCAACTATTATCAAACTCTTCCACTCGCAATATATCATGAATCATATATCCAATTTTTGATCTATTTATTATGTTTGGGACTCAATTATGATATCCCCCACATCATACTAGTTACACTTCCCTCCAAATTTATTTGAATCTTTAAATTAAAAAACACATATTTCCTTAACAAACTCATTATAGACTGCATATCTATCTTAGGTCCCAATTCATAAATGATTTCTTTCCAAATCACCAAAATAATCAATTTTATGCTCATATTATTAATACTAACAATAAATAACATCCCTACTGGTATCAATTCTAGATCTAAATCATTACCAAAGTCCTAGCTTTTTCACCCAAAGGGGGGTATATATACATTATTCACATCGATAGTATTTTACTCCTATAGACAGTTTAACTTAGAATTTTTGATTTAGATAATCAGATATACAGTGATTTAGATACTTAGATATACAATGGCTTAGATACTCAAATACATATATTGTCTCAAATACACAGATGGGCTTAGATGTATGATACATAGTTTCCTTATCCAAACACACAAATACATAGTTTGACTTAGATTTACACATGATTTTGACATAGTTTCAGACTTAGATTATGACTATGGGGGTATGTACATGGCACACTCTCCCTATATATACATGTAGCTTCATACACAAGAGACACATCTACATTACCTAGATATCAAGTTTGGGGCATGATGTAGGGCACATATCCTCAATGGCATAGGATTCGACTAAGTTACACAAATGTAATGACAAATTATATAATTAGATATGTTTATATTACCAGATTATAGTCAGATTGTCACCAAGATGTCACCAGTTTAGGTTATATGGCCATTTTTAATGGTTGATCCATATTTTCTCACTAGACCTATATTACACAAGTTTAGTGATAGTTTCAACCTTTGAGCATAGATTACTTCTCAGAGCTAGTTCATGCATAAGAGTGGGGCAAGTAGGACTTATTTCTCCACATTTATATATTACTTATCAGACTCAGTTCACACATTAGAGTGCGGTAAAATAAGGTTTGTTTAGTTATATTTATAAAACACTTCTTAAACTCAGTTCACACATCAGAGTGGGGGTAAATAGGGATTGTTTCTCCACATTTATAAATTACTTATCAAACTTAGTTCACACATCAAGGTGGGGGAAAAACAAGGTTTTTATCCTCACAATTCATTTTGTTTCTTAGACTTAGTACATGAGACACCCACTTTGTGGATTCTCTCTTCATAAACAACATTCCATCTCCTATCCACTTCACTGGCCAAGAAGTGCACTAGGTCTATGGCACATCCATCCTCCACATGGATCGATCACATAGGTAAGTATACATACACATTTTATTTTTATTTTATTCTAGTAGTTTTATGCCATTACATCACTAGAATAAAAGGGGGATAAATGTACACACCCTAATTTGGTCAAGAAAACACAAGTACCATGTCTTTTTTTGCTCTTTCATAGGAGGTTCTTAATAATGAATATGAATCTTGTTTACATGGTCATTTTGGTCTTTTGATCTTTATTATGGCTTATATTTCTTACTTATTGCACACCCAATGGTCTTATGTCATTATATCTCATTCATAGGGCCCACTTGGCCTATCTATGACAATCACTACCTAGTTTTATACACATGGGACACTAATGTGGTCCTAGGCACTAGAATAATGCATTGGTGTCAATCTTAGTGCTAATGTCCAATGATCATATTTTTAGCTTGTTACGGGTCCTTACCCTTCTTTGAGCCTCTTCTTATGATTTTATTTGTCTTTTCACCTTGTCAACCTATAAACAAGAGTCTCACATTTAAAGCAAATTTCCTTATATATAAATATTCTCACAATGAATTTTACATATAGCACTTAATACTTTGGCACATAATTACATAAAAATCATTCAATAGTAGAGCTCAATGCTCTACATATTGCTTAGCAACACACATAGATTTGCATGCTTGATCAACATAACGGCCTAAGTGAAATTCATTTTATCATGCCATGCACATTGATTATGCACATTCCCTAAGGGATAACTACATGTAATATGAGACCCTTATCATTGGGGTTAATGTAGGTAGTGGTCAAGATAACAAGGGTTCTATATCACATGATCGTAATATTCCACAACCCACTTTTTCCCTTTTATATTTGATTCCATTATTATTTCATGTGTGCATGAATTTATTAGGGTTTTACATACAAATCAATCAAAATAAGTTATAGGTAGTGAACCAACATTTATTTGCATAGGCACATACATCTCAAGTCTAGCCAAAGGTATAACTAGAAGTTCACTTCCCCTGTTATAAGAGGACACTAACATGATGAGCTATTATCAAAAGGACTAAATTTTTATATGGGAGGGTTTATGACTCTGAATTCTTGTTTATGACACTCTACATAGATTCTATACCAAGTTTCAACCTATCAATCATCCATCTCGATTAGTTTCTATCTAAGTACATCTTTTTCTAAGTCATTACTATTTATAGAATAATCAAATAGGTCAATTATTGTATAAATCAGTGGTTATATTTATTTATATATTTATTCCTTAATTTATTATTCCATCCCTTTAACAACCTAGGATTTACATTAGTAAACACCTAATAAGTTAAATCAGTTTTCTATAACAATATGATCTGAACCATTTTCCATAACAACATAAAATGACGTATTTGTTTCATAAGTTTTCAACATTCCAAGAATTTATGGGATATTATCAATGTCATGGGGTATTTCAATTTCAAAACATGTTTGAGGCATTATTTTTAGTGGATTATGGTGAATATGAGTTGTATTTATTTGAAAGCAAACTATATTGTATGTATTTGTTAGTTTTATACAATTACAATAAATTATGGAAATGTTTTTATTTTTTACTAACCACAATTAATTTTTTTTTTTTTTTTAAAAATAATGTTGGAGATCCATAGGAAATATAAATAATTTCTTTCAATGCCACTTTGTTCATATGGCATTCCGACCATAGAAATATATGGTTACTAATATCAAATATTTTTTATGTTATCTCTTATTAATTTTTTTTAACAAATTTCTACATAGGCTATTGCATTTATGTCAACTCCAACAAGTGTATTGTAAAAGGATTGAGCCATATATCATCGAAGAGAATAACCATTAAGTTTTCACTCAGTTAAGTTACCCATGGTATTGAACAAGATTTCACCACAATCTAAGGTGAATTGAATTACTTTATTTAGGCAATGGGTCTATACTTTATGATAAATCATACTCTAACATTATGTAATATTTCTATAAGTATTTTTAAATTTTATATGCAAGTTTTGATTAAAGATATATATTAGTTTGAAAAATAATGATTTAAAGTGGCTGCAAATAGGGTTTGTATCATGAAACACTATTAAATACAATGTAATAGATGACTCTTTATTTAAATGCAAATATTTCTTATTCTTTTTAAGAGACTAGACACATATTAGTATGTCTAACTTTTTAGACAACCATTATATACAAAATATGTCACCCCAAAGGCCACTTTCACCTTAATTAATGGAAATACGTGCTTCTATCATATATTCCATATAAATCATATGTCACACCAAGATGTAACTGATGGGCATGTGAGTTTATTGTATCTATGTCACTAGTATTTAAATGTGCTATGAAGTAGTCTATGATCCTAATTTGTATCATATTAGATGTGTAGTGAAAGTGTAGTAAAATTTGGATTGTGTCAAAAAGAGAATTGCCAATAGTATAGTTAAACGAATTGATTATGATTTTTTTTCATGATTCAAAGCCTTGTCAATGTTTCAAAATAATTATTGAGTTTGTGGCTTAAATTTTTGACAATGATTAAAATTTTCAAAGTATTTAGTTCCTTGATTTATCTCTCTATTTTTTTCTCATTTCTAGCATAATGTATATAGACAAGGCAAATGTTTTAGAAGTGTAGAGCTATAATTTTTTCATTCAGATGTTATCAATGCATTTAACATTCATATTATTTATTTTACCAATCACTT